>OY744525.1:161235793-161795793 GCA_963556195.1 Sepiola atlantica | reverse complement strand
TTCCTAGATCCATGCTAACGAGGCAATAAATTAATCGGTGAGCACAAACAGCATCTCCTGGCAGTACTGGACACAGTATTATTCTGTGAAGAGAATGAGATAGCACTGAGAGGTGATGACGAAAGCAAAGAATCACTAAACAGAGGTAACTTTTTGGAGTTAATATCACTTTTATCTAAGTATGACCCAACTATTCAACAACGCTTGGAGAAACTTCAGAGAAATGCACAATGATTTACTCTTTTCAGTGCAGAGGAAATGTTAGAGGAAATCAGGGACCAGGTTCAGGAAGCCGGATATTATGTGGTTATAGCTGATGAGGTTAAGGACATCTCTAACAAAGAATTACTTGGTTCTTCATTAAGGTTTCTGCGCGGAGGAAAAGTCCATGGACGGGCCATTGGTTTCATGGAGCTGTATGACTTATCTGCTGCCAGTATTTCGGAACAGCTGCAAGGTATGCTGCGGTCTATGAACTTGGAGAATGGGATATGTGTTGGCGAAGGATACGATGGTGCAAGTGTGATGTCAGGTGAACGTGATTGTGTTCAAGCGCTGATGAAAAGGGCTGACTATACAAATACTCATTATGTACACTGTACATCTGACAGGCTGAATTTAGTTCTCGCATCTGTCACTGAGATTGATCCTGCCATTAAGACATTCTTCGAAACCATGGATTTAGTGTACACTTTCATGACAGGTACAAAACATAATTTCCGATACCTGGAAATACAGAAGATGTTGTATCCGAAAGACCCACAATTGGAACTGACCCATTCATCTACAACCAGGTGGTCTTCTAAATCCTTAGAGGTTGAAAAGTTCTTGCGCCGTTTTGATGTCATTTTTGACACTCTGGCATCCTTTCAAAATGATCCTGCTGCTGAAACAAAACTTTCTGCTATTGCTCTACTGAAGGCAATTCAGACAAAGAAGTTCCTAGTTCTCCTAATCTTTTTTGGAATACTATATGACTATACAGATGTCGTGACCAAAGGTCTGCAAAAGAAACAAACAAATGCGAAGACAGCTATTAGCTTGGTGGAAACACTACTTGAACACGCAGAATCATGTGATACAGAGAAGGTGGTGAAGTATGCATTGGAGCTTGCCACAAAGTACGATATCACGGTTATTGATACTCGGCCATCTGGAAGGGCACGAGAGTTATCCGGAAAATTAGATGGCACATTATTGACTGGTTCCGTTGGCCATAACTGTGTGGATACAGTGGAAGATTTTGATTTGGTACTCCGACAGTTGCTGGGGCACATTAGAGGAGAACTCCGTGTTCGATTTTGAAATGCTCAATGTGCAGTGATGAAAGCTGCTGCAGTGTGTAACACGTCATCAGAATCATTCATGGACAGTGAGACGCTGAAACAGCTAGGCCCACTGTTTGGGGTTTTAGTAAAGGAGAGTGAGATGGAAATATTCAAGAAATACATTCAGCGACGTCTCCCTACCGAAGATCTTGGACTTTCAGAATTATTCGAACAATGTGACAGGGATATTTTTCTATCGGTGCATAGAGTATTGCAATTGCTCCTTACCATCCCACAGACCTCAGTAACCGTTGAAAGACTATTCTCTTCAATGAAGCGCATTAAAACAAGAATGCGATCTTGATGTCAACTGAGAGACTGACCTCACTCTGCCTCATATCCTTTGAAAAAGATTTGCTGAGAAACATTGACAGAGAGCGCATCCTTGCGCATTTCAATAACTGTAAAAATAGGAGATTATAATAGAATTATGTAGAGCTAGCAAGTAGCTACCTTATTTTACGAACTTTATGTTATTATTACTGTTTTTACTATGCTTTATGTGCTTTACTATGCTTATGTTATTATTACCACCGAAATACACAATAATATATTTAGATTATATAAAAGAAATTGATTTTTTTTTTACTACTTATTTCTATTGATATATCAGTACACACACACACTGAACCAACACGTCACTCATATAAGAATATCAATATTAGTTTTGCCCCTCCTAAAAATGCCTTGCCCCCCCTAAGTTAGAAGTCTGGCTACGTGCCTGGCCGAAAGTCTACGAAAATAGCCGGTGTACGGGAATGCAGTGTAGAGAAAGCTTAATTCGTCTAAGACTTTTCGCCTAACAAACGCATTTTTGTTTAATTTGTAGTCATCTTTATTTTCTTAGCCATAAGCATGGTCAATTATGCTATAAAGTTTATAGGAAAATAATTCCGCACACTTAAATAACGAACGGACCTTTTGAAAGGAGGAACGAAATAATGATTACACCGTGTCACGATGACCTAAATAAATTCTTTGTTCGTTTATCAGTCAATTGTTTAAAAACAAGTCCTCGTTTAATTCGTGTTTTTCATCTTTGAATTTTGATCTTTTTATATCTTCATATATTTTATTTCTGTATGAGTTGGACACATGAAACAGAATTTGTATCGATTAAGTAGAGAAATCCCAACAAACCGACCAAATTTTCTGTTTTGAAAGGAAATATTCATTTTTTTTGTCGGCTTCGTTTTTCGTATTAGATTTTCTTGAATAAAAGGTAAGTTTTTTTTTCCATTTTTTAAAAATTGTTTTCATTTTTTTTTTTTAAACAATCTTAAATATTCAAATAAGTTTATTTTTATTGCAATCCATATATAATTTTGATTTTACCATTCTGGATGACAGACCTAATTTAAAAAGGTATGAATATCTGATTAAAAAAAATCTCCTAAAAATAAATCATTCAATCTTATATTTAGATTTGACTACAAAAATGGGGTATATGTTACGAGACTCAGCAGAGGCGCGAACGGGGTCCAAAAAAAGAACGAGAAAGGGTTTAAAAACATAAATTTGCAACAAGTGAAGTTGACCTACGACGAGAATAGATATTTTTCTACTTACCTATGTAATTTGTTTTTATTTTTACGTATTATAAATGGGTTTTCATTAGATGTAAAAAAAAAAATGTCTTGTTTTTTTTTTTCCAACGTTTTCACAAAAATCAATATGGCCGCTCCAGGTGCATTTGTTAATAATTCCCCCCAAATCGGCCATGTTTGTTTTCGAAATTACGGTGTCAAAACTATTGATTTCTAATAAATAGCACTTCAAACGGGTTTAAAATACAAACAAATATCACATGCAAGTTTGAAACTAACTTTTACAGCTTACAGTTACTTTTATTTGTTGTAATTTGTTTTTTTTTGCGTTTTTACTCTGCTGAGTCTCGTAAAAGATTCCCCAAAAATGTATTAGTTTTTAGTATACCTGATGATTTCTAAGACAACAATACGTTCTACAAACTTATCCAGGCGATATTGAATTTTCTTGCTCACATTCCAAATTCCGAATTCGTTTCCGCCGGCCTGCAGATTCATTAAAAGCAATCTCCTAAAAATAAATTACTCAATCTGACATTTGGATTTGACGACAAAAATGTATTCTATACAAACATACAAAAGTTTATTCAGGCAGGTAGAAAAGTAACTTATCTTGGTTTTGGTAACATTTATTTGTTCCCTATTTGTAATGAATCGGCATATATATATATATATATATATATATATATATATATATATATATAAGGTGAGTCAATGAAAATAGTTAGACCTGTAAATGGAAACAGATCAATATCTTCAGTTGTTCAGAACAAGGAGCATTTAGTAAATAAAAATATTTCTTCTTCTTCTCTTTTAATTGCATTCCTTATATATATATATATATATATATATATATATATATATATATATATATATATATAATTATGTATGACAATATATGTATTAGCATATACTATCAGTACCCTTTTACTTTGCAGTCCCCTTAAAAGATTCAGCTCGGTGATTGTCAATCAGTGACAACAGAGCAAATATAAGTCAGATTCATATTATATACCAATAACCATGTTTTTATTTTTTATTTTTTATTATTTTTGTTTTTCACATTTCCACAAAACATAACATTTCTGTGAGATATATTTTTTACGGTTCAGAACTGTCTACATAGAACCGCATATATTCTATCCCTTTACAGACCCATATAAAATACCTGTGGTAGTAACCCTTTCATCAACATTAATATGAAAGTATCTAAAGTATAGGAATATTATAAGAATATATTGGCAATAGAAACCATAAACCTAATGATAGATGACGGAGTACTAATACCCCAATGTAAAACAATTAAATATAGAACACATCACTCATAACTAAAATGACCGAAGCAACTAAGCTTAAACCTAGCCTATAATGAAATGGTAAGAGGGCCAGATCATGAGAGCATCAGTAGAAATTTTTTCATTTTAGTTTTCATCTGTACTAATTAGTGAAGAAATGGTAACTAGTAAATAAGATCATTTTTTGGAAGGAATTAGAACTAATAATGCATTAATCATTTAAAATATAATGCCAAATAAATGCTCAATATAAAAAAAATAATAAAATAAATGTATATATATATGTGTGTGTATATATATATATATATATATATATATATATGTGTGTGTGTATGTATGTGTATATGTGTGTGGAGGGTTCGGACGGAGAGCACGATAAATCCAATTCATTTAAATTGAGACCTTAAACAATAAAAGCACAAATATATTAAATCTAGACTTCAGATGAAAGCTGATTTTAATTGAAATCAAAAGAAACTATTTGGTATCATATTATGTAACACATAGTTTTGGGGTGTCGTCGAGTGTTGAAATACAACCCTTTTTGTAGGGACAGTTTCACGATTTATAAAATGCATTTGTCGCGTTTTGCGTTCGAATCTCTTCGTATATGTATATTAATAAATAAAAGAATGCACACAACCTAATATTAAATATAGGCATACAATTAAAGTGGGACCTGATATTGGCATTGATGCTTGTCGGTATTCACCTGATAATACGAGTTAAATATAACACGTAATCACAATTAACCTTAAGTATAAATGTCCTTAAAAGTACGTTTGAATTCTCATAATACTTTATAATGAGGTAATTAACATCATTTAATAAAAAAATAAATATTCAATAGCTCCTTTCGGTATTTTGATTCATGTCTAGGAAACTATAACCTATTTTCGTTGTAAGGGACAAATTCCCCCCCCCCCTAGTTTCGCATTTAATAGAAACTTACTACTTAAGTGAAGAATTCTGGGTAATTAATCTTATCTTACAATTTATAATATTAATATATCTCACAAAAATAAAAATAATAAAATAAAAACATGGTTATTGGAATATAATATGAACTTGACTTATTTCTGTTGTCACTAATTGTCGGGATAAAAAATACAATTTAAGACTAATTAATTACTTTAATCAAAAATGCATTTAAAAATCAAATGAAATAAGCGCGATATTTTAATAACCCCTATAGTACAATTGAACTCTGAAAAGAAATGTCTTTCAGTTTTTAATTTAAACTATTTAGTAATTTGAATAGTTTTGTTTTTAAGTTTTAAATATGAAGGAGGATGTACCCTACGCCGCGACTATGTGACGTCACCAATTTGGATGTTCATAAGTTCGGTTGGTCACATGGCACTTCTCGGATAAAGTTGCTGTACTGATGAAGGCCGAAGATGGTTAAGGGTCCTTGTCCGGCAATCACTGCCCTCCCATGTTGTGATTAAACGATCCGACGACAACTGTCCGACGCTGGTCAGCAACTTGGTACCACTGAGGAGCAAAGGGACATTTAAAACCAGAACAATAAAAAGTAATTAATGAATCCGTCGGTGGTTTTTGGGTAGATTTCACTTGTCAGATTTCACATCTAATCATAGATTTGCCATTGAATACTTCTCTTAGTATTACATGCTAATGAACAGCTCTTTATACATAAAGATATTAAATTCGAAACAAAATGTGCTTAATTATTGTATATTTGGTATATATATATATTTGTAGTTGTCTCGCATAGCCCCTTAATAATTCATACCTTCGTTTTTGCCTGGTTTGCTCTGTCGTCTAGTGGTTGAGTACTTTCTTCGCCTCTGCCGTGGCCATCTCCGTGAGTTGTCTGTAACAAAAAACCTTTCTCACTCGCTTCATAAGACAACAATCTTTTCATTTTAATTATTTTTTATTCGGCGTCAGTTTCTATTGCCCGTGGAGATGTTTTGCTATTGTTCAGAGAGAGAGAGAGAGAGACTTACGAATATCGTGGTTAATTCTTAGCTAGCTTATTGTCTAATCAGTCCTTTGTTATTTGCGGAGACTTGCGGCGAAGGACATCTTGTACGCCAGTATTCTTTCTTAGGGAAAAACATTTCCCATTCTGACTTGGCTGCATCTTGATTTCTTCATCCGACTTCTGCGCCTCCTAAGTCCGAACTGGTTTTAAAGCTCCAATTTTCTCACATATCAAAACTGTGAGGTAATATCACGTGATAACCACACAGGTGCAGGATGACCTTTTGAACCAGGGTCAAACATTGTCTCGTCACTTGTCCCGTTTCGATTCCTGGAAACAGTATCGCACTCTATGCACTCGGCGGCACACACTAAGCGCACCAGCCAAACCAACGACCCCACACCCGTTCTCCGCCACATACGTCCATTATCATATAACATTCTCATAAAGGTTTTTATAATCCCACAAGTTACGTCCATCAGTATATAACATTTGGTATATATATTTGCTAGTTTTGATAAATAGAGATACTGGATTTTTCTGGGTTTTATTCTAAATTTATTGCAATTTGTTTCACAACTTGTATCCTATCTATTTCGTTTGTAAACGAACCTCCTTATTATTTCATGATAACAAAAGCATTTTAACATGATTTACTTCATCATTTCTTATCGTGACACTCGTATTAACCACACCCTGTTTCCTTACTCACGATTCCTACATTAATTATTTTGGTAGAAAGTCGTATAGTCACACTTCTATCTTCTACTTCTGTTTTTCGGTCCAGCAAATCTGAACAAGTTTTTTTTGGTTGGGCGATATAAATCCTACATCCTTAATTTGTCTCTAAATGACGTGGATTCAGTAGGTGAGCAAAAGTTTTGCTTCCATTCTATTAAGAATTAGACATGCATGACTCTCTTACAATACAATTGAATTCAATAATAGAAAAAGTATATTTGCATTATTATTTCTTACCACGGGGATAAACCTCCTAGATGCTGAGTGGTAAACAGATTCTACGTCAGTGTATTCTTTCCTTTTTTATTTGTTTCTATCTCCACACTGTTACTTCAGTGTGAATGGGATTCGTCCACACACGAAACTTACATTCATGGAAATATATGTATTTCCATTAATTACATTAACAATAAAGACAGAAGACACTCCACCTCCCCATTGCCCCACACAGCCACAGCGATGTATGGGATCCTTGTAAAAACAATTTAATTGTCATTTCTTGCAATAGTTTTATTTCATGAACGCATGTAATCTCAACATTTCAACGTCCATTCAACACCTAGAATGTAAACAGCTCTACCCTGTTCGTGACACACATAACATCTGGTGGGTCACTCAGTTTTTACCCTGGCTTTTCTATACCTCAAATCTTGAGGCAAAGAAAACAGCCTTTCCTTCTATTATCAATTTTTGCTGGACTCTTCTCGTGCCAAAACACTGCTTTAATTCTTTTTTTTGTTTTTATAACTTTTTTTATATTTTTCAATTCGAACAATATTTTCACAAATTTCATTATCTCGGCAAAAACTAGTCAGGTGGCTCATGATGAATGTTCTCGCTTGATTTGAGGATTTTCTATCTCCCAAAATATCGATAAAAGAAAACAACACTTTTTTCCCCCTTCGTTTTTCCTTGGTGCATAATTAGCTGAAAGCCTTCAAAACTAGAAAAACTAGAGTCCAGTTTCGAATCGACCCTTTTTCTTTCAATTGTCATAAGAATGTAATACATACAAGTTTCCCCTTTTAAAAAACAGAGGGATTGAATATGACAACAGATACTACACTTATAAATGACGATTAAATCGATGTTTTTTCATTCATTTAAAAAAATCTCTAGTCACAACATAATTTTGTTTTGCTTCTTGACCTTTCGGCTAAGATCAGAGTGTAGTATATCTTCTGATGGATGCTACAGTCTGTAGACTGGTACCGTCTTGGCCTTTGGACTTTTCTTCCGCTGCTTTGAGCAGTTCTACGAAGTTCACCTACCTTGGCTTTACCTTCGTTAGTTTATTGCTAATAACCTAAGCCACGCCTTCCAGTCGGGACTGCTCAGGCATTTTTTATGAGCCAGAGTATGATAATCCTAGTGGAGTGGCTAACCAGACCTGACCTTGTGTCTGACCTCATGGGAGACGAGGTAAATAAAAATATTTTGACTTATGAGGAGATAAATAAGTTGACCTTTTGGTATCTGTTCCCTTTACATAAACACCGGAAAGTTTCATTTAATTTTCTGTCTTGAAACTGAAAGAGGGGATTTTGAAGTTTATCACTCGGACTTCAAACACTTAAAAAGAAACTATAAAACCAACAATCTCTGTTCGGATTCCAATAAGACAAAATGATCCGACTCTGACTCTCACTTCTTCCTTCTGTCCTTTTTTCTTCCTTCATTTTTATCAGCAGTGAAAATGAAGAATTTGTTGGTTCACTATGTTTGTTTTTGAAGAGCAGCAATAACCAGCCGTTTTGTTACTCTTAGGTCGTGAGTTCAATCCTCACTAGTAACCTATAAATTCGAAATTTCTCTACTTTTTAAACTACAAGCAAAGGTGAATCCTTTTATGGGGGAATGAAGCAAGTAGGAACCACTTCCACTGCTCAATTTTGGATCAGGACCATCACTTCCACCACACTATCTTCTGATCTCCAGATCACACAAATTACACTGTGGGAGCGACCTTTTGTTTCGGGTGCTCCTCTGAAGAAGGACCCGTTGAACTTCTTCCTTAGAGGAGCTCTCATTAGTCAAGTCGGAATCATCTGGAAGACTACTGATATCCGAGGGATTATTTGGTTAACATGACCGTAAGTAGATTGGCCTTTCACTATCCTTTGTATTGTCGTCAACTGGAGGCGATCCCACATAAGAGCATAGATCTCTAACATGATGAGGTATTCCATCAACTTGCACTGACTTCTCACTGATAACATCGGTTATGCATCCACTTTCAAATTTTGTTGTGCACCTACTGTGTGGGGTCTTTCCCCATACAGCATCACCTATCTCATACCCCCTTCAATTATTTGCACTTCAGGCAGGGGCACGGCGTCAATACCTTTTACCCAGATATGATATCTATGCAAGACATAAGGCGACACTGTAGACGGTAAGTGGTTGTCATTATGCCAGTAGACAGCCTCCAACATAGTGCAATTTTTCCTAGCCACAATCGTTTTATGCTTCTGTGACTGCGTTCCAGTGTCATTACCTGACAGAATGTAAGCGCACTGGAACCTCAAATACACACCCCACGTACTTGCAAATTCCTTGAATTGCCGGCAAGTGAACACAGTGTCATCATCTGTTAATATTTCGGTTAGCAAACCTCTTCCATGAAAAACAGTCTCTAGCTGATGAATGATACTATTCTAATTTTGCCTTCACAGTGGCCACCATACTGCAAAGTGGGAAGGACCACAATCGATAAGCATCAGAAAATGGAATCTGTTATAATGGGTTCATGGCAAACCTTTTTCTCCAGTTTTTCTTGACACTCAAATCTCCTTTTTTCAACTGAATTGGTGCAGGATCAATCGATTGGTTAGATTTAACAAGTCATTTAGACACCATTGTGTCAACAATCCTGGCAAAATATAGTTTCCTTTTAATGCCTGGGTTGCCATTCTGTCGATGGATGTTTGCAACCTCACTTTCACTTAATTGGGTTATCGCAGTGGTGCAACTCTCCAGGGTAAGTTCTCCTTTCTTGTGCATACAAAACCATTTTTGCGGAACTCTGGTGAGACTGTCAGCTTTGGTTTGGCAGAATTTTACCAATTGTCAGACACCCCTCTATGCACACATGCTAAATCGGTCATTGCATGCAACACTTGTGCCTTCCATTGAAAGGCCAGATTAATGCCTTTCATTACTACATCATGCTCAGCCAGATTAATGTGCCTTGCACTATTGGTCGGACGAAACCAACAGGAATCTTTCTAAATGTTTTCATTCGCTTCCAATATCACTCTTGTCGTCACAGAACCTGTGTAAACCCAGACCTTCATTTTGTTGCCAGATTGGATCCGATTCCTACACTTTTTCAGTTGTTTCCACAAATCGAGGCATTCCGGGTCTCATCGTCCCATCTCTTGGTTAACAAACTTGATGTGTGCTTGATGAATGCAGTAGCAACCCTAAGCAAGCTGCACACGGGGAAATAGTCAACCAATTACTCATCCAAGAAATATATGTCGATGTGTTATTACGTAGGGAATTTCTGGAATTTGACCATCCTGTTTCCATCTGAAAAAAATCACTATTTCCCCAGACTTGCAATCCCAGGACCTTAGCTCCATCTCTTAATTGTTCCTGAATTTGTCAGAACAGTCTATAATCTAGAAATTACTGTAGCACACCAACCGCAGAGACTAAAGGTTCGTTGATGAAGATGTTGACATATGCTGATGTGCCATTTTTGATTTCCTTATCTTGAGACGTTATCGTGGCAATAACAGATTTCATATGCTGTGCCACATTTAAGCCGAACCCCAGTCAAGTAAGTTAAAAATGCTTGCCTTTGATAATCACTGTTTGGAAAAGTTATGATGCTTTGTTACCGTGAATTTGTATTTGTTACCATGCATTACTTAAATCTACAAGCGACACATCGGCCCCTTGTTGCCGCCACTCTCTGTGTCTTTGTGCAAACCTCTCTGTGTTAGCAGTAAACACATCCACATAGCCATTCAGTTCATAATAGTCGAGTACTGGTCGGACCTTCTGCTTGTGCTCCTGTAAAACTAGGATCAAGGGAAATAACCCCTTTGGGAGAGCAATGTTTTTTCTTGGGTTATGTTAATAGCCATCCATGAGAGTTCTTCGTCATACTCTTCCCAAACGTGATTAGGCACTGTATATTGCTCCACTCCATTTAGTAGCTCACTGGGAGAATGACTAATCGCCCATTTCTATGCTTTTGTACTCTGATCGAACGTTACAATCAAGTCTGTCTCATCGATCGAAATAGCGGCACACTTGTTAAAATTTCTAAAGCGCACATCACCTGATTCAGTCAGGTGCACACATCACCCAATTCAGTCAAACCCTGCAATCTATTATCTGGCCTCTTTCGAGAGTCCTTGTGTACAATTTCCGGCCATATTGTTAGGTTCAGAGCACTTGTAACAGATGGCTACTCTGTTGTATAATTTAGTGGGGGAAGTTTTGTTTCCGAACACTGTTGTCTTACAGTCATGCCCTTCATAATCCGTCATTTCAGAATCAGAAGTTGTTCCATGCTGATTATGTCAACCCTGGACGAGGCTCTGAACATGCTATCCATCGATTGGGAAAAGTTTCTCAAGCAGCCGAGTCAAGTGATGCATTGTAGGGAACATGAACATGAAGGGGGCTTACTTGCGAAACGTCCTCGAGTTTGCCTGTCCTGTGCGCTGCGGGTGAGAGAAAGAAATCCAACATGGCATCCATGAATGTTTATTACATACAGTTCACGCAAAATCTCGCAAAGTCTCGTTACACGTATGGAAATTAGGTGTGCCTCGATATAATAAAAGTGGGTCTCATACCGTCTCAGGGGTCTCGGTGTGAAGCAGGTGCACGTAACGAACGGTGAGAGCTGCTTTGAAAGTTAACAGTGATTTGCGACCTTCGTTATTACTACATGCATTTCAGCCAGATATTCTGTCTACCGTTTCCTCTGCGCGAGGACGCCTCACCACAAATTGGTCGAATGTGTTGAACCTATCCATTGCAGTCATAAGGGCTTGTTTCATTTGTTCCATTATCTTTATTCAGCTGCCTGTAAGGACAGAGCACCACCTCGTAACTGAATATGCTTGATTTTGTCCAACTCAACATTTTCTATCTATTTCTGGCATATATACTTGGTATAGATGTCAGGTTTTCGACATCTGGCTAATTCCGAATTCAGCGGTGTTACAATTTCCCTGCCCATTGTTGGATGGATAGAAAATGTTGAGTTGGTGTGTGGACAAAATAATCCGGCTCACTTCTCCATTCTGTTTCCTTTTTTTTCTTTCTACTTCCTTTTTATCAGCAGATTTTCAATCTGAGTTAATTTTGTTTAACCAATGAAAATCAAGAATTCGTTGGTTCACTATTTTTATTATTAAGGTGAATTTGCTTATTGCAGTGTAATAACCAGCCGTTTTGTTACTCCTAGGTCGTGAGTTCAATCCTCACTAGTAACCTATGAATTCGAAATTTCTCTACTTTTCAAAGGCGAATCATTTTATGACGGATATGAAGAAAGTGGCCCCCACTTTCTTCGTACCCGTCATAAAATGACGATTCTGGCTCAAGACCATCACTTTCACCACAGTTTTTAAAACGCTGTCGTTGTTTTAAAAAAACTTATTAATTAATTCATTAATTAATTCATAATAATATTTATAATTGAGATTATCAAATTTATAACATTTTCCTCAATAGTAATTGAGGAAAATGTTATAAATTTGATAATCTCAATTATAAATGTATATTACATAATTATTTATGATAAACTTTAAAAGAAAATAAATATGCAAATTTGCAAAAGTGGGTTTTGTTTGACAAAGGCTATTGATAAACCTCAAAAGTGACGACAAATTAGAAAGCGGAAAACTCTTACTTTACTACATTCAGTTAAAGGAAACGAATCTGCTATGATACAGAGACGGCAATATGTTCTTTTGTTAACCGAAAAGAGATGTCATGTAATTCTTCTCTACTGAACATGGACCTCTGACTAGGAGTCTTGAAGCCGCAATGTGCATTTGAAGTTTCGATATTCAGCAACTTGTGTTAGTTCTAACAGTCGCTCTGTTAATTAGCAGACAAGCCGAGTAATACCCTTTCCACGTCTTAGCATTACGTTTTTTTTTGGTTTATGGTTTTGTTTTATTTTTTTAAATGTGCTAGGAGGGTGACGGCTACAATTGCTTGGGACACATGTGTGCAGAACTACAGCAGCAGCTACGAGATGGCAGCTAACATTGGTTTCCAAGGGCGGTAAGAGGTAATGTGTTCAGGCTTTTACAAACTGATGACGACTGGTCATGTCAACCGCTAAACAACACTCAACGTTATATAATCCTTCCGCAGGTTCACTTATGGCAACCTTGTTACGACTTTTCCTTCAATTGAGTCAAATCAGCTCCTCCATGCATCGAAGTCCAAGGATTTGCCTACATCGCACACTGCTTGGCGTCATCCGAGTATGTCATGGACTGTAATGAATGGCAATTTTCTAAAAGGGTAGGGACGTTTACTTGTGCCTACCAGGAATGCCATATTAACGGAGTAAGTCACAGGCAGTAAGTGATTAAGAAGTTTTCCTTCCATTATGGCCATGGCAAAGTCCTATAAGTACCTCAATTGTAGTGCATGTGCGACCACAGATATCTAAAGGGTTAGGGTTATCCAACACCTTACCACTCCGCTTTATGAGACTTTCTGTCAACTGTCCATCTAAGAAATATGTGACTGAGACCCGGGCGCCACCATGTATGCCCACCTGCCTGCTGTAAAAATAACTCACATCAGCATAAAGTTAGCAAGCCAGAGTCTCGTTTATTCTCAGAATCTGCTAGATGATGACCAGTGGGTTAAGTGGGTGTCCAATCCTGAAGCTTTTGAACACCGATATGTGTTTCCTACTGTACTAGTTTTATATAGTATTAGGTGTAACAAACCCATGAACTGGTGCGCCTAATCATCAGACCGTCAGTTCCAGGTCCGAAAAAAAGAGGCCACTAAAAAAAGTTGTCTCATGAAATCCACGCATTTTTGTTGTAAGTTTTTTGCCTTTCCCCCCATCAAGATAACCTGTGCATGTACTGGTGGAAAGAGGCGTCTGCGGCAGGTAGACCGTCCACCACCTTATTGGTGTCTCCACCAGAGTTGTGGTGATATACCGGCAAAACATGAGTGATGGTTGCTGTTGACCGGGGACCACTTGTGAATTTAATGTTCCATAGAAACTCCCTCCTTCGGAGGAAACCGGTTAAACCCGCCTAGAGTGAATGCCGTTTCGTCGTCATAGTACTTAAAACAAAAACTAACACACTCCTCATCGATTATAATTTAACTCCATATTCAGGACAGATTCTATATACATAAAGGCGAAAGATTTTTTTTCATTTATCACTCGTATATTACCATTAAAACGGGTTCTTGTAATTTTAATCAATAATATAACATATTTTTAAATACTATATATATATATATATATATATATATATATATAGTACAAACAAAAGAGCTGAAGATATCTATTTTAATTCCTCAGTTGCATAACTATTTTTTAAACAGTCTGTAATACATTGATATTTAGTGTTATTCATTTGTAATTTTATTGTCTTATTTTTCCTATATATGTGCAATAGTTTTGTCGATATAAACGTTAATTAATTAAAGAGATTTAACAGAAAAAGGATAAATTACGAAAACCTTTCATATGGTATTTTTTAAAAAGATAAATACATTTTTATCGAAAACGTTTTAAGGGTTTATAGAGAGTGGGAAACAACTTATTTATATTTCTCCCTCCCTCTCCTATCTTTGTCTCTCACTTCCTCTCCTTCTCCTCTTTCCTTTTCAGTTATTTTTGCTCGCTTTAAAGACGCACTTATTTCCCTCCAACAGTACCTGTCACCCTGTCAACATACACCATCAATCACAGTTGCTGCATGTCAGTCATCATCACAACGAGTGGGTTGTTGGATATGTGGTGCGACAAACTGTGGTCAGTTCATTGGACGGATCCCCAGATGTGAGGATTGGCAGTGTTGATTGATCTCATTATTCTTATTCTTTTATATTTCCCTAATTTCCCATACTTCCATTATGTAATATATTATAAAGAAGAGAAATGAGTAACTGTCTAAATAAAGGCAAATATAATACAATAAAAGAAGTATGAAAAAATTAAAAGATTCTATATATCATTAAGCAAGTGGTAGCTTAAATATATATATTGTAACGTACCGTGTATGACTTATAATGAAAACTATATAAACATTTAGTACGTTACTTAAATGTATTATAAAGAAATAGGGTTAATTGAGAACGTTTAACCATAAATAAAGAAAATAAATAAGAAAAGTTAACCCGTTAACCAATAGCAAAAAATAAATGTATTATCAATAGCCACTGATAATAGTTGTAACCAAAGAATAAATAATCAAATAGAAAACAGTAATTGATTTTTAAGTCGATAATAATGAGTAATAATTAAACAAATAATAATACTTGGTTGTTTGGTTGGTTGTTTTGTTTTACGGCATATCAACCCTTTTCAGGCTATTCAATGCCGAATGCAGTCATTTTGGTGAAAGTTTTTATGCTTCAAGTTCTTTATATGTTCAAATATTTATTGATGGTGTTTGGTTTGGTTTATCTGTTTCTATTTAACCCATAGTTGGGACCCTAACAGGTACTACCACTCCGGGTCAGGGTGGACCTGGGAGCAATGGTAATTAAGAGGAGGCTCCACATTCCCCAAAGTCCGTAAGCCGGATCTCACCATCGGATGTAGTTTAAGGTCATATCCAGGACCGGGAGTAGGGTAGGAAAAATAAAATAAAAAAGGAGAGGGAGAAAGGGAGAGGGGCTGTTGTTTTTGGTTTTGGTTTTGTAGAACATAATTAAGTTTTACAAAAAAACAAAACAAAAAACGTCAATGTAGGTGAATTTCGTCCCAGGGAGCTACAGGGCAGCCTGATCTGGTATCACCAGAATAATAATACTAATCCATAAGAATCATGAAGTAGTATAAGATTAAGACCTATAAGTTGTATGTGAGGCTAAAACTAAAAAACGCATAAGCACACCCACAAAGTTGGTATTTTATAGATCGGTGTTGCCTCATATGACTAATATAAACATTTTGGAAAGCAAACTATCATTCTTTGACCCTAAACTGGTACAGCCACTACCTAAAGGGAAGCAACTCTGATTTATCCTTTGAGGGTAAACTGGTCCCAGTTTTGTTGGGGGTCGATTTTTCATCTGTTTTCTAATGTGATTATCTACTAATTATTTACTAATTTGAAAAGAAATTGCCGACTCATTCTTCAAAACAGGAAATAAGTCAGTATTTTTTTAATTTAAATTTTAGTAGACACAAACTTAAGATTTTATTTATTGACATTGCTTAATATCTGAGCACATCTCCTCTTATAAACAGGGACTGTTTGATGAGTCTATAGTCAATGTAAAATGCTCAATATCCGGGATAGAGCAGGTATGGTTAAAGGCTGGGTTGCCTGCAAAAAACGATATCGCTGTGCTTTGTTATACTATTTTATACAAGAAAAGTTACACGGCGTTGCTCAGGAGACATAATAGTAATATTACAATATTAAAGTTGGTAGACAGTACTTAGTAATCCAAAATTTCTCAAGAAATAGAGCATGTATGTTGAAACGCAGCGGTGCTCAGGAGAAAGAACTTTTCTGTCTTTTTTGATGATGTGATATACAAAAACATTAATAATGCAGTGCATCCGGTGCATTAAATTAGGAATCGACCGGGTTTTTTACTCGCCGGGATCAATAATTGTAAGATTACAGTTTTACTTTTGGTAAGTGATATTAGTAAATTACTTCGGACTATTGAGTTCATCAAAGATTTTTTTTGGGGGGGGGCCAAATTTTTTTTCTACTTTTTGAACTTAAAATATTTCTCAGGGTTGGGGAGAGTAAAATTCGGGGTGGGGTTGGAGAGATGGGGGTCGGGCCAAACTTTTTAGGGGGTCGGGTCAATTCTTTTTTTAACTTAAAATATTTCTCAGGGTTGGAGGAGAGTTAAAAAAATTGGGGGTAGGGGTAGAGATGGGGAGGTCGGGAAAAAACTTTTGGGGTTGGGCCAAATTAATATGTTGAAATAGAGAAGGAGGAAAACATTTAAAATAATGACCTTTCCTACACCAAGTGTCTTTTATCTTTTGACAATCGAGCACATGTTGTTTCTTGCCGTGCAGGTGTTTTCTTGTGTAAAGATTATTTTTATTCAAATATTTGTTAGTAAACATAATCTTTGTTTTGACAATTGTTTTTATGCTGTATCTCAGTTCATGTCGTTCCTTGTTTTTTATTCCAATAACATTTTACTCATCCGATATTTATTTTATCTTTTAACAATCGTCAGGTGCATTTTCCTATTGTCAACATGACTTTTCCGTATACACGGCCTGCATATTTAACATTAAAATTAATAATAATGATAATGATGAAAATAGAAAATATGAATACTAAATTAGACCAATATCTATAGCAAAAATGCAAACTGAAGAATACGAATAAATTAAAGGTCAGAAAGACAGAAGTCACGAAATACGAAAGTAAACATTTATTTTTCGTGTTTATATTAATATGATATAAATATTGCATAAACTAAATGAACTAATCTCGACGGAACAGATACTACACTTTGATCTTTGTGAGTACAATCCAATAATATTGACAATAATAAACAGAATCTTATTGTAACGAGCAGAATAACAAAAAACATTAATTTAATTGATTTTTTCTTTACAGATGTTTGAACGTCTCTGTTGAATTTACATGGATCATCTTTTTTTTAATTACTATGTAGAAAATTATTGTCTCATGTGGAAGACAACAGAGACATCTGAGGGAAAAATTATTTTCCTGAATATTTTGCAAATCCTAGGAACGAACTAGAGAAAAGTCAGATTCCTGTGAAGTACGTTGCTTTGGAAAAGACAATATTCTTATACGGGGGCATTTTTGCACTTAGATATATTTCTTGTAGAAGTGACACCAAATAAATGACATATTTTTGTGAAGTTTATCTTAGCATAAAAGCAAGTTTATTGCTACATATATTAATTCGACTAGAATAAAAATGGATAAAATGCAATATTCTATAAATAAACGAAAATTCAATAACCCCCTCGTCCCTTAAACAAAAAACAGTCAGAATTTTATTAAACCACACGGGATGACTTTTATGAACGAAAAAAATGTAAACTGTCAAACATAAGTCCAACCCTAAACCTCACCTCATCTTTAACCCCGATATTTTAACCTTCAAGAAGGACTGACGTGAGTACAACTTAATACAATTAACTAAGATTAAAAATAATTAACAAAATGCTTGTATGTGAATGCAGATCCTAACAATAAATTTTACATATTTTTTTTATTTACAGATGTTCTTGCTTGAAATGCACTATTGAAGTTAAATGGATCCTTATTTTCTCTAAGAATGAGTTTAATTTGGAAGACAATTTAGCAAACCATCCAAAGTGTGGAAAAGTTGTTCAAATATATAAAAAGGCACAAACAGATAAAAAGGCACAAAAATAAGAAAAGACACATGCTTGTGAAGTATAACACTTTGGAACAGACAATATTCGTATACAGTATGCAGACATTTTTGATCTAAGATATATTTCTAACAGTTATCACACCAGATATATAGCATGAAACCAAATTTCGTACTACAAATGTGAATTAACACCAGAGAAAATCATAAATAAAATGCCATTTCTTGAGAGGAATCAAGTCTACAACTTTGTTGATAACTTTGTTTCAAGGAATCAAGTTTAGTGAAAAATGCAGGTACACAGTGGAGAGAAGCGACATTCATGTGAAGTATGTGGATATTCTTGTTCTAGAAAATTCAATTTAGTGAGACATTTGAGAACGCACACTGGGGATAAGCCATATTCTTGTAAAATATGTGGATATTCTTGTTCTCGAAAATCAAGTTTAGTGATACATATGAAAACTCACACTGGGGAAAAACCATATTCTTGTAAAGTATGTGAATATTCTTGTTCTGAAGAATCAACGTTAGTGAGACATATGAGAACTCACACTGGTGAAAAGCCACATTCTTGTAACATATGTGAATATTCTTGTTCTGAAAAATCAACGTTAGTGAGACATATGAGAACTCACACCGGGGAAAAGCCACATTCTTGTAATGCATGTGAATATTCATGTTCTGAAAAATCAACGTTAGTGAGACATATGAGAACTCACACTGGTGAAAAGCCATATTCTTGTGAAGTATGTGAATATTCTTGTTCTGAAACATCAAAGTTAGTGATACATATGAGAACTCACACTGGTGAAAAACCATATTCTTGTGAAGTATGTGGATATTCTTGTTCTAGAAAATTCAATTTAGTGAGACATTTGAGAACTCACACTGGGGATAAGCCATATTCTTGTAAAGTATGTGGATATTCCTGTTCTCGAAATTCAAGTTTAGTTATACATATGAGAACTCACACTGAAGGAAAGCCATATTCTTGTAATTTATGTAAATATTCTTGTTCTGTTAAATCAGGTTTAGTCATACATATGAGAACTCACAGTGGTAAAAATACATATTCTTGTAATGTATGTAAATATTCTTGTTCTGATGAATCACGTTTAAAAAAGCATATAAGAACTCACACTGGGGCAAAGCCATATTCTCGTAATGTATGTGAATATTTTCGTTCTCGTAAATCAAGTTTATTGGTACATATGAAGACACACCGTAAGGAAAAGCCATATTTTTGTAACATATGTGGATATTCTTGTTTCCAAAAAGCAACGTTAGTAATACATATAAGAACCCACACTGGGGAAAAGCCACATTCTTGTAAAATATGTGGTTATTCATTTTCTGAGAAATCAAGTTTAGTACGCCATATTAGAACTCACACAGGGGAAAAACCACATTCTTGTAATGTATGTGAATTTTCTTGTTCTCGTAAATCAAATTTAGTAAACCATATGAGAACTCACACCGGGGAAAAGCCACATTTTTGTGTAATATGTGGATTTTCTTGTTCTCTTAAATACAGTTTAGTGAGCCATATGAGAACCCACACTGGGGAAAAACCATATTCTTGTAATGTATGTGAATATTCTTGTTCTAGTAAATCAAATTTAGTAATCCATATGAGAACTCACACCGGGGAAAAACCACATTCTTGTGTCATATGTGGATTTTCTTGTTCTCTTAAATACAGTTTAGTGAGTCATATGAGAACTCACACTGGAGAAAAGCCATATTCTTGTACGGTATGTCAATATTCTTGTTCTCATAGATCAAGTTTATTGATACATATGCAAAAAACGCACAATTGAGAAAGGTTATATTCTTGCAAAGTGTGTGTGTTAGCTTGTTCTCAGAATTCACATTTACTGATACATAAAAGTGTGGTACTATGGAGACAGAGAATGTTAATAAATGATTGACCAAGGCGCACAAAAGCAGTAAGATAAATACTCAGAAGTAAGATTAATGGTCACCTGAGAGTAGTGCTGAAAGAGTAAGGTTCTAGTGTTTGAAGAAGGGCAGTGACTAAGACGAAAATCATGTTTAGGATTGTGAGTCCTGAGTCAATACATTTAATAGTCACATTAAGTTGACGAGTTGGGAACAGTTTACAGCAGTTTTGTAGCTTAGGACATTTATTGGTAGTTTGTAGGTTCAAAAGGTAATGGGAGAGGTGTTGTCCTCGGGCAAATTGAGTTAGAGCTGATCAACCACAGACCCACATCCTAAATAAAAGATTTCTGCAACATATAAAACATATCAATCTTTCGTTTCTTTTCTCATTGTCTTTCTCCTTTTTTGACAAATAATAAAATGGTCCTCACAAAATTTTACACAGGCAAAACATGAAACAGCTTTCACAAAAATACATTTTTGACAAAAATACAATATCTCTGTAGTTACTAATTTTTCTACAACACAAACAACGCACAATGAAACCTAAGCTTGTGGCAGAAAAACAAAAATACAAAAAACAAATCAATAAAAGCTAAAACAAACATAAAAAATCACAAACAAAAAATAGAAAATACTATACAAAAAACAAGAACACCTACATATTTTAACGATGTACTGCCGATATGTTAACTCTTTTTACTAGCGTGTAACTATTGTGGTGGATGAAGATGCAACTCAGACGAACGTCAAAAGCGAATGGCTTGTGTAACAATCCTCTTTCTTTCTCTGTTTCGTTGGGATACGGTCCTATCTTCACGATTATAAGAAAGTGAGTTTTCACAGCAACGTGTTAACTCAATATTTATCAACCTATGAAAACCGTTTTAAACCTCAAATCTAGCAAGCCTATGCAAATTTAACAAAACTAATAAAAGAGTCAGCTGGTAAAAAATAGAGTTCTCCAAAGATCCAAGCTGGTGCATAAAGTTTATTAAATGAACATTTACTAACCAAGAGTTACTTTTATATTATGTAAAATTATTGTTATATAAATGTTTTGGTAATATTACATGTTTTCATAGATTTTTCATTCACAAAACTATTCATTTTATGTTAGAACTTGCTAGCTGGTGACGTTAATATTCACTCAATATTTCATTTATTTCCATTTATATTTAAGATGTATTTATGCCATCAGCATAGGTCTTATTGTCTTGATTAACATGGTTGTTTATGTGTTGTTAAAAAAGAAACAGCAGATATATTGTATTTTTATGTGAAAATGTGATTTGGAATGCTATACTGTTAACAAAGATGTTAGAGACAAATGACCCAATGGCTTACACTAATCACGCTTCATCATATAGAAGGAAAACATACAGACCCCAAGCATTAAGATTCACCAAGAAATATTCCAGTGATACAGCGTGTAACTTTTACTTTCTACCTTACACTGGATCCACTGAGTAAGTTACTTAAACGATGCACATCTGGATACAGTCTTTTCATGGGAGGAAACAAGGAAGAAAATAAGAGTCAACCATCTACTCTAAAGTGCATCATGTGGAAGAAAAGGTAGGAGTACACATTAGAAAGGTGAAAAAAGACTAGAAAAATAGCGACAGCAGAAAAGTTCATGGGAAAACATCACCAAAGTGACACTGACAACGAGGCTACACTGCTATGGAAAATTTGATGAGGAACGAATAATTATTGATGCACAAGCTAAGGGCTTACTAAAAAAAATGGATTTTAGAAAATGACTGGTCTACAAAATAATTGACTAATACAAGTTCTGTCATTCGGCTGTTAAAATTCCAAGCTAGCAAATGTTTAGATTTAAGATACTTTTCATAGATGACCATTACACTGCCCGCCCAAAACAAATTAGGTAGATACCTAATTGGAGGATTTGTGGAGAGATACATCTTGAAAGATCATCCATAACAAAACAGTATTCTATAATGAGCAGATTCATTAAATCAGACATTTTCAACAAACCCGAAAGGACATGTCTCATCATTGAATAACCCGTCCCGAATGTGCATAGGTTAGGGTTAGAATGAGTATGCCTTCAATAGAGTAGAATATGAAAAAACACTAATACCAGAACCTCAAGAATGACTTAGAAACAACTTTTTTTTTTAAACTGGGTGTACCCTAAACAAGGCAAGTTGCCACTGCAGACGTAAGGGACTACTGAGAATTAAGGTGAAAGTTAAGTGGATCATCGTAAATTTGTAATTGTACAGTAATATGTTTGTTCACATTTGTTTTAAACTTATGTATGTCAGTACAGTCGGGAAAACAGAAGAGAGTTCCAAAGGCCAGCAGCTCTAGAAAAGAATCTATTGGAGTAAAAGGCTCCCTGGCATCTGGGGACCTCTTCAGTGAATTAATAAGATTTAGCTGATTGTCAGATTGGTCTAGTGGGGCACTAGAGCAACAAGTTTTTCAGGGCACATCCCATTTGAATACTTGTAAAACAAGCACAAGGATGAAAAATCGCAGCGATGGGACAGGGGCTGGAGCTTGGTCTCTGATGGAAATAAACATCATACCGGTTGTGATAGGTAAAACAGGTCTCTTGAATAAACTTGGAACGAACCTGAAAGGAATGGTTTCATCATTGAATAAACCGTCCCGAATGAGTATGGATTCAATCAAGTAGAATACGAAAAAACACTAATACCAGGACCTCAAGAATAACTTTGAAAAAACATGGTCCCTGAAGGAAATAAACATCATACCGGTTGTTGTAGCACTATCATCCAGTGGATGAATCATGGCTGCTTGTGGATTGTATCCTAAGTTCTATGCATCATTTTGATACTATCCTAGTCCGGGGCCCACTGTTGTACTATATTTTGCATAAGCCCAAACCACTAGACGACAGTCATATCCCCTTCAATGAAGGGGTTGTAGCCGGTTGACTATTTCGTTGTGTTACAGGGCGTCATTAATTATCTCTAGAGAATTATTTATCTGGACTGGGACCATCTGCTTGCTGAAAATAGAATGCTTGTAATGAGGAGCGAACACATATTTTTATAGAAAGATCAACTTTATTATTACAACCGAAAATAACATGAACCTCGAAAGTCGATTTGGCGTCCTGGACCTAACACAATCCGTCTGATGTGAGGAAAAACAGCAAACTGATAATCTTCTTCCTCTTGGTGACAAGAACTAGAGAGATATGGAGAGAAAGTGAGGAATGTAATTTCACTGGAGAAGAAAAGAGATACAATACACATCAGAAAGAAATTCACAAGTCCAGGGTTACATTTGACTTTTAACTGAGCAATTGTTATTTTTAAGCTGTCATCCCGAGACCCAGAAAATTATAACAGTTCTGAATGAATTGGAGTCAGCTGGTGAAGGTGTTTAACGCAACAATACAACTGTTTCGATTTTACTTGGTTTCTCACGAGGACAGAAAACGTCAGATGTGGGGAACTAACACATTTAAAAAGGTCACTATCCTTGTCACATTAATCCCCCTTTTATGTAACCTTTGCCCTGATTGGCAAATTTAAAAATCATTTTCAACAAGAAAAGAGATGGTTCAGTTTGTCTTTCTCTACTGTCATAAGTAATTGTGATTTTAAATTTCGACTTTATTATTTATTTATTTATTTATTTATTATTCTCACCGGAAAAAGAAAGTAATTGAAAGTTGTTCCTCACTTGTTTGTAATAGTCATTTTCTTTTGTAAATGTCATTAATCATTCGACAGTTTTTTAAAATTTATTTTAACTTTCTCAGCCATGACTGATTCTTACTCAGTTCACTCACGAGTTGTCTTTCCTTTTCCTGGGGCAAAGTCGTTTAGTTCTTCCTCAGGTGACAATGGGACGCCTCGTTCTCGACTATTATGGCTAAAATACCATCGCTGCGGTCTCTTCGACGTTGCAAAACTGTACCCACAAAACTTACTTTTTACAGATTTAGTTGATTTTTTACAGCTGTAGCATCCGTGGCCCAATTCCGACAATTGTCCGTTCTAGGTTTCGGTTTCGGTTACCCTGAATCTAGTGTGCCGCCTAGTACCTGCTGTCAGTTTACGCTGTTTAATGAACTCTAACTTAGGTTAACTTGTACCTGTAGCAGTTACCTCCTCCTTTCAAAACATAACTACACCGGTTTGCCGGTAGGTGTCGCTTTTTCACCGACAGGTGGCACTGTAAAGCGACACCAGAGTTATCTGCCCTTCTGACTATAAAAACCGTTGCAAACGAAAAATCCATCTCTTTTTAACCGACCAGCCTCAGCAGAACAACGCTGGCACCAGCGCTCCGTCTCTCTCTCTCTTCTCTGGTCGACAGAACGACGCTAATACACTAGTGCTTCGTCTAACGCTTTTCTCTTCAAATGGCATCGGCATAACAACTACCAACACACGTGGTCAAACAACGGTAAAAGTTCTCAACTCATTTTCTTTGTGTACGGCTTTCAAAGACTTTTCCTACGCCGGATTCATTTCTTCTTATACCTTTTCAAGAACTGTTTTTCCATCGACACACATGCATACATCACACACTTTATCATTCCACGTACACACACGTTCCACGTACGAACACGACCCTCGAACTTAACATACCTTTCTGTGGCCACCTCAGAGTCTCTCATAGAGTATTTTGCTTTGTCAAGGTGATTGCAGCGTTAGATTATTATATATATTAACGTAAAAAAAATACGGACACACTTCAGTCATAGTGCCTATGTGAACATGGTGGCTTAAACTATAATCCTCATGAGGGTTGTAATGGCCACCTCAGAGTCTCTCATAGAGTATTTTGCTTTGTCTCGCAGCCGACAAGGTGATTGCAGCGTTAGATTATTATATATATATTAACGTAAAAAATACGTCCTATAAGTTGAGGGCGACTAGTAGAGCAGTTTTCTGCATCTTAATCACTTAGGAAGTGAAACAATTGAAATAATAAGTAAGCTAATAACATCTAACGCTGCAATCACCTATAAAAATTAATTACATAGAAATACATCGTATATTTGGGTGATAAAAAAATCGCACACATTTCTACACAGAGCGTCTTGGTACAGTTGTAGAACGCTGGACTATAGACATCAACATCAAGGGTTCGATCTCTGTGTAAGTTAGCCATGCTGATGACGGCTGTGAGCCAGAAACACGTGTCCATGGATTACTTTTATGTTCGTATTTAATATAATTATATATATTAACGTACAAAATACGTCCTATAAGTTGAGGGCGACTAGTAGAGCAGTTTTCTGCATCTTAATCACTTAGGAAGTGAAACAATTGAAATAATAAGTAATCTAATAACATCTAACGCTGCAATCTCCTATAAAAATAGTTGCATATAAATACATCGTATATATACATATACATATATATATACATATATATATATATATATATATATATATATATATATATATATATATAAACATATACGATCGCGTCAATATTTGTCTCTGTGGCTCCTGTCAATAGATGTTCTTCTACAACGAGCTTGTTATTTTTTCTCTGATTTTCTGTAAGACGTGGTGCTAAAGACGCTGATGAAGTGACGTTTGGATTAGCTTCATTAATTTATAAAATAAGATAAAGTAATTTCCAAAATGTTTTGGAAACGATCGTACGCCATACTAGACTTGATGTTCTAATTCTTGGAACAATTGTAATGTTCTAATTCATTGAATCCTTTTATTATAGCTCTGGTTGACTTATCTATCATCCATTGAGCTTATACCTATATCTACAGTGCTCGTTCGTGGTAATTGTCCGTTCTAGGGTGTTTATACTTGACGCACCTCGGCCTTTGGTCATATACCCTCCGTAAAAGTTGAAATTTCCTTTGATTTAAACTTAAACTGAAGCTCCATCATTGTAGAGCTTATTCTAGACACTGTAAGTTCGTGAGAAACATGAGATGGAAGGCATACCACTACAATCGTGTCAACGGAGGGACGCTAATATTTGTCTCTGTGGCTATTCTTGTCAATAGATGTTCCTTTACGACGATCTTGTTATTTTTTCTTTGATTTTCTGTAAGACGTGGTGCCAAAAGCGCTGACGAAGGGACGTTTTGGAGTAGCTTTGTTAATTTATAAAATAAAATAAAGTATTTCCCAAATGTGTTGGAAACGATCGTACGCCATACTAGACTTAATGTTCTAATTCTTGGAACAATTGTAATGTTCTAATTCATTGTATCCTTTTATATATATATATATATATATATATATATATATATATATATATATATATATATATATATATATATATATATATATATATTAGAGGTGAAAGATGAGAATAAAGAATTGTAAAGATACAATATTTATTAAAACATCAAAAAGTTCAGAGCAAGGAGCTTCATATCCTTAATCCATGGATTTTCAAAGATTTAAATCTTCTCATCAGCGGATAGGGAGAGCTGATAATGTAGTTGTAAATATTATCGGCAACATTTAACTTTGAAAATGTTATATAAAGTAAAATAAAATAGAAATAGAAATAAAGAACAAAGATGAGGGCCAAGAGGTAAAGAGTCTTATGTTGAGGTGAGGGTGTAAAGTCAGGGTGGATGATATCTAAAAAAAGCACATGTGATGGGTGTGAATATTAGCTGTTTGTGGTGGTGGGAGGAGCGCAATGAGTTCAATTGGAATGTAGGGTTGCTAGGGAAGGGTTGAATGGTAAGCGTAGATATCCACATTCTCAAACACACGCACAACAGATATATATATACATATATATACTAACATTGATTCATACAGACTAAGACACAAAGACATATACTCAGACGCACACATACAAAATATATAGTCGCACATACTACCGTGTAAATATATCTTTTTTCATCTTCTTCTTTTCTTTTACATTATCAGATCACCCTTAAAATTGATTGCTCTATTCTATATATTGAGCGATAGATTTTTATTATTGAACGATAATTCAATTACCGTTATTTAATTCAACATTTAAATATATATGCATACATATATATATATACATATATATATACATATATATATACATATATATATACATATGTACACATATATATATATGCATATATATATACATATGTATACATATATACACATATATATACATATATATATATATATATATGTATATATACATATATACATATATATATACATATATATACATACATATATATACATATATATACATATATATACATACATATATATACATATATATACATATATATACATACATATATATACATATATATATATATATATATGTATATATACATATATATACATACATATATATATATATATATATATATATATATATATATATATATATATATATATATATATACATTTCAGAGGAAACATTTTTAATCAACGACACGGGCGGGTGGAACAAAAAAGAAAATTGCTAAAATTTTCTTTACGGCCTTATCGTCTGATCCTCTAAGAGGAAACGTCAGAATGATAAATTAAAAACTAAGCAAATCGAATGAGATATGAGGGGGAAATTTGTCTAAGTTGAGGATAACGATTGAGAAAAAAAAGTAAATCTCTAAACGTTATGGTGGATTTGAATCATTAAAGATCTCCAACTGATGCTTCAAAATCTTTTGTCTACACAGGCTAGGTCGAGAATTGTTAATAACTAACGCCTCAAAAATATTGAGATGGTAGTTAGACCTGGCACTGTGAAAATAAGAAAACCACCCATCGGAATACTTGTCAGAACAACTATATGTACTAACCAGGTGATTGCCGATGGCTGATTCCTGTGCCTGGAAGTTCCCCGATGATCTCGAAACCTTGTGTAGGCGAATATCACGTGGTATGTGTTGGGATATTCTAATTTCTAATCTTTGAGATGTCTTGCCAACGTAGTCAGCTCCACACTGACACAGGAATTCACAAACAACAGAATTCTTTTGAATGGCTGGCAAAACATCCTTACGAAAAGAAGAGAAAAAGGTTCGAGTCGTGTAAACTACTCTCAGCATAGTTGCTTGAAAACAACGTTGAGTAGAAGAAGAAATCCTTTTGACTATGTCAAGGCCGTGAGAACCTAACCATGAAGTTTCAAGTAAATAGGGCAACGTGATGGGCCAATAAATTTACTACCATTAAATATAGCCACTTTGCATTCAATGGTGTTTTTTATGATATTGATGATTTAAAAAATCAACATATTTAGTGAGATTGAACTATTATATTCTCAACTAAAAAGACATTCGCCTATTTCCACTGATTAATTAATTAATTAACAAGCGTTAAAATCCAGTTGGATGAATTAGGTCGGAGGTTTTCTGCTATACGTACTAAATCAAGCGATTGTATTTGGCAGAAAAATACTTTTGAAACTGCGAAATTACTTAAGTCGAACTCTGATATTTATATCACTCGTCCAGGCGTTGTAATCCTGAACCAAGTTCATTATATTCCCAAAATGTTACACATTTTGGATGATGAAATACATTTTTAAAGATGGGTGGATTAAGCCATAATAACAATTTTCGTATGGAAATAAAAATCCAGAAAAGGCTTATTCAACTTTATAAAAGCAAGTTTATTTCTAAAGAGATTTATGAGAGAATACGACCTATCGGCTCTCAAAGGCTTAGAATGTACGGCTTACCCAAGGTTCATAAACCCAACATTCCTTTACGGTCTATTCTATCAATGTTGGGTTCTGCACAACATGCACTTGGTAAATGGTTAGTTGATATTCTTAAGACAATACTTAGTTTTCATTCGAACTATTGTATCTCTGATTCCTTTCAATTTGTGTCTTATATACACAAATTATCTCTCTCGAAGGACACCGAATTCTTGGTTTCCTTAGACATTAGTACTCTGTGTACCAATGTACCATTGGATGAAACCATTGGTATATGTGCAGATTATCTTTACTATGACCCTTTTATATTATGCGTTGATACAGGTGAGTAATAAATAAAGCCATATTAGTAACTTGTTATAGAAGCATTCATTAACAGAGTCGAGACACGTGCGAACACAACAAGAATTTATTTACACTGATTACATATAGCAGTAATACAAGTAGTGGGAGGTTGCCGTCAAGAGTGACGGTGGGAGTCACTTAAGTCAACGGGAGATAACTCTCGTCTTTACGTAACATCTCCGTTTTTTATTTCTTTGTTTTAACTGAAAATAAAAGTATTTTTATTTTTTAGAGTTTTCTCATTTAGTCTCTGTATCGGGCTGGACACTTAATTGGTCTCCCTTTCTTTGTGGAGTTTGGTATTATTTTGTTTTCCGAGCCCGTTTTTGATGCGACTTGTTTTCGACTATTTTCTTGGTTTATTATGTTTTCATAGTCGTGTTCGATTTTGTACTTTTGATTTTCTTTTGTTTTTAAAATATGACGTCTGTTGCGCCGTACATAATTTCCTTGTTCTGTTTTTATTAGATATGAACGAGGCTCTTTTAATTTTTTCACAACCTTACCTTTTCGGTTCCATTTTTCTTGTGAAAGTATACGGACAGTATCGTCTTTCTTTAGTTTTGGTAGCTCTCTGGACTTATTATTTATTTCACGCTTTTTACTTGTTTTGTTATGCATGATATTTGGAAGATTTGTCCTTAGCGTTCTTTTCATCAACTGTTGGGCTGGTGACGGGGTTTTATCTTTTAATGGTGAAGTCCGTAACGCTAACATTGCTAGGTATGGGTCTTGTCTACTTTCAAACGATTTCTTTAATGTTCTTTTAATTGTTTGAATGTTTCTTTCTACTAAGCCATTCGACTGTGGATAGTTCGGACTTGTCGTGATATGCCTGAAATCCCAATCTTTAGCAAATTGTCTAAATTCTGATGATCGGTACTCGGGTCCATTGTCACTAATCACTATTTGTGGAATGCCAAATTTTGCGAAGGTGTTTTTTATTTTATTGATCACCGTACTTGATTTGCAATCATCAAGTTTGTGGATATCGAAATATCTAGTCGTGTAGTCTATTATCACTACATATGCTTTACTATATAAGTAAAATACGTCTGTCGCAACTTTGGTCCATGGTGTTACGGGTATTTCATGGTGTATTAGTGATTCTGACGGTTGTCGGTTTCTATGATCTAGACAATGTGTGCATGTGCTAACCATTTCTTTTATTTGATTGTTTATGTTAGGCCAATATACGACCTCTTTTGCTCTTGTAATGCACTTTTCTATGCCCAAATGTCCAGTGTGGATTTTTTGTAGGGCTTCCTTCCTTAGGGAGGTTGGGACCACTATTCGTGTACCTTTCAATACTAGTCCTTTCACAACCGATATGTCATCGCGGACTGGCATATATGGTGCTATTGTGGGTGGCACTTCCATTTTTTCTGGCCAAGTTGATGTCGCATATTTCATGAGCATTTTTAGTGTTGGGTCTTTCCCAGTCTCCTCACGGTATATGTTGAGTTTTTGGTCGCTCATTGGATATTGTTTTATAATGGTATGGATATATTTGTCCATTTCTGTATCCGATATTTCTTGTTCGCTGTCTGATATGTATGCACGTGATAATGCATCAGCAATTACGGATTCTCGCCCTGGAATGTATATTACTTCGAATTCGTATTTCTGAAGCGCGAGTATGAATCTTTGTATTCTCGGAGGGCTTTTTGTAATGGATTTTTTTAAAATTTGCCTTAATGGTTTGTGATCGTTTTCTATGAGAAATTTTCTTCCATAGATATATAGGTGGAATTTGTTGCAGGCGAACACTATGCTGAGCGTTTCCAATTCTATCGGGCAGTAATTTTGTTCTGCTGAGGTTGTCGATCGTGACGCGTATGACACGGGTAACCATTTTTCATCATGTTTCTGTTGTAACACTGCACCCAATCCATGTTTACTGGCATCGGTGGTGATTTTAATTTCTTTGCTCGGATCATAAAATTTTAAAACTGGTAGGCTAGTTATTATCCGTTTTAGTTTTTCTATAGCCTCTATTTGAGGTTTATCAAATGACCACAGCGTATCGTTGTGTAGCAGTACTCTCAACGGTGTAGTTACCTCTGAGTACTCTGGTATGAACTTGCACAGGTAGTTGGTCATTCCCAAAAATCGTTGGATATCTTTTTTATTTTCGGGTAGAGGCATGTGTGTTATTGCCTTTATTTTAGAAGGGTCTGGTTTTATTCCTTCATCAGTGATCAAATGACCTAAATATGTTAATTGCTTTGTTGCAAATTAACATTTATTTTTGTTTAATTTTAATCCAGCTTTGCGTAGTTGACTGAATACTTTGTCTAATGTTTTTATATGGTCCTCTAATGTTTCTGACCATATTATTATGTCATCCTGTGAGTTCTTCGTTCCAGGTATGCCTTCTATTATTTTTGCAACTTGTGCTTGAAAAATTTCAGAGGCACTATGTATTCCATATGGCAGGCGCGTGAACGAATAACGACCAAATGGCGAATTAAATGTTAATAGCTTAGAGCTTTCTTCATCAACGGGTATTTGCCAATATCCATTTGAAGCGTCTAATTTCGTGAAATATTTTGGATTTTCCATTTCTGCAAATATTTCTTCGGCGGTGGGTAATTTGTAGTGTTCTCTTTTTATGGCCTTGTTTAGATCTCTAGGGTCCAAACATAGTCTTAATTTTCCGTTCGATTTCTCCACTATTACCAGAGAATTTACCCAATCTGTCGGTTCTTCAACGGGTTTTATTATTCCCATTTTTGTCATTTTTTCTAACTCCTTTTTTAATTTTGGTTTCATCCCAAACGGTATGTTCCTTGGGGGATTTATGACGGGTTTTATGTCCGGAGTTATTGTTATATGATGTGTGACTGGTAATTTTCCGATGTCACCATAGCAATCTTTATATTTTTCTTTTAATGCTTCTATGTCCGTCTTGTTTATTTCATAAGTTCTTTTTATCAGTCCTAATTCTTCCGCTGTTTCTGCGCCGATTACTGCGTTTGCATTTGTGTTTGCCACAATGAAATGCGAACTTACTTTTATATTTTTATTTTGTAATTGTATAACACAGCTCCCTATCGTGGGAATTTGCGTACAGTTGTAGGCGGTTAATTTTATAGACGTTTTATTTAATTTTGGCTTTGGTTCAACAGTTCTATATATTTTTGCTGGTAATACATTTACTTCAGCACCTGTATCGATTTTGAAGTTGATGAGTGTTTCGTTGCCTCGAATCTTTATTTTCCATTTGTCAGTTTGTAGTGCGTCTACATTTTTTTTCAATATGGCGTCCATGTTAAACTGATTTTGCTCCACGTGGTCTGAATTGTGTGATTGTCCGACATTATATAATTTCTTCTTTTTCGTTCGACATATTCGAGCGAAGTGTCCTTTTTTGCCGCAATTTGTGCAGTTTTTATTGTATGCTGGACAGTTTCCTTTCTGATGTGACCCAGCGCAGTAGGTGCATGTCTCAATCCATTGTTGTGTTTTCGCGGGCTTTTTGTCTTCACGTTTGAACATGACTTTGGACGACAGCCTGTTTTTCTTTGGATTGCGAATTGTTGCGATATTTTCTGTTTCGTATGCAGCCATTATCTTGGAGTGTCTATTCGTTTCTTCAGCACTCAGGCCTGCTTGTATCGCCTTTTGTAAATCCAGTGAAGGTTCTCTGAGCATTCTTTCTCTCAACATGTTGTCATTAACGCCACAAATTAGAATGTCTTTTATTAGTCTTTCAGTGAGGTCACCGAATTCACATTTGTTTGCCTTTTGCCGTAGTTCTGTGACGTACTCATCAAATCTCTGTGTTTCTTTCTGTTTGCACGTGAGAAATTGATATGTGAGAAACGTCAGGTTTTTTCTTGGTTGGCAGTGCGCATCAAATTTTTCTATAACTTTTTTCAAGTTTAGCTTCTCTTCGTCATTTTCAAAGTTAAACGTATAATATATTTTCCTTCCCTCGGTTCCTATACAGGTCAGTAATATTTAAGTTTTCACCTTCTCCGGTTTCTTGTCCGACTCTGTAGCTTGCAGGAACAATTGAAATTGGTTTTTCCAAGTTTCCCATTCCTGTCCGAGATTATCCGAAGAGAAATTTAATTCTTTTGGATGTGGTAAAAATTCCATTTTTTTTTTTGAAAATATTTATATACGGCTGTGAGTGTTGACGGTTCGATGTTCTATTCTGACACCATTTTATATTATGCGTTGATACAGGTGAGTAATAAATAAAGCCATATTAGTAAGTTGTTATAGAAGCATTCATTAACAGAGTCGAGACACGTGCGAACACAACAAGAATTTATTTACACTGATTACATATAGCAGTAATACAAGTAGTGGGAGGTTGCCGTCAAGAGTGACGGTGGGAGTCACTTAAGTCAACGGGAGATAACTCTCGTCTTTACGTAACAGACCCCTTTAAAATCTCCATTATATATATATATATATATATATATATATATATATATATATATATATATATATATATATATATATATGCATATACATCTATAAACATATATATTCAGTATTATTATGTAGTTTACGAAGGGCAGATTCACGTAATTTTTACAACTAATGTTTTATTTTACAGACAATAGTTTCGGCTAACATCAAGATGTTTGTAAAATGTTCTTATGCATCTATTTATTTATTAGTGATGTTATCTTCAGTGAAAATTCTACAAGACAAATTAAAAAAACTTTAAAAAACATAAAAAAACTAGTCATTATCAACATATACATATATACATATATATATATATATATATATATATATATATATATTTTAAGAAATATATACATATATATGTATATAATTATTTATATACATGCATATTTTTAGAAATATATATACACATATATATATCTAATATATATATACATATATATATATAATATATATATATATATATATACATATATAGGAATATATATATACATATATAGGAATATATATATATATATATATACATATACATATATAGGAATATATATATAACATATACATATATAGGAATATATATATAAATACATATACATATATTGGAATATATATATAAATACATATACATATATATGGATATATATATATATTTATACATATACATATATAGGAATATATATTTATACATATACATATATAGGAATATATATATACATATACATATATAGGAATATATATATACATATACATATATAGGAATATATATATACATATACATATATAGGAATATATATATATATAAGAATATATATATACATATGGATATATAGGTATATATATATAAGAATATATAGATATATATACATATACGTATATAAGAATATATATATACATATATATATAAGAATATATATATACATATACATATATAAGAATATATATATACATATACATATATAAGAATATATATATACATATATATAAGAATATATATACATATACATATATAAGAATATATATATACATATATATATAAGAATATATATATATACATATACATATATAAGAATATATATATATACATATACATATATAAGAATATATATATATATACATATACATATATAAGAATATATATATATACATATACATATATAAGAATATATATATACATATACATATACATATATAAGAATATATATATATACATATATAAGAATATATATATACATATACATATATAAGAATATATATACATATACATACATAAGAATATATATATATACATATACATATATTAGAATATATATATATACATATACATATATAAGAATATATATATATATAAATATACATCTATAGGAATATATATATATATACACACATATATAGGTATATATATACACACTTATATAGGTATATATATATATATATATATATATATATATATATATATATATACATATTCATATATAGGCACATATATATGCATATATATACCCTCACCTTGAATATAGAATATAGTCTAGAATAAGATAATCAAACCTACATGTGCTTTAGATTAGCCTTACATTACAGCGTGAGTTACTTATATTTCATATACCGTTCTCTTTCGACCCAGGACTGTACCCTGCTTAACTTTGTCTCTGAAAACATACAGAAGTCTCACTTGACTGTAATCCCAAATACATGTATTTGAGAGTTTCAATGTACATCACTCTGACTGGCTTGGGTCTTCATCTATAGAGACGCAGCTAGTAACTTTACGTATAGTTTCTGCATAGCGCACTTCATCTCACAGACTGTCACTTTCCCGATCCGCCTCCCTGATTGTGTGAACCAGCTAGCCTCATTTCTCGACCTGTTCTTGACCTCACTGCCCGGGGATTGCACGAAGAATGTAAAAAAAAACCGCCCGAGAATGCTGGTCACCTTGTGTTAATGATTGATATCACTCTAAAATCCTGTTCTAAAGCTGATGAGCCGTTGCTCAAAACGACGAGAAAATATAGGCAGGCTGACTGGGAATCCATCAGCGATCACATCAGAGACTGTAAGGTGAAACTGTAAGGGGATGATGAGAGGATGAAAGGGGTTATCCTTTTATTTTATCGTAAAGAAACGGAACAACGAAAAGTATTTCTGTAACAATAAAAAAGGGGTTTTATTAACGTAAGGTTACCTATACCGTTTGGTATAGGTAGAAGAGAGTGGGACGGTGTCCGTCTGAGGAAGAGGAAGAATATTATAGTTCTTAGGGCCGCCCGTGGGGTTTCTTCAAGTGAAGATGGTAGTAGTCGTCGAGTGAGGCGACGGCGGCAGGAGCGATAGCGTTTCCTCGTTCCTCGATGGTGTTCTCTGCGATGTGTTGAAGCTGGTGCCGGGAGATCGTCTGATCTTTTTCCTCGAACCCTAAGGGGACATAAGTAGTCCGTTAGGGAACTAACGATATTACTGCGCCCTGTGATTTGATTGGACAAGCCAGCTCACAGGGACAGTGATTACGCATTCTAAAGTAGTCCCTATTGGTGACTGCTACAAAACCTTTTTCTCTCACTGCTGATCAGTGTGATAATGAGGTAACCGCATAGATCAACGACACCATTGAAGCACATGTCACCATGCGAAAATTCTACAGCAAGCCCCACTCTCCATAATGGTTCACCTCAAACTGTGCAGCTGCTATTTCTCAGAAGCAGCAAGCAGTCCGACAATTCAACTTCCACAAGTGAACTACAAATAGACAGAAACGTATAGCGCTCAGAAAATATTGTAAGAATAATAGATGATGAAAAGACTAGGTATACAGAGATGACCAGAAAACGCATTGAGTCACAGAAACTAGGTACTTGCGATTTCTGGAAAATCTTCAATGTGTGGTGAATAATGGAAAATCAACAATTCCCCGCTATCAAACCACAATGATGTCGTTTACACGACAAATAATGAGGCTGAATTACTTGCCAAGCGTTTCGCTTATAACTCCAATTTAGACTCTGTTAACCATTCCATTCCAAATTTCCAATTTCGGACTGAAGCCACACTTAATGATATTACAATCACTACATCTCATGTATGGGACATCAAAAAAAAACTTGACACCTCCAAAACATGTGGGCCTGATCTTATACCCGTAATAGTAATAAGGAAATGCTCTGCTGAACTGGCCCCTGTGCTCTCTAAACTCTACAACAAATTCTTTGGCGAATCTTGCTTCACTGATAGCTAGAAAAATAACCTTTACGGTACTAGTCTTCAATAATTCAAGAGATAGAACTGCCCCTCACAATTATCGCCCTATCAGTCAACTTCCGCTTTTTTTTTCTAAAATCGTTGAATCCTTAATCAATCTAGCGATAGTCCGTCACCTCGTTTATGCTAAACATTTTTTATGGTCATCAGTATGGATTTAGGCAAGCATGGTCAACTGCGGATATCCTAACGGTCATCTCTGAACGCATATACCATACACTGGACAAGGCAGGTGATGCTAAGGCGGTAGCGCTTGATATAGCCGAAGTCTTTGACAAGGTTTGGCATGTAGGCCTTCTCACATAAATTAATTGATATGCTATTACTAGACGAATTGGAACGCTCTCCCTGCTCCCTCTTACTGCCCAAATGTAGCGACATGCAGAAATTAAAATCTAATGTGAAAAGCATCTCACTGAATAGATCCCAATTAAGTAGCTGTTGTTATATATATATATATATATATATATATATATATATATATATATATATATATATATATGTGTGTGTGTGTGTGTGTGTGTGTGTGTGTGTGTATCAAGCATGAACGGAAAGGGATAGTATTGAAAGATCAAGAACGAGAGAGGAAGATGTGCTATAAGACAAGAGATTTTTTATTAGACTGAAATTTACACAAACGGGGGAGTTCCAATTGTCTCTGTAACAAGGGAAATAACTGGGCGACGCTAATTGCCTTGTGTATGTACTATATATTGATGATGATGAAGATGATGTTACAGACATCAACACATGCGACCGATAATAAATTAACTGGTCTACGAGGTGATTTTATGAGATTCACACTTAAACCAGATGTGGCACAAGATCATATAACGTAGAAAAAATTCAATCGACCCGAGAATAACAGGTTGCCATCAACGAGTATTGATTTACTCCTCTCCAGGAGTTAGGCACAAGGCCAGTTTTTATCTTACTCCCACAAGTAAGATGTGGCCCAAGGTCGGGTCGGGAAAGTGGGGTTTAAAAATTGACTGGGCAGCTCCGTCGGCATTCCCCGGTAGGGGCGCCCCAGACAGTAAGCAATAAACTTACTCCTTCCCAAAGAGGGGAGGCGAAGCCTGGGAGGGTGGACTCAACGAGTAGCAGCGCCTCAACGATTGGCAATTAACCACGTTGATCGTTAGGTGTTGAGTCTATGCCTTACAGACAGGCTAATTAAAAAGCTTCAAGTCTGGAATCAAAAGTGAAGGTCATTGTAAGTTTAACCGTATGATACCAAGTTGAAAACAGACCCCGCCAGTATCTTCCACGTCTTGAACTGTGCAATATGATACGCGTGATGTAAACAATCGGCACTTCTGCAGATGCGGTACACGAGCCGAAATTTATTTTAGAAGAGTTCCAATGGTGTAAGGGGCAGACAACTCTCTTTCTTTAGTATATTGATAGAACATTTATTGAAGAAAATAGAATTTGGGAAAATGAACAGTATATTTTTTCATTTCAAAACCAACAAAACGAACAGTCCTCTTGGTTGGATTAACAGATTTTTTTTTATAGTTTAAAATATTAAATTATCGCAATTTCTACCTTCTCCGAAAATGGACGTAATCGACGTGAATGCCATGAAACTGTCGATTTTCACAAATTTTAATTTCTGCGATAATTTTCTATTTTCTTCTATAAATGTTCCATCAATATATTAAAAAAAAGAGTTGTCTGCCCCTTACACCATTGAAACTCTTCTCAAATAAATTTCGGCTCGTGTACCGCATCTGCACAAGTGCCAAACTATCCTTCATGCAAATATTGCAAACACTTTACATTTTTACAATCTTAGTGATCTAATTAACTTTTTTGGTGTAATTCTTTTTTTTCTCGTTACGATAGTTTCGCCTTGTGTGTGTGTTTCTTCCTCTTAGAGTTTTTCATGCTAAAAGTTCACTCGTAAAAGGTAAAGCTGACTCTCGACTAACAAACGTGTCTTTGTTGAATTCGTATTAATATTTTATTTTTTAATACCCTAAACATCATACGAAAACAATTCGGCACACTAGCTAAGAATGGAGCTTTTGACACGAGGAACGAAATAATTATTACACCGGGTTACGATGACCGCAATTCATTGTTCGTCGATGTGTTTCTTTAAATAATTTAACGTTTTAATCGTGTTTTTCATCTTTTAAAAGTAATTCTTTTATGTCTGCATGTATTAAACACACAAACAGAAATAATATCAATTCTCAACAAACCGATCGCAGTTTCTGTGTTGAACACAAAAGAAAAAGAAATCATCCCGTTTTTGGCTCTTTTTTTTTCGTATTGAATTTTCTGGAATGAAAGGTAAGATTTTCCGGGTATTTTTAACTGTAGTCAAACGAACAAAAAGACATCAAAAAACAGGTATTCAAATTTTATCTATAAATTTAACGCAAAATGATCACCCATTTCCTTGCCATCATCAATTTCTGGAAACTTAATGTAGAAAAAAGTGTAACCAAATTGTTTGTACTTCTACAGAATTTGAACCAAACTCTTTTTTTCCTTACCCTAAGATAAGCTAGAATAATCGTATAACTACTCTAAACTAAGTTATATTGGATCTCCAGAAGGGTTCGCGATTCCGCTGACTTCCGGTTTATCCTGCAGTAAATTTCAAGTACGGATGATCATAAATGATAAAATAAACTTTTTTTTTAACGGAAAATTTAGAATTGTATTTTTATAATAATAAAATAAGTTGTGAGCAAAACAAATTATCAAATATGTTTGTTATATTTTTATGAAAATATAACAATTTTTTAATTAAAAAAAAAACTGTTTTTTAATTGATATAAATTAGGTACGTGCAAAATCAATGGCCGATTCCAAAAAAATTCCCCAAAAATTCAGGAAATCAACCAATTTTAATGAAATTTTCAATATTTATTAATCAACAATCACGGAATATAATGAAACCATTATTTTTTTTAAATCTTAGTGAAAATGTGTTACTTTTTAAAACAAAATTTACTAAAGTTATATTTTTTATATATTAATTTAAAAAATGCATTAATTTTTTTTGTTTTTTATGAAAATAAAGCATTGTAGATGTTAACAATTAAAAAAACAATTTTTTTATATTTTTTTATATATTACGAAAAAGGCCCCTAAATACCGTGTTAACAAAATCGAAGAAAAATTATTTTTTTTAATTAGCGATATTATTATTGAATAAGCATTGTTTAAATCAATATTTTCACCAAAAAATAATATAATTGCAAAAAATATTTTATGTGATTTTAATGATTAGAGTTTCTGGAAAAATAAAAAAAAATGCGACATAATTATATTTCTCTTCCATACATAAACGTGGCATCATCAGTGCAAGAATTTTTTATATAATCTTGAAAATAAACCAAAAATTGACAAATTTGAGACCCAGGAACTTAACTGAAAAAAAGAATTTTTAAAATTGGATAATTTCTACTTACGATTCACTTTGATTGGTATGGTAGCCCCGTTCTGTAATAACCAGCTGGGATTAGCCTTCCAACAACGATTCGCTTTTACACCGCCCTCAAATTTTTATTTTTAGAGATTCAACAATTTCGTTAATTTCACAATTCATCGTCAATTATTTGGAAAGATTTGTATTTGTTTTGTATTTTTTTCATTAATAAATATTTAAGAAGTTAAAAACAATTATTTATTAATAAATAAAGACAATTCAAACATGACATTTTCTTTCAAAATTGAATTCTGTTTATCAATAAATAACTGTTTTAACTTTTTTTTTCAATGAATAAATTGTCAGTGTAGTCATTGACTTTAATTTACTGTTTCACACTTAAATTATAAGAAAAACACTTTATTTTAAATAGAATCAATGTAATTTATCGTTACGACACGTTAAGAATAAATCAGGTAACTAAAGTTTTAAATCATGTAAAAAAAATTTATAAAATTGACGCAGTTCGTAACGTAAAAATAATTTTTAACATTAAAAAAAACTTTTATCTCAAATTCTAAGGAAAGACATTGGTAAACAGACGTCATCAATAATTTCAGAGTATTACTAAATTAAAAACTGATACCAAGTTAAATATAAACCTTTTTAGTTAAAAATAAAATCTTAATTGCGTACACTCACAAATATTTTAATTAAATAAGCATTTCCTTTTTTATTATAACAAAATAAGGGTACTTAAATTCGTTTAGAACCTTAAAAAGAATAAAGAAATTAATGGATAATAATTTTTCAACTTCTATAAACTATTACAAAACCATTTTTATATATAAAGTTAAAAATGATAAATTATTACATTTTTATCTTCCATATATTTTGCATAGCGATAGTCAATTGGTCAACAAAGTCGTTTGCCGACTATGTGACGCTGGATTTGACTCATTTATGACTTGTGGAGGGATAATTTTGTTAATTTTTAGTAAAACGTGGGAATTTTTTGTTTAATTCAGTATCTTATTACTTTAATTTAATAATTATCTTTGAAATAGTTCCCAAAATCTTATATTTATCTTTCAAGAGATTTTTACAAGTAATTTTTTCAAAGTTCAAAATTCGCTGAATTTTCGAGTTTTTTAGTCGCCGTGATTACATATTTCATTATAATTTATTTTTCACACGTAAATATGCAGTTTTTTTCGTTTAAAGATTAAATTTAGGCTTTTATCTTTCAAACACAAACAAATTTTACACGGAATCTAATTAAATAATTAATGATAAGCCCTTTTTAATAAGCATAGTCCGTACAAGAAGACGCCATTTTTGCACGTACCTAATATAAATATAAATAAAGTTTTGAAATGTCTAGCGCTGACAACTTCAACAGCTACCTTCAAGAATTTCTCTGGCGGCACCGAATAAAACAAAATTATTTCATCAATATTCTTTATTGTATACTAAGCTATTTCATTATATTTTCATGAAAAGCAAAATATATATTGCTGTTTCACAAAATACAAGACATTTTAAAACTTTATTTATATCAATAAAAAGAAGTCATTTCAACATATTTAATTCATAAAACACATTTATTAAAGATTTGTTATATTTTTATAAAAAAAACTACTTATTTTATTTTCCGTTAAAAAAAGGTTTCTTTTATCGGAAGTCAGCGGGATCACGAACCCTTCTGGAGAGCCGTTATATCTTTAGTACAGCAAAATTTGGTTTAGTCCGGTTCAAATTATGTAGAAGTACCAAATTTATTTTGTTTTTAATTTTTCTTTTTTTTACAACAGTAAAAAAAGAATAGCAGGAGGTGAGTGGGTATCAACAGATTTTTATTTTAATTTGGGCTAATTTTATAACGTGTCATTTTTTTAGAGTATGAGTGTTTTTTTTTTTCTAAAATTTTTAGGTGTATGTGTAGAACACGGTATAATTAAGATGTAGCGGTCATAAACATAGACCTATTTTCTCCCTCCAAAAAATGTTTCCATTTCATGAGCTGGTCGCACACTGACCAAGCAACCTGCAGGGTGCATGGATTCCTTCTGTCGGCTGAAGAACTACTTTAGCCCCCTTATGAAACCAGAAGCGGTCAGGAAAGACACCCCGGCAAGAAACGAGGAAACACTTATTTTCTCTCCCTCCTGCCCATGTCAACTGGACGTTCCAGCAACTACCATTTTCGCCTGAAGATAGTTGATGACAGACCCTCAGCAGCTCTAAAAACGTCCTACTTTCATTTTCCTCTCTCGGACACTGTCCAAGTTTCTTTCTACCTATACCAAACGGTATAGGTAACCTTTGTGAATAAAACCCTTTTCATTGTTGTGATAAAGAGGTTTTGTTAATTCATTTCATGTCTGAAACCTAAGAGAGGGGCAACGTCCCACTTCTTCACAAATATTTGTTTTAGTACCTGTAAAGTATTGAATTCATTTAAAAAATGATGATGGACAGGAAGTGGGGGAGCATTTAACGTAAAATTTATATAGAATACTTATTTATGACTCTGATATCTATAATATTTAATAAAATAAAAAATATAAAACAACGTAACTGTCTTGCGACATAATCGGTATTTCTACAATTTTTGTCTTTTTTGAGTTGGTCAATCAAAAATCCAAAACAAATGGTGAGTAAGTACCGATAAAATTCACACCAAAACTACCACGATACTATCCTGTAACACCTACACCTCATTTCATTGACTGAAAAGTCGCAATAAACGTCAGAAGGTTTTCAGTACTTACGTAGTTAGTCCCGAATATCGACAGATAATCTTGTGTCAGTTCCGGAAATGGCCGACGACACTGGGCATGCAGAAGATTAGGTTAGGCTTAAAAAAGATATTTAGCCCCTCAAAAAAAAGTTGAAAATGAATTCTAAAACATCTCAAAGATAAGAATCATAAAATTATCTGGCCATTTCCGAGATTGAATCAAAATCCTCCGTCGATATTCAGGACTGAATAAATAAGTACTGAATTCTCTGGGTGCCTGTTTATTAGAAGTTATTAATTATTAATCTGAGTTAATCAACCCAAAGAAGTCACATTGTCACTGAGTCATAAAGGGCTACTGAGAATTAAGGGACAAAGTTAATCAAGGCTTATTTTTCTGATATATTTCAATTCCACAAGTATATACTACACTATTAGACTGTGGGTCCAAACCCCAAAAGCCATCTAGATATTTTATTTTGTCGGCTTGATCAGAGCACTGAAATATGAAGTTAAACAATGTATGCTGATCAATGCTTGACTGACATTATATACAATGTAATCTATTGTTTTAAAATCTATTATCTTCAAATTTGTTGCTTTTCTTGTATGGATATATTAGCGTACTGGACATAAGGGATTGATGAAGATGTCAGTATCTGAACTTTCAATGATGATGTTACTGGCTTTAAAAATATGTGTTTCTGCTTCTTCCTGTAAAGAGCGGTGATCTACATGAGAATGAATGCCATCTTCTGTTTTGTGCAAAGAACATCACTCCTATTAATTATGATGTTTAAACATGGCACCATGTTTGAAAATGGTATTTTACCAGCAACTTCTTGTTATTTCTCACTGGGAGAAACTGATTTCACTGCTGGGAAAGAGATTGGGCATGAATTCGTATCACCTAAGAATCACTAGCTTAACCCTAACCCTAACCCTTTCAGCCCGTTCAGGATTCCTGCTTGTATGTGTCAGTTATAAAGTGAATTTCTTGTGAACTATGGTTTGTTTTCCCAATTTAGATTATCAGAGGGAGGTTGATAAATGTTCTCTCTCCAGGTAAATTGCTGTTATGAAGTCGATGCAATGCTATGCCATCCACTACAATTGTGGTCTTATATTAGAATTTTTTCGTAGACTTTCAAGTGCATGAAGTAACTTAACCTGGTTGGTCTTACTTAGGAATCCTTGAGAATATGCAAGTGACATTGGCAATTCTAACCCAATAAATAGGACAGTAGCCGTTATAAACTTATTTTTCTATATTTGCCTATAACGGCACGAGGTTTCTGTTAGCTTTCAAACTAATATCGTTTCTATGAACTTATGTCTAGATATTTTAGACACACTGATGAATGTCTTGAGATGCATTTTTTTATGTTGGCAAAAAGTTCACTTTTTCTGTTTTGAGATGCCTCCACAAAACTTTGAACTCATATTCATTTCTCACATTTCCGAACTGAAGGTCAGTTTAACCAAATGTAGTCATGATGTAGCTTTTTGGCACTAAATTATGATTTGAGGGTCTTTTGGTTTGACGAGGTTATGATGTTGCTCTTTGTCACTAAATCTTGATGTAAGCTTCTTATGGTGTGACGTAGCTCACAAAGTTCATTATAGTTAGAATAAAATATAGCCTAGATACTTGTTATTTTGTTTTATGACAGAAGTTCGATTGGTTTTGTACTGGCAGAAGTTCGACCGAGTTTTCCATCTTGTTTAACATCTAGGTTTTAGTTCATAGTAGTTAGACATTTATCTCGCCAAGGTCCGTATTTACTTGCATGGATTTTGTTTCACTTTTTGTACAATTTCTCACCGAATTCCATTCTGTTGACATGCGCCGAATGCTATCGAAAAACGGCTTCATTCTTTTTGCATAAACAGAAATCCTTCTAACCACTGATTCATTCTATGAACGTAGGCAGAATGCTTTTAACTACTTAATTATGTGTCCATAAGCCATACCTACTAACCACTTCGTCATTCTGTGGCAGAATACCTACTAGCTACTGCTTCCACATCTCACATCTTACCGCCTCCAACAACGCTGCAACTAAGTTTGCTGAAAGTTTTTTTCCAAAATTACACTTTAATGTGTGAGTTTATTATGATGATATTTATAACTATCATCTTTATTAATATAGTTATTATTATTTAGTAATTTATTAATACAGTTATTATTATTTAGTAATTTATTAATATAGTTATTATTATTTAGTAATTTATTAATATAGTTATTATTATTTAGTAATTTATTAATATAGTTATTATTATTTAGAAATTTATTAATATAGTTATTATTATTTAGTAATTTATTAATATAGTTATTATTATTTAGTAATTTATTAATACAGTTATTATTATTTAGTAATTTATTAATATAGTTATTATTATTTAGTAATTTATTAATATAGTTATTATTTAGGAATTTATTAATATAGTTATTATTATTTAGTAATTTATTAATATAGTTATTATTATTTAGTAATTTATTAATATAGTTATTATTATTTAGTAATTTATTAATATAGTTATTATTATTTAGTAATTTATTAATATAGTTATTATTATTTAGGAATTTATTAATATAGTTATTATTATTTAGTAATTTATTAATATAGTTATTATTATTTAGTAATTTATTAATACAGTTATTATTATTTAGTAATTAATTAATATAGTTATTATTATTTAGTAATTAATTAATACAGTTATTATTATTTAGTTATTAATTAATATAGTTATTATTATTTAGGAATTTATTAATATAGTTATTATTATTTAGTAATTTATTAATATAGTTATTATTATTTAGTAATTTATTAATACAGTTATTATTATTTAGTAATTTATTAATACAGTTATTATTATTTAGTAATTAATTAATATAGTTATTATTATTTAGTAATTTATTAATATAGTTATTATTTAGGAATTTATTAATATAGTTATTATTATTTAGTAATTTATTAATATAGTTATTATTATTTAGTAATTTATTAATACAGTTATTATTATTTAGTAATTTATTAATACAGTTATTATTATTTAGTAATTAATTAATATAGTTATTATTATTTAGTAATTTATTAATATAGTTATTATTTAAGAATTTATTAATATAGTTATTATTATTTAGTAATTTATTAATATAGTTATTATTTAGTAATTTATTAATATAGTTATTATTTAGTAATTTATTAATACAGTTATTATTATTTAGTAATTTATTAATATAGTTATTATTATTTAGTAATTTATTCATATAGTTATTATTTAGTAATTTATTAATACAGTTATTATTATTTAGTAATATATTAATATAGTTATTATTATTTAGTAATTTATTAATATAGTTATTATTATTTAGTAATTTATTAATATAGTTATTATTTAGAAATTTATTAATATAGTTATTATTATTTAGTAATTTATTAATATAGTTATTATTATTTAGTAATTTATTAATACAGTTATTATTATTTAGTAATTTATTAATATAGTTATTATTATTTAGGAATTTATTAATATAGTTATTATTTAGGAATTTATTAATATAGTTATTATTATTTAGTAATTTATTAATATAGTTATTATTATTTAGTAATTTATTAATATAGTTATTATTATTTAGTAATTTATTAATATAGTTATTATTATTTAGTAATTTATTAATATAGTTATTATTATTTAGTAATTTATTAATATAGTTATTATTATTTAGTAATTTATTAATATAGTTATTATTATTTAGTAATTTATTAATATAGTTATTATTATTTAGTAATTTATTAATATAGTTATTATTATTTAGTAATTTATTAATATAGTTATTATTTAGGAATTTATTAATATAGTTATTATTATTTAGTAATTTATTAATATAGTTATTATTATTTAGTAATTTATTAATATAGTTATTATTATTTAGTAATTTATTAATATAGTTATTATTATTTAGTAATTTATTAATATAGTTATTATTATTTAGTAATTTATTAATATAGTTATTATTATTTAGAAATTTATTAATATAGTTATTATTATTTAGTAATTTATTAATACAGTTATTATTTAGTAATGTATTAATATAGTTATTATTATTTAGTAATTTATTAATATAGTTATTATTATTTAGTAATTTATTAATATAGTTATTATTATTTAGTAATTTATTAATATAGTTATTATTATTTAGTAATTTATTAATACAGTTATTATTATTTAGTAAGTTATATATATTTATTATTATTTAGTAATTTATTAATACAGTTATTATTATTTAGTAATTTATTAATATAGTTATTATTATTTAGAAATTTATTAATATAGTTATTATTATTTATTAATTTATTAATACAGTTATTATTTAGTAATGTATTAATATAGTTATTATTATTTAGTAATTTATTAATATAGTTATTATTATATAGTAATTTATTAATATAGTTATTATTATTTTTAATTTATATATATTTATTATTATTTAGTAATTTATTAATACAGTTATTATTATTTAGTAATTTATTAATATAGTTATTATTATTTAGTAATTTATTAATATAGTTATTATTATTTAGAAATTTATTAATATAGTTATTATTATTTAGTAATTTATTAATATAGTTATTATTATTTAGTAATTTATTAATATAGTTATTATTATTTAGTAATTTATTAATATAGTTATTATTTAGTAATTTATTAATACAGTTATTATTATTTAGTGATTTATTAATATAGTTATTATTATTTAGTAATTTATTAATATAGTTATTATTATTTAGTAATGTATTAATATAGTTATTATTATTTAGTAATGTATTAATATAGTTATTATTATTTAGTAATTTATTAATATAGTTATTATTATTTAGTAATTTATTAATATAGTTATTATTATTTAGTAATTTATTAATATAGTTATTATTATTTAGTAATTTATTAATATAGTTATTATTATTTAGTAATTTATTAATATAGTTATTATTATTTAGTAATGTATTAATATAGTTATTATTATTTAGTAATTTATTAATATAGTTATTATTATTTAGTAATTTATTAATACAGTTATTATTATTTAGTAATTTATTAATACAGTTATTATTATTTAGTAATTTATTAATATAGTTATTATTATTTAGAAATTTATTAATATAGTTATTATTATTTAGTAATTTATTAATACAGTTATTATATAGTTATGTATTAATATAGTTATTATTATTTAGTAATTTATTAATATAGTTATTATTATTTAGTTATTTATTAATATAGTTATTATTATTTAGTAATTTATATATATTTATTATTATTTAGTAATTTATTAATATAGTTATTATTATTTAGTAATTTATTAATATAGTTATTATTATTTAGTAATTTATTAATATAGTTATTGTTATTTAGTAATTTATTCTTTTACTTTTTTTTACTAGATTCATAAATTAATATTTTTTTAGTCTTATTTTAGTCTCTTTCATCTAACTAATTTTAATTGGGAGTTGATGGTGACTAAGGGGTTAACGACAAGGACTGACCACCTGGGTGTGCCAAGTTCGAATCCAGTCGATTCCACAGGAACACTTTCACTTAGAATGTTGGCAACCTTATGTGTTCTTTTCCGTAAGTACCCGATGTCTTTCTAGAAAGAATTCTAACTAGAATGATATCAGCGAAACTAATGCTAACACAGAATCACTTGATTAATATAAAATAAATGGATTTAAAACTTAATTCATTTTATCATTAATACTTAACATATTTTATCATTATTTATTATGTTTTTCCTAATATAATATTAATAACTAAAGTACTAAACCAGCTTTGAATTTCTGGCGATTATAGAGTTGTCCCCTTATACCATATTTTAATCTGACTGAAGGTATGTCTTATTTTAACATACTTTCGTTGGCATTTGAGATACATATACATATATATATATATATATAGATAGATAGATATATATAGTCATCCACATACAGACTGTTTAACTGTTTCACAGCTCATCAGTGCGGCTAGACCAGTTAGTGCCTCAAGCCGGGATATAAACTTGACCGTCGAGCTGACGTTCGGCGCTTCTAATCCCTACGCTATCATGCGACACTGACTGAATATAAGATATATCTCAATGTAAACATTGCAATTGCCGTGGCTCGAATTAGTTTTACCTAATGAGCTATGCCTTAAAGCTAATGGCAGTTGGTGATATCCTTACAAATTAAGCTCTACCCCGGGAGGGAGCTTCATATAGTCTTCCACATACAGACTGTTTTACTGTTTCACAACTCATCAGTGCAGGTAAGCCAGTTAGTGCCTCAAGCCAGGATTGAAACTCGACCGTCGAGCTGACGGTCGGTGCTTCTAACCCTTACGCTATCATGCGACAATGACATATATATATATATATATATAATTTTTCCCCTTTGTTTTTATTTTTTTATTTTATTTTTAAATATTGTCTTAATTTTTCAATCTAGATTTTAGAAGTTTTTTTTTATTTCTCCGAGATCGGAGTACAACAGTACATTGGTATTGTATCGACATAGTTTATCAGAGAAAAAGAAAACAGACTAAATACATAAAACAATGTTGATGAGAGTTCTAATAATGAAGGTGTTATAGGTCCCCTTTGTTAGTATTTGAAACCGACGGTACCGATGTTGTTCTCATCTTTTGTAATACAAACGTAAATAAATATAACGCTCTTATCTTTAATTTTCTTTAAAATCGAACACTGCTGCGATCCTCTCTAACTAAATATATATATATATATATCGGAAAAGAAGGATGAAGGTAATCCGACGTAATGGGAAATGAAAAAGGAAAAAACATTATCATCCTAAAGAAGTCTTACAAATAAAGACGAAACGTAGATGAACACATACAAACTTCCCTCTTTGGTTTTTTCCTTTTTTATTTCCCATATATACTAAGTATTATTGTATCTATATTATATCGTTACCGACACTTGTATCGACTGGTAAGGTAATATCGGGTTATTTTTCTAATGTGTCCTGTATGAATAGAGGTTATAATTTCAATCCAATAATATTGAGAATAATAAACAAACAGAATGATTATATGTGAACACAAATAAAATTGAATTTCATTTATTTTTTTTATTTACAGATGATCCTGCTTGAACGGCTCTGTTGAATTTGAATGGGTCATCTTTTAAGAATTATATATAGAATGTTATTGCCTTATGTGGAAGAAAACAATAGCAGCTTGTGTCCAAAAAAAATTCGAGATACTTCTATTTAACAAATTATACGTAATAGTGTGTAAAAGTGACACATCGCAAAGATAATCTTTATATTTGTGAAATATACGTTTATTGTGCAAATAAATCAAAAGCTTCGAAAAGATAAAATCATAAACTGGAGGAAAACTACATTCCTGTGAAGTATGTGGCTTTGGAAAAGAGAGTATTTTATACAGTATGGGGGAACTTTTACACTAAGAAATATCTCTTTTACAAAAGTCACACACGATAAATTCCATATCATGTGAAGTATGTGGGGTTTCTCTTTGCATGAAGTGTAGTTTGGTAGGATAGATGTAAATCATGAATGGATAAAATAGTAGGTAAAACGCCATATTCATAGGAACATTGCTGATAACCTCGTTCCCAGGAATCAAGTTTACTGAAACATGCAGGTACACACTGGGGAAAAGCCATATTCTTGTGAAATATGTGGATATTCTAGTTCTATAAAATCAAATTTAGTTAAACATGTGAGAATCCACACTGGAGAAAAGCCTTATTATTGTGAAATGTGTGAATATTCTTGTTCTGAAAAATCAAAGTTAGTAAAACATATCAGAACTCACACTGGGGAAAAGCCTTATTATTGTGAAATATGCGAATATTCTTGTTCTGGAACGTCAAATTTAGTGATACATATGAGAACGCATACTGGGGAAAAACCATATTCTTGTAATATATGTGAATATTCTTTTTCTGTGAAAGCAAGTTTAGTGAGACATATGAGAACTCACACTGGGGAAAAGCCATATTCTTGTGATGTATGTGAATATTCTTGTTCTGATAAATCAAAGTTAGGAAGACATATGAGAACTCACACTGGTGAAAAGCCATATGCATGTGAAGTATGTGAATATTCTTGTTCTGAAATATCAAGTTTAACGAAACATATGAGGACTCATACCGGGAAAAAGCCATATTCTTGTGAAGTATGTGAATATTCTTCTTCTGAAAAATCAAATTTAGTGAGACATATGAGAACTCACACTGGTGAAAAGCCATATGCCTGTGAAGAATGTGAATGTTCTTATTCTGATAAACGAAGTTTAGTAATACATATGAGGACTCACACTACCCACTAGACATCAATGTCGAGTGTCTTCGGTCTCTCTGTACAAGGGTTTGTCAGGACAACCTGACATGAGGATACTTCCATCTACAAGTAAACCCTGACCAAATATTCAAAAGAACACGGTATTCGCAGCACATATCAGATCCTTTCGGTATAGCTATACACTGGCCTATACGATAAATAGTGCACCTTCTAGTGATGTTACCTGAAGTAACAACATTTAGCTCGATACTCCACCAGACTAGATAGATTATTGTCCTGGAATTCGGTAAGACCAAGAGACCACAAGAAAGATATACTATAACATAATCAACTGTTCAATTTGAGGGAGGAAAATCAATGTTCTTACCTTCTTTACAAACTCAACGTTTGATAAGTAAAGGAGAACTTTAATGGAATATTTGAATATCTGTGTATCTCATATAGAGATCAAGTGAAGGAGCCCCTTGATTTCTGAGAACTTTGAGTGAAGTGAAATGAAACAAAAAAGGCAAAAGCCATATTCTTTTAAAATATGTGAATACTCTTTTAAAATATGTGAATATTCTTTTAAAATGTGTGAATACTCTATTCTTGTAAAATATGTGAATATTCTTGTAAAATATGTGAATATTCTTGTAAAATATGTGAATATTCTTTTAAAATGTGTGAATATTCTTGTTCTGCCAAATAAAATTTGTTAAGACACATGAGAACTCGGCACATTAACCGATAAAAAATCGAAAACATCAACTTAAAATATAACTTCAAAAATGTAACCTCAACGACAAATAAATCAATCCTAAATAAGACTATACAACATTACTAGTATATATCAATATACATCTCACAGCACTTGTCAGTGCAAAATGCATAGTGGCAAAACTCAATATAGGACTGATCATGAACAATTTGTATTTCTTGGCTCAGTGGTTCCAAGATCCTCAGAATAGAAATAACAACTTCTGCATTTAGACGGCTAAAAAGATATGGAGTAGAAAGGACATAACACCTTTGAAGTTATAACTTACAATGCACTGATAATTGATGTATATGAAAGTAAAACATTGACTCTACTGACATGTTTAAGAACTATCCTATAATAATAATTGTGTGCTACATTTGAGTAGAGATTATTACAATTTTTATAGAATTAAATACATTCTAAATAACTATAAAATAAATGTTGAGCAGAAATATTTCGTTGACAGAACATCATATCGTCTAAAAAGGAACAAGAATTTACAGCAAGATTCTTCATCTCACAATAGCCGAAAAGTCAAGATCACTTTCAGAATTAGTGACATGTTTGCTCATATGAGCAAAATTACCAAAGGATTTATGAAATTATGAAACAGATAATGTAAGAAATACATGTTTTCACAGCACTGGAAAATACGTCTTTGAAATGTCCACAGTCCGGAAAGCAGATATAAACAAAATGCATAGTTTTCGCACATCATGATGTGCTTAAATCTACCAGGGATACCCGGCTTTGTTCGGGTATGAGTGGGGAATAGTATCATACGCAATATCATATTAAAGAGAGTTTTCTGTAAGAGAAACTTTGATGTTAGCCAGATATCTTACTTGCTGAGCTATTTACATGTATTTAACGCTTACTACTGCTGCTTATCGCCGTATTGCTGCTGTTGTGGAATTTTACTTTCACTGCCTTCACCCCGGATCGAACGTAGCACATCTGGATAACTTGTAACCTCTAGTGACTTGTGACGTCCTAGTTACACATGGCCGTGAGGTCTAAGCCGTTGGTTCGAAAGTTGCAAGTTATCAAGTAATAATTGTCGATATATATGTGAATAAATCGTGGCGTTAGCGTTAACGAATTGTTTTGCAAGTCAATAACTGACATTACTTGTGCATGTTTCTCCTTCCTTCCTGTTTCTGAAGATCTAAAGTCCTCGTTTCGTTTTCTGGTCTCTATGCAACTCAATCCTTAACGTTACCTGATCCTAAGTGCAAGATTTCCATAATCAGGTTCTACATTTTCATCGCTGATCTTTTAGTGATAATTGCATGTCTAATAAGAAAGTTCAAGTTTGGAATCAAAAGTCTAAGGTGTGTAAACGAGCTACAACATTGTAGCAGCAGGTTACAAGTCACAACAGCACGCGGTTTACGATTTTGAATCTGGTTAATTCCTAAGCTCGGCGCTGATTGGTGCAGGCATTTAACTTCCCTTTCGGCTTGCCCAATCAGAGTCGATCTCTCATGCGACCTGACCACGTGATAAGAGACAATAAAAGAGATTGCACAGTGTTGACTTTCTCTTTTTCTTTGCCACTGCCAACGATACTTGTTGCTGTGACCATCCCCATTCCCCCCCCCAGTTTCCTCTCTGAGGGCACAACAGACACCTTCCGGGGCCTTTGGCCCTGAGTTCAACTTCGAGAAGAAGACAATGATCCAAAATGGCTACTACCTCATACACGTGGAATTAATATAACATACAAATATTTACATAAACACGTGAGCACGTCCTTGTACCGTTACCAATTTACAAACATTCTTTATTGCCAAATATGGCACTTCTGCAGTCTTTATGAAGCAGCGGATTTTCTGTCCTTCTACTGAAAATAAAGGGAAGTAATTCAACCGGAAGTGACTTATTTACAACCTAAAAAAAATGCAAGGCTGATTTGTTTTTGGGTAACAAGAAACAATTAACAATTTCTTTTTTTTTATTATATGAATTAAAAATTTTATAAATAAAAATGTAAAGTTTTGATTGGGGGGGGGTGAATTTTTTGGTCAACATTGATTTTGCTTTTATTTTTTTAAATATATTGTAGTTGAAAAGTTTTGCTTGGTGAGATTTTTTTTATCTAAATGAAAAGTTTTCATTGGGGTGGGGGACTGTATTTTTTTGTCCTTTTTCTTTTATTGAACAGGATAAAGTTCTGCAATTTGATTTATAATGGCTTCCATGGGGTTAGCAGAAAACTTCTGCCGCCACATAAATTCCATTAAGTAAGACTCCACCATTTGCGTGTGGGTGCCACATTCTATTTTGTTACGCATTTTCTCTCCGTGAGCATTTCCAAATAAATCCATCACTTCCATTGTGGCTTGCCATCTGCATCTGTCTTTGACATGACGGGCATGTCCGACTGCAAGAAATCAGGCGATGTGCCTGTAAAAAATCTATTGTTTTTTGCGTCTGGTTAATTAAATTACCAATGTCGCGAAGATTCAACTCATTTAACTCCATTTTCTAAAAACTAAATTCTACTTCAACTCCCGGTAAATTCAACTTCCGGTGAATTATAAATGAATGGTACTTGGAGAAAAAAAACGGAACTCTTCAATTTCGATTTCTTAATCGGCAGCTGCTTCATAAAGACTGCAGAAGTGCCCAAAATATTCTCTCTTCCCTACAAATGGGAAATTATTGACATCGCTGCCGGTGTACAAACTAATTATATCTATGGACTTCCTTTATGTTTGTCTTCGTCCATACTTATGGGCATACTAACCTCTTTCCTTGTTGTTCGCATACTAACAAGACAACTCAATAAAGTCGGTTTATACTTAATCTTATTTTCTATAATCTTTCACGGCAGTCAACTAATTGTGTAGCAAATATTGCAATCGCTTTAAATAAAATGTTTGCCATTTCATAATGTAATCTTGTGCTTCAACTTTGTTCGTCATTACGATGACTTGGCCGTTTACAATGTGCGTATAGAAGATGGTCTTTGCAGAGAGTTGTTAAGATAATATATTTGTAGAACAAAAAACGGTCGTCACACGGCACCGTGAAAAACAACCATTCTCATGATCAACAACGAACAGATATTAATTTAAGTTAGCTATACGGTTGGGTATGGGTTGTCAAAGTTAGGTCATTGTCCAAGTGAAGAAATTTAGTTTGAAATTCTCTGAGCAGCTTATCATCATACTCGTAGTCATCTATATTTTTAGTCTTAAGAATGGCCAAAAATGCTTTGAACTTAATAGGGTGCCAGTTGACACGGTTAAGATTCGAATAAAAAGAACATTAAAGAAATCGTTCGAAAGTAGACAAGACCCATACCTAGCAATGTTAGCGTTACGGACTTCACCATTGAAAGATAAAACCCCGTCACCAGCCCAACAGTTGATGAAAAGAACGCTAAGGACAAATCTTCCAAATATCATGCATAACAAAACAATGAAAAAGCATGAAATAAATAAAAAGTCCAGAGAGCTACCAGAACTAAAGAAAGACGATACTGTCCGTATTCTTTCACAAGAAAAATGGAACCGAAAAGGTAAGGTTGTGAAAAAATTAAAAGAGCCTCGTTCATATCTAATAAAAACAGAACAAGGAAAATATGTACGGCGCAACAGACGTCATATTTTAAAAACAAAAGAAAATCAAAAGTTCAAAATCAAACACGACTATGAAAACATATTAAACCAAGAAAATAGTCGAGAACAAGTCGTATCAAAAACGGGCTCGGAAAACAAAATAATACCAAACTACACAAAGAAAGGGAGACCAATTAAATGTCCAGCCCGATACAGAGACTAAATGAGAAAACTCTAAAAAATAAAAATGCTTTTTTTTTTCAGTTTGTGCCAGTTGACACGGTTAAGATTCGAATAAAAATTGTTGTTTGGAATAAATACAATTTAGGCGCGCAGAGTGAAAATTGTTGTATTGGCGCGTGGCAAATATAAAATAACGCCCACGCAAATTCCGATGTGGCTTTATATATTAAATCAACTCAAAACGAGCGGACGTAATTGGGAGCACTCCACGTGATATTTCTGTCCAATGAGATTTCTCCAAAGACATATTTTTCTAAACTTTTCTCCATAAGCTCGCTGGAGCCTATCCAAATAGTATTTAAGCACACACAAACATCAAACTTTTTTTTTCAACTGACTTTTCATCCGGAGGTTACACGCATCTTACTATCACTCCTCCATTTCACCCTTTCGCGCGCTTCATACAATTTCACAGGTGAACATTACCTATTGCCTCTTTTAATATTTCATAACAAATGAACATCAAACAAAAGAAAAGACATTCTTCTTTTTACTTACCCTGAAACTAAAGGAAGGACTCATGAACTCATTACAAAAAGTAATATATTCTATTTGTTAATATGTTTATTTCAGTAAATAAACTTTCGTTGATTTTGCATGTAAATCTTATTATTTTTATTTGTGGAGGAAGTTATCACCAAAAAAAGGTATGACGACCCCCACAATAGGAATACAATTCCGAACAATTGACATGATAAAGAAAATAATAATTACACCGCAACACCTACATTCATTGTTTGTTTATCAATCAATTGTTTAAAAATAAGTCTTCGTTTAAATCGTGGTTTTCATTTTTTGATTTTGATATTTTTATATCTTCATATATTTTATTCATTGGGTATCTTTTACGACGCTCAGCAGAGTCGTGAACGGGTTCAAGAAAACGAACGAGAAAGTGTTTAAAAACATAAATATGCAACAAGTAAAGGTGACCTACGTCGAGAATAGATATTTTCCTACTTAGCTATGATATTTGTTTATATTTTTACATAGTATACATGGGTTTTTATTAGATGTAAAAAAAAATTCTTGTTTTTTTTTTGCACAAAAAGAAAATGTCGGTCGGTTGTGATTCTCTTACATACCCCCCTACGATCGCCATCTTGGATTTTACGATTTTCGTGTGACGAACAATTTAGATTCTAATAAATAGCACTTCGAACGGGTTAAAAATACAAACAAATGCCACAGGTAAGTTTGAAAATAACTTTTATCGCCTACAGTTACTTTTATTTGTTGTATATTTGTTTTTTGAGCGTTTTTAGTCTGCTGAGCGTCGTAAAAGATACACTATTTATTTATGGATTAGACACAAAACAGAATTTGTTTCGCTTTACTGACCCTAACACAACAAACGGATCATTTTTTCTGTTTTAAACAACAACAAAAAAGAAATCATCCGTTTTTTTATTTATTGTATTGATTTTTCTGGTAAGATTTCCCCACTTTTCATCTGATAGTGTTCAATAACTTTTTGAATAAGTTGATTTGGTGCGTATGTATCGTAGGACCGCAAAAAAATGTATCTTTAATTCTGAAGAGTCAAATAAGGGGAAGATAACTCAAAGTCTTCTTAAAACTTTCAAGGTAGTTGATTTTATTTACTCCTCTCCAGGAGTTAGGCACAAGGCCAGTTTTATCTTACTCCCACAAGTAAAATGTTACCCAAGGTCGGGTCGGGAAAGTGGGGTTTGAAAAGCCAGCGCCCGAGAAAGTGAGCACTCTGGCCATTAAAATTGCCTGGGCAGCCCCGTCGGTATTCCCCGGTAGGGGCGCCTCAGACAGTAATCAATAAACTTACTCCTCCCCAAAGAGGGGAGGCAAAGCCTGGGAGGGTGGACTTCCTACAACTGCACAGGACAGACCCATAGACCGGTGTAAATCAAGCCCCGAAGGCCAAGACAATACCAGTATGCGGTGCAGTATCCATCGGAACAGATACTACACTTTGATCTTGGCCAAATAATGCAAAACTAATAGACTTCTTGCAATCGCACTGATTAATTTTCGAACAAATTGCTGCATTTTACCCACTATAAAAGTGTTATTTATTTCAAAAGCTTTTTTCCCTTGTTTCATGTTTTTTTCCTCTTCCATTTATGTATTTTTCTATTTTTCTTCTTCTTTGATAATTTATTTATTTTAATTAATCATTTTATTTTTCATTGGTGCCCAACGCGTTGTGATTGTTTTATTCCTAAATCATCCTTTTACGTATACATTGTTTGAACTTTATTTTACATTAATTACAATAGTCAAACTCACTTCAAGATAAAGCGTCGTTGAAAACTTTGAGTTATCCCCCCCCCCATTATTTAGCTCTTCAAAATTCAAAATAAAAATATTTTTTCGGCCCTACGATACATAAGCATCAATTTTTTTTATTTGTTTATTAATACAATACCCCCCCCCCCCAAAAAAAAAACAACAAGAAAACTTCGAATAAATCAGAAATTATAACAAAGCATTTTTATTCATTTCTGGTCATCCATACGTCACGTGACGCTTTATTTGTTTCAAGATTAAAACGAAAACATTTTTTTAAATTGTAAATAACCTACTTTGTCTTTACTTTTCTGCGAACCTGATTTTCCAGTCACTCTCTTGAATATTGAGTTTCAGGGAATCTTTTACAATAATCAGCAGAGTAAAAACGCTCAAAAAACAAATATTCAACAAATAAAAGTAACTGTAGGCGATAAAAGTTATTTTCAAACTTACCTGTGTCTTTTCCAACTATTAAAAAGATTTTTAACCCGTTTCAATTGCTATTTATTAGAAATTTAAGTATTCGACACACGAACATCGCACAAAACAAGATGGCCGATTTAAGGGGGGGGCTACGTAATGATATAGAGGACGGGCGGCCATTTTCTTTTTTGCCAAATTAGATGTAAAAAAAAACAAGAATTTTTTTTTACAGCTAATAAAAACCCATTTATACTACTAAAAATACAAACAAATTACATAGGTAAGTAGAAAAATGTCTATTCTCGACATAGGTCAACTTTGTTGCAAATTTATGTTTTTAAACCCTTTCTCGTTCTTTTTTTGGACCCCGTTCGTGACTCTGCTGATTATTGTAAAAGATTCCCGAGTTTCATCGAAGAAACTCGTCACCCTTTTAATTAACATATTTTATAATCGTTCGTTTCTTGAATGCAGATTGGCAAATAAAAAGTAAGTATTTATATTTCTTACTACAGGGGCGCTTTTGAACAATTATGCTCCATTTAGTTAGATATGGATGTCCAAAATGAGCCTACGTTTCTAATTTTGCATGTGAACAAAGACCCCCATCCCTCGCTTTTTAAAACATCACATCAAACCAAGAAATTATCAGATTTAAATGACATTGTCAACATTTATAATTTTTGGTTTCTTTTTTATTTTCTTATAAACGGAACTTTATTTTAGGTGCTTATGCTGATTAGCGGCCATATGAAAAATTATTTTTATATAAAAACAATAATATATACTTATTAACAGCGATTCGTTCAGTAAGCCTCCATCTTTTTTTTTTAAGAAGATTTGAAGGGCAGATAACTGAAATCTTCTTAAAAAACAAGATGGAGGCTTACTGAACGAGTCGCTGTTATGATACGCAGAATGGAAACATACTTGTAATTAAAGTTCTAGTGGATAATTTTTTCTACTTTTTCGTACAGTGAGTAAGAATATAATGCTTAATAAGTATATATTATTGTTTTTATATAAAAATAATTTTTCATATGGCCGGTAATCAGCATAAGCACCTTATTTCATTCAATTACAAAACAATCTGTGGAAAAAATATAAATTGTGTCTTCGCACCGGACCACAGTCGAGAGGTAGGCCCTGTGCTGCGTTTTACTTAAAGTTTCGCAGTTTTTTTTATATTTGTTTATTGAGTAGAAGAAAATGGCATTTTTAACGACAGCTAACAGAACGAAAAAGGAACAAAAAACAAACAAATAGGCAACAAATAAATGTTACCAAAGACAAGATAAGTTACTCTTCTACTAATTTGGATAAGTTTATTTGTGTTTCACATCGTTATTCGAAATTAAGGAGTTCCATAAAAAGCAATTACAAACTATAAATCATTGCTTTGAGAATAAATGGTGAGGCACCTTCAAAAGTTCATTAGAAGCTGCAGCAACACTTGAATCTATATTTGACCATTTGGCTCTGAGGATGATTGCTATCAGTACTCTCATGTTAAGTATAGCTGTGTGGTGTTTGGTAATAAACAACAATCGATTGTGGTGGTTGTAAACATATCTTTATTTAACAAGGGTTATAACAACATGTGTGTATCAACGGTCGTAATCTCTCTATCTATATATGTCCCTAGCTATGTCGCTGCTGCTGCTGCTTCCTGCTCTCGTACCGATCACGTTGGTACGTGATCTTCGACACTACAAGCTGAAATAGCCTATTTTTCTAACAAAAAGAATTAGGAGTGTGCAAATACGGCTAGGTTAAAGCAAATACCTTAGGAAGTCATAAAATGTGTATTAGAATTTAAATGCACATCAAAAGCTGCATTTCCCTCATGTAACAGCTTCTATACTTCAAACGGAGACAAGCTTATATTCAATTCTAATACACATTTTATGATTTCCTAAGGTATTTGCTTTAACCTAGCCGTATTTGCACTTGCATTCTTTTTGTTAGAAAAATAGGCTATTTCAGCTATAATTAAAATGATCAAAGACGATGAATTAAAAAGAAATAAAATTTTATAGAGAAAGTTATCATAAAATTTACGAAATCATTATTTGCTTTTTGGTTGGGAGAAAAGTGTAGTATCTACCCGGATACTTTTCTGTCCTAGCTCAGTGAATGAGACATCCTTTTAGACTGAGACAATTAAAAAAATGTTTGTCCTTAGCCAGAGTTCCCCTTTTGGGGGGAGCTGGATTTTCTTCACACTGAAAACCGAATGTGTGTCTAACTCGTGTCAGTACATAGGAACAAGTCTTTATCGTTTGTTTATCTCCCCACGTATCCCATCGCGGCTCCTCAGTCTGCTATTGTACTCCATAACAACAACCAAAACAAACAACGCTCTATGTTATGAGTGTGATGGTTGACGGCCAGTTTTGTACAACAACAGTGTGTGTGTGTGTTTGTAAGTATTTGTGTGTGTGTATGTTAGCGTGTGTGTGTGAGTATGTTAGTGTGTGTGTTAGTCGCGTGCCGTACATTTTTTTAGATGGTCCAGAATTTCTATGTTCCCGACAATATTCATTTCGGAAACCAAACCGAAGCAACTACAATGGCAGTCAAATAAGCAAACTTGAATGACCGAAAATTAAGTGACCTTTAATTGATTGTAGTTGATACTTGTTATATTAGGAACACTTTACTCCAGTTCACTATGAGGCTATTCAGACTGGGACTTCCGTCTCTATTCAGTTGGCCTTTTGGCTAAGATCAAAGTGTAGTATCTGTTCCGACGGATACTGCACCCCATAGACTGGTATTGTCTTGACCTTTGGGGCTTGATTTACGCCGGTCTATGGGTCTGTCCTGTGCAGTTCTAGGAGGTCCACCCTCCCAGGCTTCGCCTCCCCTCTTTGGGGAGGAGTGGGTTTATTGCTTACTGTCTGAGGCGCCCCTACAGGGGAATACCGACAGGGCTGCCCAGGCAATTTTTAAACCCCACTTTCCCGACCCGAGCTTGGGTCACATCTTACTTGTGGGAGTAAGATAAGAACTGGCCTTGTGCCTAACTCCTGAAGAGGAGTAAATTAATACTCAACGACGGTGTTCATAGCCAGTAAGGCAATGTGAATGCGTAATGCGACTCTTATTTCTCATATGTTACCTTAAAGACTAAGGCGTTTTCATCCTATAAGGATTTGATCAATTCTTAATTTGAATTAATCGATGTATGTATTTTTAGATTGTCCAAGTTTTCATAACCTAGTTTACATTGAATATAAGCTTGTCTTGTGTAAACTCAGATAGTCATGAGACTAGAATGATTAGTTAATGAAAGTTTGACCCATCATTATTCGGTGAAAAAGCGACACCTAACGGCCAACCGGTGCAGTTATGTTTTGAAACATACAAAACATAACATAATAGGTGCGGCACTTTAAAAAGTGTGCAAGAAACTTTACTGCTGAGTATACAATTTAGACTCTAGAGGATGTAAAGCAACACTAGACTATACAGTTGACCAGACTCTGAGCATAAATGCTAGCAGTACTGTCACGATAAGTATAACTGAACTAGTCTTTTTTTTACAAAAAGAATTAGGATTGTGGAAATAGCATGTTGATGAAGCAAATCACGTAGTCAGAGAGCAAACGGGAAGAAGGACAAATTAATGATTACTAGATTGTATACAGAGGCACAACACGTCGGTCAATTTTTATTCCATTGCTGGCTATAATATTTAACCCTTAATTTAAGAAGTGTATTTTTAAAATTCTTTTACCAAGGTAAAATATCAACTAGCTTGGCAATAAAAAAATAAGGATGTGATGGGATTAGTAATAGGTTATTTCAGGTCATTAACAGTGTTGAACACAGAGTAAACATTTCGGTCAACCACCTACAGACTGCCATGCCCTTTGTATTCAACCCTAAACAGAGTTCTGCCGTAAGGGGCTATTCATCATCATTTGCATATAGTGCGCCTGATCATGGAGAAGGATTACTCAGAAAGCGGACTGATCAATTTAGATCAGCCTGAAAAGATTACTAAATTTAGGTATGGTTACTTGGACGCAACTCTCTTGTTGGCTGGTTTAGCTCACGGGTTTTCTCCAATGTTCGTCTTTGTATAAAAACCTCGGTGAACTTGTGCGAGTTAACTGATTCAGATATAAACCTTTGCACACTGTTGCTTAGATTGTTAATGTTTACCGGGATCATTTAATTAGACCGCTGATACTTGATAGATATGAGACATCTGCTCTCGTTCCGATATTAAGCAGGGAAAATATCTTCGCATTTACTAAAAGCTATTATGGCTGCAATTGTACTGTGAACCCAAAGGAATCTTTAATTATAGAGCAGGACGGATGTGTAGGTTTTGCACATTCTTCATGTTATAATGTATTTCACTGCTATCTACTTAGGTAAGAGCAGGCCATTTTCAAAATGGTGTATTTGAGAAGATGCTTAGTATACGTCGCAACATCTGTTAATGGCATTCATCTGGAAGCAGCCTGGAAATCCCCCAACCCTAAGAAATATTTTAAGTTAACAAAGAAAAAAAAGAATTTGGCCCGACCCCCTAAAAAGTTTGGCCTGACCCCTAAAAACTTCCGCGACCCCAATCTCTCCATCCCCCTGAACTTTTTTTACTCTCCCCCAACCCTGAGAAATATTTTAAGTTAAAAAAAAATTTGGCCCGACCCCTAAAAAGTTCGGCCCGACCCCTAAAATGTTCCCCGACCCCTCAATCCTTCCAGCCCCCCACTTGTTTTTCACATATATTATCCTGAACGAATGAGCACACCTTGTGAATTTTTTTTTTAATGAAACACAAATAAGCCTTTCTCAGATGATGCAGAGGCATGCTAAATCGATTTTTTTTTTAACGTTTTAATTGCAAAGGAGCCATTCATTCTTCCTTTGGTAGTTTAACTGATTTCAATCATATATTCAACGTCATACAGTACTAGGATTCCTTTGATGTTGGAATGGCACTCACTACTACTATGCAAAGATTCATTCCTCAGTCTACAACATATATCGATAGGTTTGTAGATAATACTCCAAACTGTAAGGCTAAAGTTCGACTGAGGAAAGCAAGTTTCTATGCATTTCGATTACTTCCCAATTTAAGAATTCGCAATCCTCCCTAACAGAAGTGTTGTATACAGACTTGTTTGCAAACAATTAACCTTTATCGTTAAAATAAGCATGAATATAAGGTGCAATAAGAGTGTTTAGCGGCTCGTAGACAAAGTAAATACAGACAGTTGATAAAGGATGAGATTATTAGATGTGGCAAGTCTTCAGTTCTACCTTTTAAGGTAACATTTTTTCAAATCCGTATCTGAACTTATGCTTCAACAAATTCCTCTCAAGCTGGAGATCCAGTCCTAACTTGGGCCATAAATCCAACTGAAAAGTCCCAGAAGCGAAACGGTACTGTTCCACGTACCCAACCACGGGTTGGTCAGCTTACTGAGGTTGATATGAGACTATGTCCACCCCTTTCATACAGATGGTTTGAGCAGTAGGTTGGGATGAACAAAAGACAAATATCCGTGTAGAAAATGTGTCTAGCAGCCCCTGCACAGTTTTGTTCTCAAAATAGAATGTGAGCACCCCGAGTCAAAGAGTGCCGAGCATGGTACCACGTCAATATAAATAATAACGATAGGTAGCGCTAAACTTATACTCTGGAATAGACTGGAGCTGACGCCTTATCCCCAACCTTGACTCCAGACAATCATATGCCAGGTGACCAGTCTTGTTACAGTGATAGAAGGGGACATGAATGGTTTGCCTGTTTCGCATGCAGTTTCTAGCAACGTGGTTGAGGCCTTTACGCATGTAGCTTGGGATTGGGGTAGGCCTACATCCGAGGATTGTTGAGCGATCCGGACAGGCTGCACGGTACGAACAACTGCATATTCATACTTCATAAGAATCAAGATCTCTTCTAAAGACAAATCATCCCTTTTGGAGGAGAACCATAGGAGCTGTTTAATGAAACCAGGAAGCCAAAAAACGAACACACACTCCTCACAGTGTCTGGCATTCCTCCGAAAATGACTGCTAACTTTCGTAAATTAGCCAAATATACGTCAACGCTCTCTTTCAAATGTAATATACATGTAATATACATGTAATATACATGTAATATACATGCTTCAAATTGTTCATATGCTGTGAATCGTTCAACGACAAAGACTGTTATTAGTATTTCCTTAATTCGAGTTGTGTTTATTAGCCTTTATCAGTTGTTGGCATACCGCTAATGCAGCTAAGTTTAGCGAAGATCAATGACACAATCAAGCCGCTTTACTTTCGATAGGTCACACACAAATTCCAGCCTTTCGAGCCATTCAAAGAAATTCAGGAATAAATATTTGGTTATTCCGGTCGTTTTTTTTCAGTCGAAATAGTTTCTTTTGTTTCTGCAAACAATTTCACTGCCAATTTCACAATTGCACTTGTCTCCATATTTATCCTTCTCTCAGTCTTCGTTGCACTCTGCTTTTTAGGCAGAAGCGTCTCTTAATATGCAATTCATGTATCAACGCTAACCGCTCATTGTGGCATATTTTTCATTTATGTGCCATTGTTTACTATTTACCCACATGTGCGATTTCTTGGCCTTCTGGCTAAGATCAAAGTGTAGTATCTGTTCCGATGGATGCTGCACCCATAGACTGGTATTGTCTTGGCCTTCAGGGCTTGATTTACGTCGGTCTATGGGTCGATCCTGTGCAGTTCTAGGAGGTCCATCCTCCCAGGCTTCGCCTCCCCTCTTTGGGGAGGAGTAAGTTTATTGCTTACTGCCTGAGGCGCCCCTACCGGGGAATGTCGACGGGGCTTCCCAGGCAATTTTTAAACCCCACTTTTCCGACCCGACCTTGGGTCACATCTTACTTGTGGGAGTAAGATAAAAACGGGCCTTGTGCCTAACTCCTGGAAAGGAGTAAATCAATACCCACTTGTGCGATTTTAATGTGCCATTTTACCTGTGCATTTTACGGTGCCATTTTACCTGTGTCATTTTTACCTAAGTCCATTAGTTTAAGTTTGCTATTTTTTTATCCAGGAGACTCGAATTGACTCCCCTCTTTGCGTCAACTACACCAGTTTTTTTTTAAACATTATGAATGTCCTTTTTTATGTTTTTCCCCATTAAATTATTAAGTTATTTCCAAGATTTTTATGGTTTTTTTTGTAGCTTCCTGTTTAATCTTGAAACAAATACACTTGTAGCAGTTACCTCCTCCTTTCAAAACATAACTACACCGGTTTGCCGGTAGGTGTCGCTTTTTCATCGACAGGTGGCACTGTAAAGCGACACCAGAGTTATCTGCCCTTCTGACTATAAAAACCGTTGCAAACGGAAAATCCATCTCTCTTTTTCACCGACCAGCCTTGACAGAACGACGCTGACACTAGCGTTCCGTTTCACTTTTCTCATCTGGTCGATTGGCCTCGGCAGAACGACGCTAATACACTAGCGTTTCGTCTCACGCTTTTCTCTTCAACTAGTCTCGGCAAAACAACAACCAACACACTTTTCTTCCGTCAACACGTGGTCAAACAACGGTAAGAGTTCTCAACTCATTTTCTTTGTGTACGGCTTTCAAAGACTTTTCCTACGCCGGATTCATTTCTTCTTATACCTTTTCAAGAACTGTTTTTCCATCGACACACATGCATACATCACACACTTCATCATTCCACGTACACACACGTTCAATAAACCTTATTTGAACTACTTCATTTTTGTTTATTAATTATTACTCTGTCTTTGCATGCAACATTGCTTGATTTACTGAACACGCTTATAATCGGGGGAACACGACCCTCGATCCGAACACACTTGTGGACCTGCCATACGAAGGTAGGCTGAGCCACGTGAAGCTCCCGTCCATATACTATAGAAGGAAACGTCGAGATATGATCCAGACGTTCAAGATCCTCACAGCAAGATCACCAGGATAAGAGGTCACAACCTAAAACTGGAAAAGAAGCATGGCAGGCTAAACATTAGAAAGTATTCCTTTGGGATACGGGTTGTGAACAATTGGAATGCTCTGCCAGACTGGGTCATCGTCGCAACAAACATCAACGACTTTAAGTGCAAGTTGGACAAACATTGGCTTCATAAACAATATTCAGTCAGACCTGTGCACGAACTGGTATAGTGGACAAGAGGGGAAGGAATGTGAGTTACAGACACGAGCCCTTTCCACAAATATATGTTATGTTATGTTAAATACAGTGTCACGTGACGTATGGATGACCAAAAATGAAAACAAAATGTTTTGTTATCATTTCTTTTTTATGCAAATTTTTTTAATTATTGGTATTGTTCCTTCGGATTTTAGTTCAATAATAATAATACATTTGTTTATTTTTTTTTAAAAATAATATTTACATTGAAAAAACATTTTATTATTAATGTAAGTGTTTGAAATAAATAAAAACATATGCTATAATAATAAGACATTTATTGAATTAATTTTAACAAACAAATTTTCAACCGAAAGTGCTTTTTTTTATTACATTGAAAAAAAATTACATTTTTATTGAAATCATTTTAACAAACAAATTACCGACCTAAAGTTCTTTTTTATTACACTTCATAACATTTTCTAATCCCATATAAAATGTTTTTTGTTTTTTTTAAACTTCAAATAAATCAGAAATGATGATAAAATGTTTTGTTTTTTTCATTTCTGGTCACGTGACGCTGTATTTGTTTCAAGATTAAAACAGGAAACCACAGAAACATAAAAATCTTGGAAATAACCAATTATTAAAATAATACATTCAATAAATAATGATAATTTTACCTGTAATATTTATCAAAAAGAGCGACTTTATTTCAAAATGATTCAGTTAAATATATTCCTCTTTAATTTTCTGCGAACCTATTCTTCTGGCCGCCATCTTGAATAGTGACATCCATACAGGCAACACGTCACCTTTATAATAAACACATAACCCTTTCATTCTTGGAAGGGGTTTGTCATTTGAAACAGATTGTCAAACAAAAAGTAAGTATTACTTGAATTTAATTGAGTATGTAAGATTCTGAATCATTATTTTCCCTTTTTTTTTTTAGATAAAAAAATTAGCAATAAACAAACAGAGAAAGTGAAGCATGGCATCAAACTCAACTCCTTTAAATCATTTTTTTAATCCATTAAATAAAAAAATATTTCGATAAATAAAATAATACTAACTTTAACCGTAATGTTTACCCCCCCCCCCCCAAAAAAAAGGCTTTTTGGGAATCTTTTACGAGACTCAGCAGAGTAAAAACGCAAAAAAAACAAATTACAACAAATAAAAGTAACTGTAAGCTGTAAAAGTTAGTTTCAAACTTGCATGTGATATTTGTTTGTATTTTAAACCCGTTTGAAGTGCTATTTATTAGAAATCAATAGTTTTGACAACGTAATTTCGAAAAACAACATGGCCGATTTGGGGGGGATTACTAACGAAATCACTAGGAGCGACCATATTGTTTTTGTGAAAACGTTGGAAAAAAAAACAAGACATTTTTTTTTTTACATCTAATGAAAACCCATTTATAATACGTAAAAATAAAAAATTACATAGGTAAGTAGAAAAATATCTATTCTCGTTGTAGGTCAACTTCACTTGTTGCAAATTTATGTTTTTAAACCCTTTCTCGTTCTTTTTTTGGACCCCGTTCGCGCCTCTGCTGAGTCTCGTAACATATACCCGGCTTTTTTTTTAAATGATGCATTTAAATTATTCCTATGTAATCTTCCGGTATCCATTTTGAATATTGACTTTCACCTATCAGACTCGTTATATCGTATGATCGTTTCTTTTTTGAAAGCTGATTAGCAAATAAAAAGTATGTATATCTCTTTCTTACTACAGGGGCGCGTCCGAACAATTATGTCTCCCTTTTGTTTAGATATTAATTTCCCAAAATGAGCAAACGTTCCATTTTTGCATGTAAGCAAAGAGCACAACCCGTCGCTTTTTAAAAGGTCACAATAAATAAAAAAAGTTATTGGATTTCTATGAAATTTTCGGTGCTTCTGTATTACATGCCCCCCCCCCCCCAAATGATCATCTTTAATTTTGAAAGGCCAAATGACAGGGGGAGATAATTCAATATGTATTCCCAGGATTTATGTTCAAATTTTAATTAACTTAAAGTCAAAGCAAATATATACGTAAAAAGATTATTTAGGAATCAAACAATCGCTTTATTCGGCACTATTTATTCGGCACGAATAAAAATGTAAAAGATTTATTGAAATAAAGCAAGCATCACAAAAAGTGAAAATAGGAAAAAATACGTAAATAAAAGGTAAAATACATGAAACATGGGGAAATTGTTTGCATAAATCATATTAATCTGTGTGTATTAATTTGACATTATCTCTTGTTAAATATGAAATATCTTGCAAGTTCAGCGTGTTTAAATCCATTTTTAGATAAACCCTGGGAACACTTTGAATTATCCCCCCTGTCATTTAACTCTTCAAAATTAACGATAATTTTTTCGACCCTATGATACAGAAGCACCAACTTTTACATATTTCATATTTTTTAGTTTTTCATTTTTTAATATATTTTTTATTCAATTACATTACACTCTGTTTATTGCTTACTTAATTTATTGCTTACTGCCTGAGGCGCCCTACCAGGGAATGCCAACTGGGCTGCCCAGGCATTTTTTAATAGCCAGAGTGCTCACCTCTCGGGCGCTGGCTTTTCAAACCCCACTTTCCTGACCCGACCTTGGGTCACATCTTACTTGTGGGAGTAAGATAAAAACTGGCCTTGTGCCTAACTCCTGGAGAGGAGTAAATCAATACATTACACTCTGTGGAGAAAAGATCAGTTCTCTCTGCTCACCGGACCTGCATTTTAGTTTTTTTCATGACCTGGACCCTCAACCTCTTTGTTGAAAAGGAAAGTAACTTTCTCGACTGATCCATTCATTTATTTATTTTTTATATGAAAGTAACCTTCAATTTATACAGTTAGTATAAAGATTAAGAAAGTTTTGTTTGTTTATTTTTTAGACGCGGGTAATTCAGTACAATTTCTAATAAAAACAAAGTACAAAAATTTCCCAAATTGAGTTTTTATAATTTTTTTTAGTTTCTAATTTTAGCTCACACCTACAACAAAACAAACATCACATTTTTTAAAAAGATACAAACAATTATTTGTGAGAATAGTCTCCTAACTTATATACAGGGTGTTTCAAAAGTCTTGGGAACATAACGATTTTTAATAACTCAAAAACTATTAGGAGTTGAAAAATGAAATTGGTACCGTTGGAAAGGTTAAAGTTTCAAGTTTTGTGGGGAATCTTCAAAGTTGCTCAATATGAGCACCATTCGTCACACGGCAGACATCTAGTCGATAGTCCATTTCCTGCCAAACGCGTTCCAGCATCTTGACGTCAATGGTTCCCACAACTGCCGTTACTCGAGCCTTTAGTTCGTCAATATCTCTTGGAAGGGGCGGCACATAGACTTGTTGCTTGACAAAGCCCCAAAGGAAAAAGTCACACGGGGTAAGATCTGGAGACCTAGGAGGCCAGGGCATGAGAACGTCATCACCTCGCCCAGATCTATCAATCCATCTACCAGGCAGCCTTGTGTTAAGAAACTGCCTTACTCTAAGACTCCAGTGTGGTGGTGCACCATCTTGTTGAAAAATGAAGTCATCAGATTCTGCTTGTTCCAACTGAGCCATTAACCAGTCTTCCAGCATGTTGAGATAGGATTCACCAGTGATAGTTGCCTCTTCAAAGAAGAACGGTCCATAGACACCTTTCTTGGAAATTGCACAAAACACGTTCACTTTTGGTGAATCTTGCTCGTGCTCAAGAAGTTCATGAGGATTCTCAGTACCCCATATGCGAGTGTTATGCTTGTTAACTTTGCCATTCAGATGAAAGGTCGCCTCATCGCTAAAAACAAGCCGGTCATCAAAGCCGTTATCTTCCAACTTCTCTTGCATTGCAATGCAAAAGTCACGGCGAAGTGGCTTATCAGTGTCCTTCAACTTTTGGACCAACTTGAGCTTGTAAGGTACCATTTGCAGTCGTTTCCTTAAGACACGCCAGACAGTTGCTGGAGCAAGCTGAAGTTCCCTGCTGGCTCTTCTCACTGATTTACGGGGGCTCCGCTGAAAGGCTGTCTGAACTTGCTCAACTGCATCTTCTGAAGTTGAAGGGCGATCTGTTCGCTTACTTGGGCACAAACACCCATCTTTCACAAATTTAGCATGCCATCTGACAATGGATTTCCTTTCAGGGGTTTCTTTTTTAAATTTCCTGCGAAATGCACGCTGAACACATGTCCACGATTCAGTCTTTGCAAATTGGAGGACGCAAAATGCCTTGTCTTGTTTAGAGAACGCCATTACTGCACATGGAAAGATAACACGAAAATCATTAGTATGACCAAAAACTTGATTAAGCAAGCTTTAAAATTGCACCAGTTTCATTTTTCTACCTGGAATAGTTCATGAGATATACGCATTTGTAATGTTCCCAAGACTTTTGAAACACCCTGTATTTTAATTATTTGTTTACTATAAGTGAAACTAAACATGAAAATGCTTAAAACGGACAGGCGAAAAGTATATTTCGATTGTTCCAGATATATTTCACAAACAATATTTGAATTAAGATATGCTGTTTGAAAATTTGCGAAAAAAAACAAATTAAATTTTTTATATCTAAGCAGTATCATTAGTTCCATTTAGGCAGTTTTTGCACAATTACTTGTTTTATGATTCAAGGCTTTTAGGTTTTAGGTTTACTGTTTCCAATATAATGATTTCTCTATATTTCAATCACAAATTGTCCATTATTCTTTGCATTCCTTACTATCAACGACAGGCTTTTATCATCCAAGAACTATACCAGTATTGGAGAAATCTTTACATTTCTATTATGATATGTTCCACCCCCATGTCAATTGTATTCAATAATATATGACAGTTTTTGTCAAACAAAGATGTGATAAAAACGTTATCTCCCATACTTAAAAATGTTCCTCTTCTCCATTGAAGTAAAGTTGATTTCGGCTGGACACATAACGTGTAAGTTTAATGAATGTCCACTATAGTTTGTCGGAGAATTCATTGTCGGATGTTTGGTAATCAAATAAAGGAGAGCATCACAGTACATGTGAAATTATAAAAAATGAAGTCAAACTATTTTTTTTGCAATTAAAAAAAGTTGTGCTGAAAAGAATATTAACAGCAATACATCAATTATGTATACGCCCACTTACATGTGTACCCATAGAACAATTAGCAGCAAATTCTGACGTACCCACACACACTAAAAAATATCAACATTGTTACTGGATTCTTCACTACTTTCTAATAATTCCACTTTTAAATGCAGAAAGTTTATAAGCAGATAATCCCGATCCCCCTGTCATGCACATATTAGCTCTTGCAAATTGCCATCAGACACTGCAGTAACTTAAAACTGGATAAGTGCGAAAATTTATCACACTCTTCTCTGATTGCATGATCACAGAGGTGACAGTGTGGGGTACTTCGTTTAACCCTTGCACCCCTTTGTAGTGGGACAGGCACTATCCCCTGTTCGACCGAATCCTGCTATGTGCTGGGGTCAGCATCTGAACCTGTGAAACACAAAACTTCAACAAACAGCTGTCCTATCTTGCATACTCTTAAAGGCGATGCCACCACTGCTTGAACTGGAGCCTACATTATTCCGTTCATAGATTCATGACAGCTATGTTTTCAACTCGTATAATATAGTCAGTAAGGGATTGGTCTGGGTTTATCATGAGTATAATTCTGGGCTTGATGTTTTCAATATTTTCAATGCAATTTTCCGGTTTTTCTTCGCATCCCATACAATCATTAAAACAATTCGTATAGTATGTTCTGTCCTCCACATGTATATGTGACTCAATAATATGAGTTTTGATTTCGGCTTGGTCCATGATATTTTAAGTTTAATGAATGCCATTCACTATAGAGTTTTTGAAAGTAAAATTTAATCAAATAAAGAAGGATATAAATTCGTGTGAAGTGAGCAAAATTTGTTCAATAAATAGTTTCACAATTAGATTAAATGACTTAAAAATTTAGAGGAAGCAGCAATAGTCATCTACACGAAGGTGCACACCATAGCAGAATATTCCGACTTACACATGTTCACTAAGAAATATCAATACTTTTAAATTACCTTTTGGTTGACAGAGATCATTTTTTTAAATGTTTTTAATATTTTTTTAGACATTGACTAGAATTATTATGTACATCTAACCTGCCACAAATTACTTTTAAAGCAAAAACACATTAGTTTTTTTAAGATTGATTCAGTTTGATAATAAAAGTAACATAGAAACTGACAACTAAATTTATAAGGGCAGTGACTCCGATGTTTTTTTTAAATTATTTTTTTTAAAGTAATTTGGGACTAGTATGTACAAAATAAGAACACTATTTTTAAAGTTAAATCATAAATATTTTATTAATTTATTCATTGATTTTGATAACTACATCAGAGACTTGATCATCACCTCCAAATTATGAGATGACGTCAAATTACTCTCTGGGCTGAGGCAAATATTTTCTAGATTGCCTTACAGAAGATCAGATATGAGTCACCCGTTCTGACCAACCCCTCTGACATAAACAGGAAAGTTCAGTTTAAAGCCGATTTAGAATAATTGGTGAGCATGCATTGAAGGTCTTTTCTAAAATTCATTATCTGATTTCTTCAATGATGTGAAATTTTTGTCTATTAAAGTAAGTCCTGTTTTGTCCCCACTTACGGTTGCAACCATCTTTTACATTAGTCCACAATCAATGTTCACTCCACCATCAGAAAATGCCTTAGCAGTCTAGTCGCTTTTTCTTATCAACAACATAGTGAAGTCGCTGGTTCTGGTGTTTTGGGACAGACACATACCTCCCCATTTGGAACATTTGCTACATTTTCTGTCAAAGTTTTTTAGATTAAGCTTTAATGTGTCACTGGTTCTAGAAATGCCAATTGTTTTCATCTTATTCTTTGTTCACTGCGGTATCCTATTTTTGATACGTATATGTTTATTTTCTTTCCAACATGGCGTCTGCAATGTAAACACTTAGTGTATTTTAATCTATTCAAGATACCGTTTTTTGTATTTTATGAATTTATATTCATAGATCGGTGCCGTTTTAATAGACGTTCATGTTACTACTCTAACCACTACTACCATGTTATGGCATCTCAATACATATTAAAGAAAAGTCAGAACATAGAATTTCAATGTGCCCCAACTGGCATCCTTTTATTCAACTTCTGGGAAGAGATAAGAACACTTTCTTAGTCCGACCTAATTGGATGGTTTTACTATGAGATGTTACTGGGATCATAACATCACACCTTTCACTGTGGAAAGATGTGATACGAGTTCAGAAGGTTGAGGTTGAAAAGCTTGTGCACAAGAGGTGTGTGCACTCAACCATCAGAAAATGCCTGAGCAGTCCCATCACCATTTCTTATTAGAGGCGTCAGCAGCGATAACCATAAACTAACTCCATCTAAAAGAGCCTGTTATCTTATTCCATTAAATTATTTAAATATTGTGATGAATAACAAAGTGGTAATAATTTAAAAATTTATTCTGTTGTTTTAAATAAAAGCTCATTTTTGTTAATTTCATATTTTTAATAATGGGAAGTTTATGAAGTTCTTGGAAAGAAACTCTGTTCATGTTCTGCATTTGTGGTAATTCCATGTGAATTTCTTACACAGAGGAAATTCTTGCCGTAAATTAATAATGTCTAGTGAAATTCTATCAATTTTACGATGGATGCATCTTCTGCTTCCCTAACCCTAACTTTGTTTTCTCATTGGTACAACTAACATTAATGCAACATTATTTTACATCTTGAATGTTACCTAAATTACAAAAAATACTAATTTATATCTCACACACTCATGTCATGTACATTCATTTATCGTTAATGTCATACACACTTTCTCCTGATACTTTTTAAACAAACATTGCTTTTTTATTTCTTAACCAAATCGAACTTCTGCAAAATGCTCACAAGAATTGTGCCTCAAGATTATCTGGTCTACCTGCTCGAGTTCCTCTTCGTTAGTCACAACTATCCATTAACCTGTTATTTTTTTATTTATTTACTTTCATATCTTGAATATTAACAAAATTACAAAAAATACTAATTTATTGACTTTTAATAAAAATCTATATAAACACTTCAATTTGAGTACTTAATCAACAACGTTTAAACGTATCTCTGAGTTGGTCATATATAGAAAACTGTATACATCTACTCGACATCAAATTTATTTTGCAAAAACGTATAAACTTCATTTATTGAAATGTATCATTAAACTATTCTTATATTTTCAGAATATCCAGCAATTAAAACAATAAAAAAAACTGCATTATTGGATTTGAATGGATCTCTGTTCCCTTGCGATATGGAAATATCAAATTTCAGATTAAATAAATTCAAATAAATTTCATCAAAAAAAAGGAAAGATTGAATGTTTTATAATTTTTCTCGTATCCTACAAAGAAGCTTAATATGGAAAAATAGATATTGTGCTGAAAATGTAAAAATGTTAATCTAATATTTCGACTCTAAAAACAAACTTGAAATCTGACACTCAAAAGAAGCCATAATCTCGTGAAACATCTAACGCTTGCTTTTCAAAGGACAGTAGGAAAAACTCTCAGAGACAAAACGAAGAGTGGAGCTACATTCTTGTAAAAATATGTGGCTTATCTTGTACAAAATTATTGCCTCATATGCAAACACATAATCGTGAAAAAGCATATTCCTAGTAAGTATGTGGCTCTTTTACACACAAAGAGAATATATTGGTCACCATGTGAAGACATACTGGAGAGAAACCATATTCTTGTAGGGTATGTGGCTATTATTCTTCACGAAAATTTGATATAGTAACCAACATGCGAACACATACTGGTAAAAAAACATATTCCTGTGAAGTATGTGGCACTTGTTTTTCAAGTAAGACCGGTATGTTTACCCACAAGCGAACACATACTGATGATAAACCATATTCTTGTGAAGTATGTGGTTCTTCCTTTTCACAAAAATCCGGTATGTTTACCCATATGCGAACACATACGGGTGATAAACCATATTCTTGTAAAATATGTGGCTCTGTCTTTTCACGAAAACCCCATATGTTGACACACATGGAAACACATACTGAAAAGAAACCATATTCTTGTGAAGTATGTGGGTCTTTATTTACAAATAAACATGCAATGGTGAGGCACCTGCGGACACATACTGGAGAGAAACCATACTCTTGTGAAATATGTAAGTCTTCTTTTTCACAAAAATATAGTATGGTGACCCACATGCGAACCCATACTGGAGAGAAACCACATTCTTGTGAAGTATGTGGGTATTCTGCTTCACGAAAATGCGATATTTTTACTCACATGCGAACACATACTGGTGAAAAACCATATTCCTGTGAAGTATGTGGCTCTTCTTTTTCAAGTAAAACTGGTAAGTTTACCCATATGCGAACACATACTGGAGAGAAACCATATCATTGTGAAGTATGTGACTCTGCTTTTTCACAAAAAATCAATATGTTGACTCACATGCGAACACATACTGGAGATAAACCATATTCTTGTGAAGTATGTTGCTCTTCTTTTTCAACTAAATACGGTATGTTGAGCCACATGCGAACACATACTGGTGAAAAACCATATTACTGCACAGTATGTGGCTCTTCTTTTTCACGCAAATACCATATATTGATCCACATGAAAACACACACTGGAGAGAAACCATATTCTTGTGAAAGATGTAGTTCTGCTTTTTCAAAAAAATCACATTTATTAAACCACATGAAAACACATACTTGAACACCGGCCAATATCTGATGAGCTCCTAGTACCCAAATCTTATGATGCTACATCAACACAAAGAAACAAGATGAAGTAAAACAATCTCTATTACTAACTGGCCAAACACTATGGACAAGACTGTCTTACAAATGAGGCAAAAAGAGAAAACAAGCATGATACAGAAGAGCTGAAATATTCCAGGAATACGGACAACTCTGCAGGGGAGAATGATAATGACTGCCAAAAATCAAGGCTTGATGACCAATGCTTTTAAGTTCTGCCCCACAAAAGTTGTAAGTTTCTGCTAGGGAATGGTTACTATACAATGCGACACAACATAATCTGCAAATATCTTCACTGGACCATCTAAAAAATGATGAGTATCATGTGTAGCAGCAAGTCCTTCGAATGTATACCAGAAAGAACAGTTGGAAATAACTCATACACCATCCACTATGACTATGCAATTCCTACACCATCCACTATGACTATGAAATTCCTACACTATCCACTATGACTATGCAATTCCTACACCATCCACTATGACTATGCAATTCCTACAGCTACACATCTTGAAACCGGAGTTAAACCTTAAATAGTTATATGAGACCAAAGGGGGAAAGTAGAACCCCCAGGTGAAGTCATAGTGGCTTACAGAGAGCTGAGAGGGAAAAGATTACGAAATGCCAAACTTTTATCTACGAAAGTAAAAATAACTGGAATATTCCGAAGATCTCCAATATTCCAGTAATTATAGGAGAAATCGGACTCATGAAAAATAATTTTAAAAACTTAGAATCTTAAAAAATCTCTCGGTTCTGAAACAGCATGTGAATGTCTGGCATTTAGGATGCCCCATCCCCAGCAAATACAAAAAAAAAATTGAAAGAAACAGAAAAAACATTCCTGTGAACTCTTTCATTCTGAGGTTAATACTCTTTCTTAGAGGCACTCGTGAGGCAAACTGGGAACTCCATAAGAAAAATATTACCTTGGATGTTTGCTTATGATCATGTAAACTGCAGCTGATACCTTCCTAGAGATATGTAATCTTCCCTTCATTCATCCAGAGATATATAAACAATGCCTGGAAGATGCATTTGCTGTTCAAAGGAGCTATGATGCCTCTGCCACAATTTCTTGTGCCTAAACGATCGAGCAAACTGCTAGTCGAGACTCAAGATAAAAAAGGTTTGTGCAAGGGAGCAATTAACAGATAAATAGTGTCCTATAAATGTGAAGGAGATCATAGTGAAACTTGATCAGATCTCGTATGAAACGTGACAGTAAAAGTTGACCAACATGCGAGCACATAAAAGAAACCATAAGAAAAATATACTAAAACATAATAACTGGTCAATTAGAATATTAATGTTCTTAACTTTTTTACTAACTGAACGTTTAAGAGATAAAAGATAACTTTAATGAAATATCCAATATGTATGTACTTCATATAGATATCAGGTTTAGGACCCGGATGGAGCCCCTGATTTCTGATAACTTTCACTAAAGTAAAATGAAACAAAATGAAAGAAACCGTATCCTTGTAAAGTATGTGGTTCTTCTTTTGCATGTAAATAAAATGTGTCATTTCATATGGACACACATGGAGATACGACACCAAGTGAAGGTTCTACCTGTAGTTGCTTATCTGGTACAGTGTGTTATGTCTCAAGGTGTTTTGCTGTATAGTAATGATCCTAGAATTAATGAACGTATGCAGTCCGCAAACTTATATTTGATGCATGTATTCCTACTGAAATGAAACACTACGAAATAAGTCACACGTCCATACGACTGCATACTTCTGACTGACAACGTAAGTATGGGCTAAAGTCGTATCATGGCTTCTTCCATAATGTATGAAATATGCCTGAAATCATTGATAACTTAAAACATATCTGATTAGGTTGAACTTTTGCATGTTACTATTATCAGATTCATAATAAATTTTTATGAGGGTTTAGAAATTAATGACGAATCATTGATAACTTAAAACATATTTATCTGATTAGGTTGAACTTTTGCATGTTACTATTATCAGATTCATAATAAATTTTTATGAGGGTTTAGAAATTAATGACGAATCATTGATAACTTAAAACATATCTGATTAGGCTGAACTTTTGCATGTTACTATTATCAGATTCATAATACATTTTTATGAGGGTTTAGAAATTAATGACGAATCATTGATAACTTAAAACATATCTGATTAGGCTGAACTTTTGCATGTTACTATTATCAGATTCATAATAAATTTTTATGAGGGTTTAGAAATTAATGACGAATCATTGATAACTTAAAACATATTTATCTGATTAGGTTGAACTTTTGCATGTTACTATTATCAGATTCATAATAAATTTCTATGAGGGTTTAGAAATTAATGACGAATCATTGATAACTTAAAATATATCTGATTAGGCTGAACTTTTGCAAGTTACTATTATCAGATTCATAATAAATTTTTATGAGGGTTTAGAAATTAATGACGAATCATTGATAACTTAAAACATATCTGATTAGGCTGAACTTTTGCATGTTACTATTATCAGATTCATAATAAATTTTATGAGGGTTTAGAAATTAATGACGAATCATTGATAACTTAAAACATATCTGATTAGGCTGAACTTTTGCATGTTACTATTATCAGATTCATAATAAATTTTATGAGGTTTTAGAAATTAATGACGAATCATTGATAACTTAAAACATATCTGATTAGGCTGAACTTTTGCATGTTACTATTATCAGATTCATAATAAATTTTATGAGGTTTTAGAAATAAATGACGAATCATTGATAACTTAAAACATATCTGATTAGGCTGAACTTTTGCATGTTCCTATTATCAGATTCATAATAAATTTTTATGAGGGATAAGAAATTAATGACGAATCATTGATAACTTAAAACATATCTGATTAGGCTGAACTTTTGCATGTTACTATTATCAGATTCATAATAAATTTTTATGAGGGTTTAGAAATTAATGACGAATCATTGATAACTTAAAACATATCTGATTAGGCTCAACTTTTGCATGTTACTATTATCAGATTCATAATAGATTTTTATGAGGGTTTAGAAATTAATGACGAATCATTGATAACTTAAAACATATCTGATTAGGCTGAACTTTTGCATGTTACTATTATCAGATTCATAATAAATTTTTATGAGGGTTTAGAAATTAATGACGAATCATTGATAACTTAAAACATATCTGATTAGGCTCAACGTTTGCATGTTACTATTATCAGATTCATAATAAATTTTTATGAGGGTTTAGAAATTAATGACGAATCATTGATAACTTAAAACATATCTGATTAGGCTGAACTTTTGCATGTTACTATTATCAGATTCATAATAAATTTTTATGAGGGTTTAGAAATTAATGACGAATCATTGATAACTTAAAACATATTTATCTGATTAGGCTGAACTTTTGCATGTTACTATTATCAGATTCATAATAAATTTTTATGAGGGTTTAGAAATTAATGACGAATCATTGATAACTTAAAACATATTTATCTGATTAGGCTCAACTTTTGCATGTTACTATTATCAGATTCATAATAAATTTTTATGAGGGTTTAGAAATTAATGACGAATCATTGATAACTTAAAACATATCTGATTAGGCTGAACTTTTGCATGTTACTATTATCAGATTCATAATAAATTTTTATGAGGGTTTAGAAATTAATGACGAATCATTGATAACTTAAAACATATCTGATTAGGCTGAACTTTTGCATGTTACTATTATCAGATTCATAATAAATTTTTATGAGGGTTTAGAAATTAATGACGAATCATTGATAACTTAAAACATATCTGATTAGGCTGAACTTTTGCATGTTACTATTATCAGATTCATAATAAATTTTTATGAGGGTTTAGAAATTAATGACGAATCATTGATAACTTAAAACATATCTGATTAGGCTGAACTTTTGCATGTTACTATTATCAGATTCATAATAAATTTTTATGAGGGTTTAGAAATTAATGACGAATCATTGATAACTTAAAACATATCTGATTAGGCTGAACTTTTGCATGTTACTATTATCAGATTCATAATAAATTTTATGAGGTTTTAGAAATTAATGACGAATCATTGATAACTTAAAACATATTTATCTGATTAGGCTGAACTTTTGCATGTTACTATTATCAGATTCATAATAAATTTTTATGAGGGTTTAGAAATTAATGACGAATCATTGATAACTTAAAACATATCTGATTAGGCTGAACTTTTGCATGTTACTATTATCAGATTCATAATAGATTTTTATGAGGGTTTAGAAATTAATGACGAATCATTGATAACTTAAAACATATTTATCTGCTTAGGCTGAACTTTTGCATGTTACTATTATCAGATTCATAATACATTTTTATGAGGGTTTAGAAATTAATGACGAATCATTGATAACTTAAAACATATCTGATTAGGCTGAACTTTTGCATGTTACTATTATCAGATTCATAATAAATTTTTATGAGGTTTTAGAAATTAATGACGAATCATTGATAACTTAAAACATATTTATCTGATTAGGTTGAACTTTTGCATGTTACTATTATCAGATTCATAATAAATTTCTATGAGGGTTTAGAAATTAATGACGAATCATTGATAACTTAAAATATATCTGATTAGGCTGAACTTTTGCAAGTTACTATTATCAGATTCATAATAAATTTTTATGAGGGTTTAGAAATTAATGACGAATCATTGATAACTTAAAACATATCTGATTAGGCTGAACTTTTGCATGTTACTATTATCAGATTCATAATAAATTTTATGAGGGTTTAGAAATTAATGACGAATCATTGATAACTTAAAACATATCTGATTAGGCTGAACTTTTGCATGTTACTATTATCAGATTCATAATAAATTTTATGAGGTTTTAGAAATTAATGACGAATCATTGATAACTTAAAACATATCTGATTAGGCTGAACTTTTGCATGTTACTATTATCAGATTCATAATAAATTTTATGAGGGTTTAGAAATTAATGACGAATCATTGATAACTTAAAACATATCTGATTAGGCTGAACTTTTGCATGTTACTATTATGAGATTCATAATAAATTTTATGAGGTTTTAGAAATTAATGACGAATCATTGATAACTTAAAACATATCTGATTAGGCTGAACTTTTGCATGTTACTATTATCAGATTCATAATAAATTTTATGAGGTTTTAGAAATAAATGACGAATCATTGATAACTTAAAACATATCTGATTAGGCTCAACTTTTGCATGTTACTATTATCAGATTCATAATAAATTTTTATGAGGGTTTAGAAATTAATGACGAATCATTGATAACTTAAAACATATCTGATTAGGCTGAACTTTTGCATGTTACTATTATCAGATTCATAATACATTTTTATGAGGGTTTAGAAATTAATGACGAATCATTGATAACTTAAAACATATCTGATTAGGCTGAACTTTTGCATGTTCCTATTATCAGATTCATAATAAATTTTTATGAGGGATAAGAAATTAATGACGAATCATTGATAACTTAAAACATATCTGATTAGGCTGAACTTTTGCATGTTACTATTATCAGATTCATAATAAATTTTTATGAGGGTTTAGAAATTAATGACGAATCATTGATAACTTAAAACATATCTGATTAGGCTCAACTTTTGCATGTTACTATTATCAGATTCATAATAGATTTTTATGAGGGTTTAGAAATTAATGACGAATCATTGATAACTTAAAACATATCTGATTAGGCTCAACTTTTGCATGTTACTATTATCAGATTCATAATAAATTTTTATGAGGGTTTAGAAATTAATGACGAATCATTGATAACTTAAAACATATCTGATTAGGCTGAACTTTTGCATGTTACTATTATGAGATTCATAATAAATTTTATGAGGTTTTAGAAATTAATGACGAATCATTGATAACTTAAAACATATCTGATTTGGCTCAACTTTTGCATGTTACTATTATCAGATTCATAATAGATTTTTATGAGGGTTTAGAAATTAATGACGAATCATTGATAACTTAAAACATATTTATCTGCTTAGGCTGAACTTTTGCATGTTACTATTATCAGATTCATAATAAATTTTTATGAGAGTTTAGAAATTAATGACGAATCATTGATAACTTAAAACATATCTGATTAGGCTGAACTTTTGCATGTTACTATTATCAGATTCATAATAAATTTTTATGAGAGTTTAGAAATTAATGACGAATCATTGATAACTTAAAACATATCTGATTAGGCTGAACTTTTGCATGTTACTATTATCAGATTCATAATAAATTTTTATGAGGGTTTAGAAATTAATGACGAATCATTGATAACTTAAAACATATCTGATTAGGCTCAACTTTTGCATGTTACTATTATCAGATTCATAATAAATTTTTATGAGGGTTTAGAAATTAATGACGAATCATTGATAACTTAAAACATATCTGATTAGGCTGAACTTTTGCATGTTACTATTATCAGATTCATAATAAATTTTTATGAGGGTTTAGAAATTAATGACGAATCATTGATAACTTAAAACATATCTGATTAGGCTGAACTTTTGCATGTTACTATTATCAGATTCATAATAGATTTTCATGAGGGTTTAGAAATTAATGACGAATCATTGATAACTTAAAACATATTTATCTGCTTAGGCTGAACTTTTGCATGTTACTATTATCAGATTCATAATAAATTTTTATGAGAGTTTAGAAATTAATGACGAATCATTGATAACTTAAAACATATCTGATTAGGCTGAACTTTTGCATGTTACTATTATCAGATTCATAATAAATTTTATGAGGTTTTAGAAATTAATGACGAATCATTGATAACTTAAAACATATTTATCTGATTAGGCTGAACTTTTGCATGTTACTATTATCAGATTCATAATAAATTTTTATGAGGGTTTAGAAATTAATGACGAATCATTGATAACTTAAAACATATCTGATTAGGCTGAACTTTTGCATGTTACTATTATCAGATTCATAATAGATTTTCATGAGGGTTTAGAAATTAATGACGAATCATTGATAACTTAAAACATATTTATCTGCTTAGGCTGAACTTTTGCATGTTACTATTATCAGATTCATAATAAATTTTTATGAGAGTTTAGAAATTAATGACGAATCATTGATAACTTAAAACATATCTGATTAGGCTGAACTTTTGCATGTTACTATTATCAGATTCATAATAAATTTTTATGAGAGTTTAGAAATTAATGACGAATCATTGATAACTTAAAACTGATTTATCTGATTAGGCTGAACTTTTGCATGTTACTATTATCAGATTCATAATTAATTTTTATGAGGGTTTAGAAATTAATGACGAATCATTGATAACTTAAAACATATCTGATTAGGCTGAACTTTTGCATGTTACTATTATCAGATTCATAATAAATTTTTATGAGGGTTTAGAAATTAATGACGAATCATTGATAACTTAAAACATATTTATCTGATTAGGCTGAACTTTTGCATGTTACTATTATCAGATTCATAATACATTTTTATGAGGGTTTAGAAATTAATGACGAATCATTGATAACGTAAAACATATCTGATTAGGCTGAACTTTTGCATGTTACTATTATCAGATTCATAATAAATTTTATGAGGGTTTAGAAATTAATGACGAATCATTGATAACTTAAAACATATCTGATTAGGCTGAACTTTTGCATGTTACTATTATCAGATTCATAATAAATTTTATGAGGTTTTAGAAATTAATGACGAATCATTGATAACTTAAAACATATCTGATTAGGCTGAACTTTTGCATGCTACTATTATGAGATTCATAATAAATTTTATGAGGTTTTAGAAATTAATGATGAATCACTGATAACTTAAAACATATCTGATTAGGCTTAACTTTTGCATGTTACTATTATCAGATTCATAATACATTTTATGAGGTTTTAGAAATTAATGACGAATCATTGATAACTTAAAACATATCTGATTAGGCTGAACTTTTGCATGTTACTATTATCAGATTCATAATAAATTTTATGAGGGTTTAGAAATTAATGACGAATCATTGATAACTTAAAACATATCTGATTAGGCTGAACTTTTGCATGTTACTATTATGAGATTCATAATAAATTTTATGAGGTTTTAGAAATTAATGACGAATCATTGATCACTTAAAACATATCTGATTTGGCTCAACTTTTGCATGTTACTATTATCAGATTCATAATAAATTTTTATGAGGGTTTAGAAATTAATGACGAATCATTGATAACTTAAAACATATCTGATTAGGCTGAACTTTTGCATGTTACTATTATCAGATTCATAATAAATTTTTATGAGGGTTTAGAAATTAATGACGAATCATTGATAACTTAAAACATATCTGATTAGGCTCAACTTTTGCATGTTACTATTATCAGATTCATAATAAATTTTTATGAGAGTTTAGAAATTAATGACGAATCATTGATAACTTAAAACTGATTTATCTGATTAGGCTGAACTTTTGCATGTTACTATTATCAGATTCATAATTAATTTTTATGAGGGTTTAGAAATTAATGACGAATCATTGATAACTTAAAACATATCTGATTAGGCTGAACTTTTGCATGTTACTATTATCAGATTCATAATTAATTTTTATGAGGTTTTAGAAATTAATGACGAATCATTGATAACTTAAAACATATCTGATTTGGCTCAACTTTTGCATGTTACTATTATCAGATTCATAATAGATTTTTATGAGGGTTTAGAAATTAATGACGAATCATTGATAACTTAAAACATATTTATCTGCTTAGGCTGAACTTTTGCATGTTACTATTATCAGATTCATAATAAATTTTTATGAGAGTTTAGAAATTAATGACGAATCATTGATAACTTAAAACATATCTGATTAGGCTGAACTTTTGCATGTTACTATTATCAGATTCATAATAAATTTTTATGAGAGTTTAGAAATTAATGACGAATCATTGATAACTTAAAACTGATTTATCTGATTAGGCTGAACTTTTGCATGTTACTATTATCAGATTCATAATTAATTTTTATGAGGGTTTAGAAATTAATGACGAATCATTGATAACTTAAAACATATCTGATTAGGCTGAACTTTTGCATGTTACTATTATCAGATTCATAATAAATTTTTATGAGGGTTTAGAAATTAATGACGAATCATTGATAACTTAAAACATATTTATCTGATTAGGCTGAACTTTTGCATGTTACTATTATCAGATTCATAATAAATTTTTATGAGGGTTTAGAAATTAATGACGAATCATTGATAACTTAAAACATATCTGATTAGGCTCAACTTTTGCATGTTACTATTATCAGATTCATAATAAGTTTTATGAGGGTTTAGAAATTAATGACGAATCATTGATAACTTAAAACATATCTGATTAGGCTGAACTTTTGCATGTTACTATTATCAGATTCATAATAAATTTTATGAGGTTTTAGAAATTAATGACGAATCATTGATAACTTAAAACATATCTGATTAGGCTGAACTTTTGCATGTTACTATTATCAGATTCATAATAAATTTTTATGAGGGTTTAGAAATTAATGACGAATCATTGATAACTTAAAACATATCTGATTAGGCTGAACTTTTGCATGTTACTATTATCAGATTCATAATACATTTTATGAGGTTTTAGAAATTAATGACGAATCATTGATAACTTAAAACATATCTGATTAGGCTGAACTTTTGCATGTTACTATTATCAGATTCATAATAAATTTTATGAGGGTTTAGAAATTAATGACGAATCATTGATAACTTAAAACATATCTGATTAGGCTGAACTTTTGCATGTTACTATTATGAGATTCATAATAAATTTTATGAGGTTTTAGAAATTAATGACGAATCATTGATAACTTAAAACATATCTGATTAGGCTGAACTTTTGCATGTTACTATTATCAGATTCATAATAAATTTTATGAGGTTTTAGAAATTAATGACGAATCATTGATAACTTAAAACATATCTGCTTTGGCTCAACTTTTGCATGTTACTATTATCAGATTCATAATAAATTTTTATGAGGGTTTAGAAATTAATGACGAATCATTGATAACTTAAAACATATCTGATTAGGCTGAACTTTTGCATGTTACTATTATCAGATTCATAAATTTTTATGAGGGTTTAGAAATTAATGACGAATCATTGATAACTTAAAACATATCTGATTAGGCTCAACTTTTGCATGTTACTATTATCAGATTCATAATAAATTTTTATGAGGGTTTAGAAATTAATGACGAATCATTGATAACTTAAAACATATCTGATTAGGCTGAACTTTTGCATGTTACTATTATCAGATTCATAATAAATTTTTATGAGGGTTTAGAAATTAATGACGAATCATTGATAACTTAAAACATATTTATCTGATTAGGCTGAACTTTTGCATGTTACTATTATCAGATTCATAATAAATTTTTATGAGGGTTTAGAAATTAATGACGAATCATTGATAACTTAAAACATATCTGATTAGGCTGAACTTTTGCATGTTACTATTATCAGATTCATAATAACTTTTTATGAGGGTTTAGAAATTAATGACGAATCATTGATAACTTAAAACATATTTATCTGATTAGGCTGAACTTTTGCATGTTACTATTATCAGATTCATAATAAATTTTTATGAGGGTTTAGAAATTAATGACGAATCATTGATAACTTAAAACATATCTGATTAGGCTGAACTTTTGCATGTTACTATTATCAGATTCATAATAACTTTTTATGAGGGTTTAGAAATTAATGACGAATCATTGATAACTTAAAACATATCTGATTAGGCTGAACTTTTGCATGTTACTATTATCAGATTCATAATAAATTTTTATGAGGGTTTAGAAATTAATGACGAATCATTGATAACTTAAAACATATCTGATTAGGCTGAACTTTTGCATGTTACTATTATCAGATTCATAATAAATTTTATGAGGTTTTAGAAATTAATGACGAATCATTGATAACTTAAAACATATTTATCTGATTAGGCTGAACTTTTGCATGTTACTATTATCAGATTCATAATAAATTTTTATGAGGGTTTAGAAATTAATGACGAATCATTGATAACTTAAAACATATCTGATTAGGCTGAACTTTTGCATGTTACTATTATCAGATTCATAATAGATTTTTATGAGGGTTTAGAAATTAATGACGAATCATTGATAACTTAAAACTGATTTATCTGATTAGGCTGAACTTTTGCATGTTACTATTATCAGATTCATAATTAATTTTTATGAGGGTTTAGAAATTAATGACGAATCATTGATAACTTAAAACATATCTGATTAGGCTGAACTTTTGCATGTTACTATTATCAGATTCATAATAAATTTTTATGAGGGTTTAGAAATTAATGACGAATCATTGATAACTTAAAACATATTTATCTGATTAGGCTGAACTTTTGCATGTTACTATTATCAGATTCATAATAAATTTTTATGAGGGTTTAGAAATTAATGACGAATCATTGATAACTTAAAACATATCTGATTAGGCTGAACTTTTGCATGTTACTATTATCAGATTCATAATAAATTTTATGAGGGTTTAGAAATTAATGACGAATCATTGATAACTTAAAACATATTTATCTGATTAGGCTGAACTTTTGCATGTTACTATTATCAGATTCATAATAAATTTTATGAGGTTTTAGAAATTAATGACGAATCATTGATAACTTAAAACATATCTGATTAGGCTGAACTTTTGCATGTTACTATTATCAGATTCATAATAAATTTTTATGAGGGTTTAGAAATTAATGACGAATCATTGATAACTTAAAACATATCTGATTAGGCTGAACTTTTGCATGTTACTATTATCAGATTCATAATACATTTTATGAGGTTTTAGAAATTAATGACGAATCATTGATAACTTAAAACATATCTGATTAGGCTGAACTTTTGCATGTTACTATTATCAGATTCATAATAAATTTTATGAGGGTTTAGAAATTAATGACGAATCATTGATAACTTGAAACATATTTATCTGATTAGGCTGAACTTTTGCATGTTACTATTATCAGATTCATAATAAATTTTATGAGGTTTTAGAAATTAATGACGAATCATTGATAACTTAAAACATATCTGCTTTGGCTCAACTTTTGCATGTTACTATTATCAGATTCATAATAAATTTTTATGAGGGTTTAGAAATTAATGACGAATCATTGATAACTTAAAACATATCTGATTAGGCTGAACTTTTGCATGTTACTATTATCAGATTCATAATAAATTTTTATGAGGGTTTAGAAATTAATGACGAATCATTGATAACTTAAAACATATCTGATTAGGCTCAACTTTTGCATGTTACTATTATCAGATTCATAATAAATTTTTATGAGGGTTTAGAAATTAATGACGAATCATTGATAACTTAAAACATATCTGATTAGGCTGAACTTTTGCATATTACTATTATCAGATTCATAATAAATTTTTATGAGGGTTTAGAAATTAATGACGAATCATTGATAACTTAAAACATATTTATCTTATTAGGCTGAACTTTTGCATGTTACTATTATCAGATTCATAATAAATTTTTATGAGGGTTTAGAAATTAATGACGAATCATTGATAACTTAAAACATATTTATCTGATTAGGCTGAACTTTTGCATGTTACTATTATCAGATTCATAATAAATTTTTATGAGGGTTTAGAAATTAATGACGAATCATTGATAACTTAAAACATATCTGATTAGGCTGAACTTTTGCATGTTACTATTATCAGATTCATAATAAATTTTTATGAGGGTTTAGAAATTAATGACGAATCATTGATAACTTAAAACATATTTATCTGATTAGGCTGAACTTTTGCATGTTACTATTATCAGATTCATAATAAATTTTTATGAGGGTTTAGAAATTAATGACGAATCATTGATAACTTAAAACATATCTGATTAGGCTGAACTTTTGCATGTTACTATTATCAGATTCATAATAACTTTTTATGAGGGTTTAGAAATTAATGACGAATCATTGATAACTTAAAACATATCTGATTAGGCTGAACTTTTGCATGTTACTATTATCAGATTCATAATAAATTTTTATGAGGGTTTAGAAATTAATGACGAATCATTGATAACTTAAAACATATCTGATTAGGCTGAACTTTTGCATGTTACTATTATCAGATTCATAATAAATTTTATGAGGTTTTAGAAATTAATGACGAATCATTGATAACTTAAAACATATTTATCTGATTAGGCTGAACTTTTGCATGTTACTATTATCAGATTCATAATAAATTTTTATGAGGGTTTAGAAATTAATGACGAATCATTGATAACTTAAAACATATCTGATTAGGCTGAACTTTTGCATGTTACTATTATCAGATTCATAATAGATTTTTATGAGGGTTTAGAAATTAATGACGAATCATTGATAACTTAAAACATATTTATCTGATTAGGCTGAACTTTTGCATGTTACTATTATCAGATTCATAATAAATTTTTATGAGAGTTTAGAAATTAATGACGAATCATTGATAACTTAAAACATATCTGATTAGGCTGAACTTTTGCATGTTACTATTATCAGATTCATAATAAATTTTTATGAGAGTTTAGAAATTAATGACGAATCATTGATAACTTAAAACATATTTATCTGATTAGGCTGAACTTTTGCATGTTACTATTATCAGATTCATAATAAATTTTTATGAGGGTTTAGAAATTAATGACGAATCATTGATAACTTAAAACATATCTGATTAGGCTGAACTTTTGCATGTTACTATTATCAGATTCATAATAAATGTGTATGAGGGTTTAGAAATTAATGACAAATCATTGATAACTTAAAACATATTTATCTGATTAGGCTAGACTTTTGCATGTTACTATTATCAGATTCATAATAAATTTTTATGAGGGTTTAGAAATTAATGACGAATCATTGATAACTTAAAACATATCTGATTAGGCTGAACTTTTGCATGTTACTATTATCAGATTCATAATAAATTTTTATGAGGGTTTAGAAATTAATGACGAATCATTGATAACTTAAAACATATCTGATTAGGCTGAACTTTTGCATGTTACTATTATCAGATTCATAATAAATTTTATGAGGTTTTAGAAATTAATGACGAATCATTGATAACTTAAAACATATCTGATTAGGCTGAACTTTTGCATGTTACTATTATCAGATTCATAATAAATTTTATGAGGGTTTAGAAATTAATGACGAATCATTGATAACTTAAAACATATCTGATTAGGCTGAACTTTTGCATGTTACTATTATCAGATTCATAATAAATTTTATGAGGTTTTAGAAATTAATGACGAATCATTGATAACTTAAAACATATCTGATTAGGCTGAACTTTTGCATGTTACTATTATCAGATTCATAATAAATTTTATGAGGTGTTAGAAATTAATGACGAATCATTGATAACTTAAAACATATCTGATTAGGCTGAACTTTTGCATGTTACTATTATCAGATTCATAATAAATTTTATGAGGGTTTAGAAATTAATGACGAATCATTGATAACTTAAAACATATCTGATTAGGCTGAACTTTTGCATGTTACTATTATGAGATTCATAATAAATTTTATGAGGTTTTAGAAATTAATGACGAATCATTGATAACTTAAAACATATCTGATTAGGCTGAACTTTTGCATGTTACTATTATCAGATTCATAATAAATTTTATGAGGTTTTAGAAATTAATGACGAATCATTGATAACTTAAAACATATCTGATTAGGCTGAACTTTTGCATGTTACTATTATCAGATTCATAATAAATTTTATGAGGTGTTAGAAATTAATGACGAATCATTGATAACTTAAAACATATCTGATTAGGCTGAACTTTTGCATGTTACTATTATCAGATTCATAATAAATTTTATGAGGGTTTAGAAATTAATGACGAATCATTGATAACTTAAAACATATCTGATTAGGCTGAACTTTTGCATGTTACTATTATCAGATTCATAATAAATTTGTATGAGGGTTTAGAAATTAATGACGAATCATTGATAACTTAAAACATATTTATCTGATTAGGCTGAACTTTTGCATGTTACTATTATCAGATTCATAATAAATTTTTATGAGGGTTTAGAAATTAATGACGAATCATTGATAACTTAAAACATATCTGATTAGGCTGAACTTTTGCATGTTACTATTATCAGATTCATAATAAATTTTATGAGGGTTTAGAAATTAATGACGAATCATTGATAACTTAAAACATATCTGATTAGGCTGAACTTTTGCATGTTACTATTATCAGATTCATAATAAATTTTATGAGGTTTTAGAAATTAATGACGAATCATTGATAACTTAAAACATATCTGATTAGGCTGAACTTTTGCATGTTACTATTATCAGATTCATAATAAATTTTATGAGGGTTTAGAAATTAATGACGAATCATTGATAACTTAAAACATATCTGATTAGGCTGAACTTTTGCATGTTACTATTATGAGATTCATAATAAATTTTATGAGGTTTTAGAAATTAATGACGAATCATTGATAACTTAAAACATATCTGATTAGGCTGAACTTTTGCATGTAACTATTATCAGATTCATAATAAATTTTATGAGGTTTTAGAAATTAATGACGAATCATTGATAACTTAAAACATATCTGATTAGGCTGAACTTTTGCATGTTACTATTATCAGATTCATAATAAATTTTATGAGGTTTTAGAAATTAATGACGAATCATTGATAACTTAAAACATATCTGATTAGGCTGAACTTTTGCATGTTACTATTATCAGATTCATAATAAATTTTATGAGGTTTTAGAAATTAATGACGAATCATTGATAACTTAAAACATATCTGATTAGGCTGAACTTTTGCATGTTACTATTATCAGATTCATAATAAATTTTTATGAGAGTTTAGAAATTAATGACGAATCATTGATAACTTAAAACATATTTATCTGATTAGGCTGAACTTTTGCATGTTACTATTATCAGATTCATAATTAATTTTTATGAGGGTTTAGAAATTAATGACGAATCATTGATAACTTAAAACATATCTGATTAGGCTGAACTTTTGCATGTTACTATTATCAGATTCATAATAAATTTTATGAGGGTTTAGAAATTAATGACGAATCATTGATAACTTAAAACATATTTATCTGATTAGGCTGAACTTTTGCATGTTACTATTATGAGATTCATAATAAATTTTTATGAGGGTTTAGAAATTAATGACGAATCATTGATATCTTAAAACATATCTGATTAGGCTGAACTTTTGCATGTTACTATTATCAGATTCATAATAAATTTTATGAGGTTTTAGAAATTAATGACGAATCATTGATAACTTAAAACATATCTGATTAGGCTGAACTTTTGCATGTTACTATTATCAGATTCATAATAAATTTTATGAGGGTTAAGAAATTAATGACGAATCATTGATAACTTAAAACATATCTGATTAGGCTGAACTTTTGCATGTTACTATTATGAGATTCATAATAAATTTTATGAGGTTTTAGAAATTAATGACGAATCATTGATAACTTAAAACATATCTGATTAGGCTGAACTTTTGCATGTTACTATTATCAGATTCATAATAAATTTTATGAGGTTTTAGAAATTAATGACGAATCATTGATAACTTAAAACATATCTGATTAGGCTGAACTTTTGCATGTTACTATTATCAGATTCATAATAAATTTTATGAGGGTTTAGAAATTAATGACGAATCATTGATAACTTAAAACATATCTGATTAGGCTGAACTTTTGCATGTTACTATTATGAGATTCATAATAAATTTTATGAGGTTTTAGAAATTAATGACGAATCATTGATAACTTAAAACATATCTGATTAGGCTGAACTTTTGCATGTTACTATTATCAGATTCATAATAAATTTTATGAGGTTTTAGAAATAAATGACGAATCATTGATAACTTAAAACATATCTGATTAGGCTCAACTTTTGCATGTTACTATTATCAGATTCATAATAGATTTTTATGAGGGTTTAGAAATTAATGACGAATCATTGATAACTTAAAACATATCTGATTAGGCTCAACTTTTGCATGTTACTATTATCAGATTCATAATAAATTTTTATGAGGGTTTAGAAATTAATGACGAATCATTGATAACTTAAAACATATCTGATTAGGCTGAACTTTTGCATGTTACTATTATCAGATTCATAATAAATTTTTATGAGGGTTTAGAAATTAATGACGAATCATTGATAACTTAAAACATATCTGATTAGGCTCAACTTTTGCATGTTACTATTATCAGATTCATAATAGATTTTTATGAGGGTTTAGAAATTAATGACGAATCATTGATCACTTAAAACATATCTGATTAGGCTCAACTTTGTCACGTTACTATTATCAGATTCATAATAAATTTTAATGAGGGTTTACAAATTAATGACGAATCATTGATAACTTAAAACATATTTATCTGATTAGGCTGAACTTTTGCATGTTACTATTATCAGATTCATAATAAATTTTTATGAGGGTTTAGAAATTAATGACGAATCATTGATAACTTAAAACATATTCATCTGATTAGGCTTAACTTTTGCATGTTACTATTATCAGATTCATAATAAATTTTTATGAGGATTTAGAAATTAATGACGAATCATTGATATCTTAAAACATATCTGATTAGGCTGAACTTTTGCATGTTACTATTATCAGATTCATAATAAATTTTATGAGGTTTTAGAAATTAATGACGAATCATTGATAACTTAAAACATATCTGATTAGGCTGAACTTTTGCATGTTACTATTATCAGATTCATAATAAATTTTATGACGGTTAAGAAATTAATGACGAATCATTGATAACTTAAAACATATCTGATTAGGCTGAACTTTTGCATGTTACTATTATCAGATTCATAATAGATTTTTATGAGGGTTTAGAAATTAATGACGAATCATTGATAACTTAAAACATATCTGATTAGGCTCAACTTTTGCATGTTACTATTATCAGATTCATAATAAATTTTTATGAGGGTTTAGAAATTAATGACGAATCATTGATAACTTAAAACATATCTGATTAGGCTGAACTTTTGCATGTTACTATTATCAGATTCATAATAAATTTTTATGAGGGTTTAGAAATTAATGACGAATCATTGATAACTTAAAACATATCTGATTAGGCTCAACTTTTGCATGTTACTATTATCAGATTCATAATAGATTTTTATGAGGGTTTAGAAATTAATGACGAATCATTGATCACTTAAAACATATCTGATTAGGCTCAACTTTGTCATGTTACTATTATCAGATTCATAATAAATTTTTATGAGGGTTTACAAATTAATGACGAATCATTGATAACTTAAAACATATTTATCTGATTAGGCTGAACTTTTGCATGTTACTATTATGAGATTCATAATAAATTTTTATGAGGGTTTAGAAATTAATGACGAATCATTGATAACTTAAAACATATTTATCTGATTAGGCTGAACTTTTGCATGTTACTATTATCAGATTCATAATAAATTTTTATGAGGGTTTAGAAATTAATGACGAATCATTGATATCTTAAAACATATCTGATTAGGCTGAACTTTTGCATGTTACTATTATCAGATTCATAATAAATTTTATGAGGTTTTAGAAATTAATGACGAATCATTGATAACTTAAAACATATCTGATTAGGCTGAACTTTTGCATGTTACTATTATCAGATTCATAATAAATTTTATGAGGTTTTAGAAATTAATGACGAATCATTGATAACTTAAAACATATCTGATTAGGCTGAACTTTTGCATGTTACTATTATCAGATTCATAATAAATTTTTATGAGAGTTTAGAAATTAATGACGAATCATTGATAACTTAAAACATATTTATCTGATTAGGCTGAACTTTTGCATGTTACTATTATCAGATTCATAATTAATTTTTATGAGGGTTTAGAAATTAATGACGAATCATTGATAACTTAAAACATATCTGATTAGGCTGAACTTTTGCATGTTACTATTATCAGATTCATAATAAATTTTATGAGGGTTTAGAAATTAATGACGAATCATTGATAACTTAAAACATATTTATCTGATTAGGCTGAACTTTTGCATGTTACTATTATGAGATTCATAATAAATTTTTATGAGGGTTTAGAAATTAATGACGAATCATTGATATCTTAAAACATATCTGATTAGGCTGAACTTTTGCATGTTACTATTATCAGATTCATAATAAATTTTATGAGGTTTTAGAAATTAATGACGAATCATTGATAACTTAAAACATATCTGATTAGGCTGAACTTTTGCATGTTACTATTATCAGATTCATAATAAATTTTATGAGGGTTAAGAAATTAATGACGAATCATTGATAACTTAAAACATATCTGATTAGGCTGAACTTTTGCATGTTACTATTATGAGATTCATAATAAATTTTATGAGGTTTTAGAAATTAATGACGAATCATTGATAACTTAAAACATATCTGATTAGGCTGAACTTTTGCATGTTACTATTATCAGATTCATAATAAATTTTATGAGGTTTTAGAAATTAATGACGAATCATTGATAACTTAAAACATATCTGATTAGGCTGAACTTTTGCATGTTACTATTATCAGATTCATAATAAATTTTATGAGGGTTTAGAAATTAATGACGAATCATTGATAACTTAAAACATATCTGATTAGGCTGAACTTTTGCATGTTACTATTATGAGATTCATAATAAATTTTATGAGGTTTTAGAAATTAATGACGAATCATTGATAACTTAAAACATATCTGATTAGGCTGAACTTTTGCATGTTACTATTATCAGATTCATAATAAATTTCATGAGGTTTTAGAAATAAATGACGAATCATTGATAACTTAAAACATATCTGATTAGGCTCAACTTTTGCATGTTACTATTATCAGATTCATAATAGATTTTTATGAGGGTTTAGAAATTAATGACGAATCATTGATAACTTAAAACATATCTGATTAGGCTCAACTTTTGCATGTTACTATTATCAGATTCATAATAAATTTTTATGAGGGTTTAGAAATTAATGACGAATCATTGATAACTTAAAACATATCTGATTAGGCTGAACTTTTGCATGTTACTATTATCAGATTCATAATAAATTTTTATGAGAGTTTAGAAATTAATGACGAATCATTGATAACTTAAAACATATTTATCTGATTAGGCTGAACTTTTGCATGTTACTATTATCAGATTCATAATTAATTTTTATGAGGGTTTAGAAATTAATGACGAATCATTGATAACTTAAAACATATCTGATTAGGCGAAACTTTTGCATGTTACTATTATCAGATTCATAATAAATTTTATGAGGGTTTAGAAATTAATGACGAATCATTGATAACTTAAAACATATTTATCTGATTAGGCTGAACTTTTGCATGTTACTATTATGAGATTCATAATAAATTTTTATGAGGGTTTAGAAATTAATGACGAATCATTGATATCTTAAAACATATCTGATTAGGCTGAACTTTTGCATGTTACTATTATCAGATTCATAATAAATTTTATGAGGTTTTAGAAATTAATGACGAATCATTGATAACTTAAAACATATCTGATTAGGCTGAACTTTTGCATGTTACTATTATCAGATTCATAATAAATTTTATGAGGGTTAAGAAATTAATGACGAATCATTGATAACTTAAAACATATCTGATTAGGCTGAACTTTTGCATGTTACTATTATCAGATTCATAATAAATTTTATGAGGTTTTAGAAATTAATGACGAATCATTGATAACTTAAAACATATCTGATTAGGCTGAACTTTTGCATGTTACTATTATCAGATTCATAATAAATTTTATGAGGTTTTAGAAATTAATGACGAATCATTGATAACTTAAAACATATCTGATTAGGCTGAACTTTTGCATGTTACTATTATCAGATTCATAATAAATTTTATGAGGGTTTAGAAATTAATGACGAATCATTGATAACTTAAAACATATCTGATTAGGCTGAACTTTTGCATGTTACTATTATGAGATTCATAATAAATTTTATGAGGTTTTAGAAATTAATGACGAATCATTGATAACTTAAAACATATCTGATTAGGCTGAACTTTTGCATGTTACTATTATCAGATTCATAATAAATTTTATGAGGTTTTAGAAATAAATGACGAATCATTGATAACTTAAAACATATCTGATTAGGCTCAACTTTTGCATGTTACTATTATCAGATTCATAATAGATTTTTATGAGGGTTTAGAAATTAATGACGAATCATTGATAACTTAAAACATATCTGATTAGGCTCAACTTTTGCATGTTACTATTATCAGATTCATAATAAATTTTTATGAGGGTTTAGAAATTAATGACGAATCATTGATAACTTAAAACATATCTGATTAAGCTGAACTTTTGCATGTTACTATTATCAGATTCATAATAAATTTTTATGAGGGTTTAGAAATTAATGACGAATCATTGATAACTTAAAACATATCTGATTAGGCTCAACTTTTGCATGTTACTATTATCAGATTCATAATAGATTTTTATGAGGGTTTAGAAATTAATGACGAATCATTGATCACTTAAAACATATCTGATTAGGCTCAACTTTGTCACGTTACTATTATCAGATTCATAATAAATTTTTATGAGGGTTTACAAATTAATGACGAATCATTGATAACTTAAAACATATTTATCTGATTAGGCTGAACTTTTGCATGTTACTATTATCAGATTCATAATAAATTTTTATGAGGGTTTAGAAATTAATGACGAATCATTGATAACTTAAAACATATTCATCTGATTAGGCTGAACTTTTGCATGTTACTATTATCAGATTCATAATAAATTTTATGAGGTTTTAGAAATTAATGACGAATCATTGATAACTTAAAACATATCTGATTAGGCTGAACTTTTGCATGTTACTATTATCAGATTCATAATAAATTTTATGAGGTTTTAGAAATTAATGACGAATCATTGATAACTTAAAACATATCTGATTAGGCTGAACTTTTGCATGTTACTATTATCAGATTCATAATAAATTTTTATGAGAGTTTAGAAATTAATGACGAATCATTGATAACTTAAAACATATTTATCTGATTAGGCTGAACTTTTGCATGTTACTATTATCAGATTCATAATTAATTTTTATGAGGGTTTAGAAATTAATGACGAATCATTGATAACTTAAAACATATCTGATTAGGCTGAACTTTTGCATGTTACTATTATCAGATTCATAATAAATTTTATGAGGGTTTAGAAATTAATGACGAATCATTGATAACTTAAAACATATTTATCTGATTAGGCTGAACTTTTGCATGTTACTATTATGAGATTCATAATAAATTTTTATGAGGGTTTAGAAATTAATGACGAATCATTGATATCTTAAAACATATCTGATTAGGCTGAACTTTTGCATGTTACTATTATCAGATTCATAATAAATTTTATGAGGTTTTAGAAATTAATGACGAATCATTGATAACTTAAAACATATCTGATTAGGCTGAACTTTTGCATGTTACTATTATCAGATTCATAATAAATTTTATGAGGGTTAAGAAATTAATGACGAATCATTGATAACTTAAAACATATCTGATTAGGCTGAACTTTTGCATGTTACTATTATGAGATTCATAATAAATTTTATGAGGTTTTAGAAATTAATGACGAATCATTGATAACTTAAAACATATCTGATTAGGCTGAACTTTTGCATGTTACTATTATCAGATTCATAATAAATTTTATGAGGTTTTAGAAATTAATGACGAATCATTGATAACTTAAAACATATCTGATTAGGCTGAACTTTTGCATGTTACTATTATCAGATTCATAATAAATTTTATGAGGGTTTAGAAATTAATGACGAATCATTGATAACTTAAAACATATCTGATTAGGCTGAACTTTTGCATGTTACTATTATGAGATTCATAATAAATTTTATGAGGTTTTAGAAATTAATGACGAATCATTGATAACTTAAAACATATCTGATTAGGCTGAACTTTTGCATGTTACTATTATCAGATTCATAATAAATTTCATGAGGTTTTAGAAATAAATGACGAATCATTGATAACTTAAAACATATCTGATTAGGCTCAACTTTTGCATGTTACTATTATCAGATTCATAATAGATTTTTATGAGGGTTTAGAAATTAATGACGAATCATTGATAACTTAAAACATATCTGATTAGGCTCAACTTTTGCATGTTACTATTATCAGATTCATAATAAATTTTTATGAGGGTTTAGAAATTAATGACGAATCATTGATAACTTAAAACATATCTGATTAGGCTGAACTTTTGCATGTTACTATTATCAGATTCATAATAAATTTTTATGAGAGTTTAGAAATTAATGACGAATCATTGATAACTTAAAACATATTTATCTGATTAGGCTGAACTTTTGCATGTTACTATTATCAGATTCATAATTAATTTTTATGAGGGTTTAGAAATTAATGACGAATCATTGATAACTTAAAACATATCTGATTAGGCGAAACTTTTGCATGTTACTATTATCAGATTCATAATAAATTTTATGAGGGTTTAGAAATTAATGACGAATCATTGATAACTTAAAACATATTTATCTGATTAGGCTGAACTTTTGCATGTTACTATTATGAGATTCATAATAAATTTTTATGAGGGTTTAGAAATTAATGACGAATCATTGATATCTTAAAACATATCTGATTAGGCTGAACTTTTGCATGTTACTATTATCAGATTCATAATAAATTTTATGAGGTTTTAGAAATTAATGACGAATCATTGATAACTTAAAACATATCTGATTAGGCTGAACTTTTGCATGTTACTATTATCAGATTCATAATAAATTTTATGAGGGTTAAGAAATTAATGACGAATCATTGATAACTTAAAACATATCTGATTAGGCTGAACTTTTGCATGTTACTATTATCAGATTCATAATAAATTTTATGAGGTTTTAGAAATTAATGACGAATCATTGATAACTTAAAACATATCTGATTAGGCTGAACTTTTGCATGTTACTATTATCAGATTCATAATAAATTTTATGAGGTTTTAGAAATTAATGACGAATCATTGATAACTTAAAACATATCTGATTAGGCTGAACTTTTGCATGTTACTATTATCAGATTCATAATAAATTTTATGAGGGTTTAGAAATTAATGACGAATCATTGATAACTTAAAACATATCTGATTAGGCTGAACTTTTGCATGTTACTATTATGAGATTCATAATAAATTTTATGAGGTTTTAGAAATTAATGACGAATCATTGATAACTTAAAACATATCTGATTAGGCTGAACTTTTGCATGTTACTATTATCAGATTCATAATAAATTTTATGAGGTTTTAGAAATAAATGACGAATCATTGATAACTTAAAACATATCTGATTAGGCTCAACTTTTGCATGTTACTATTATCAGATTCATAATAGATTTTTATGAGGGTTTAGAAATTAATGACGAATCATTGATAACTTAAAACATATCTGATTAGGCTCAACTTTTGCATGTTACTATTATCAGATTCATAATAAATTTTTATGAGGGTTTAGAAATTAATGACGAATCATTGATAACTTAAAACATATCTGATTAAGCTGAACTTTTGCATGTTACTATTATCAGATTCATAATAAATTTTTATGAGGGTTTAGAAATTAATGACGAATCATTGATAACTTAAAACATATCTGATTAGGCTCAACTTTTGCATGTTACTATTATCAGATTCATAATAGATTTTTATGAGGGTTTAGAAATTAATGACGAATCATTGATCACTTAAAACATATCTGATTAGGCTCAACTTTGTCACGTTACTATTATCAGATTCATAATAAATTTTTATGAGGGTTTACAAATTAATGACGAATCATTGATAACTTAAAACATATTTATCTGATTAGGCTGAACTTTTGCATGTTACTATTATCAGATTCATAATAAATTTTTATGAGGGTTTAGAAATTAATGACGAATCATTGATAACTTAAAACATATTCATCTGATTAGGCTGAACTTTTGCATGTTACTATTATCAGATTCATAATAAATTTTTATGAGGGTTTAGAAATTAATGACGAATCATTGATATCTTAAAACATATCTGATTAGGCTGAACTTTTGCATGTTACTATTATCAGATTCATAATAAATTTTATGAGGTTTTAGAAATTAATGACGAATCATTGATAACTTAAAACATATCTGATTAGGCTGAACTTTTGCATGTTACTATTATCAGATTCATAATAAATTTTATGACGGTTAAGAAATTAATGACGAATCATTGATAACTTAAAACATATCTGATTAGGCTGAACTTTTGCATGTTACTATTATCAGATTCATAATAGATTTTTATGAGGGTTTAGAAATTAATGACGAATCATTGATAACTTAAAACATATCTGATTAGGCTCAACTTTTGCATGTTACTATTATCAGATTCATAATAAATTTTTATGAGGGTTTAGAAATTAATGACGAATCATTGATAACTTAAAACATATCTGATTAGGCTGAACTTTTGCATGTTACTATTATCAGATTCATAATAAATTTTTATGAGGGTTTAGAAATTAATGACGAATCATTGATAACTTAAAACATATCTGATTAGGCGCAACTTTTGCATGTTACTATTATCAGATTCATAATAGATTTTTATGAGGGTTTAGAAATTAATGACGAATCATTGATCACTTAAAACATATCTGATTAGGCTCAACTTTGTCATGTTACTATTATCAGATTCATAATAAATTTTTATGAGGGTTTACAAATTAATGACGAATCATTGATAACTTAAAACATATTTATCTGATTAGGCTGAACTTTTGCATGTTACTATTATCAGATTCATAATAAATTTTTATGAGGGTTTAGAAATTAATGACGAATCATTGATAACTTAAAACATATTTATCTGATTAGGCTGAACTTTTGCATGTTACTATTATCAGATTCATAATAAATTTTTATGAGGGTTTAGAAATTAATGACGAATCATTGATATCTTAAAACATATCTGATTAGGCTGAACTTTTGCATGTTACTATTATCAGATTCATAATAAATTTTTATGAGGGTTTAGAAATTAATGACGAATCATTGATAACTTAAAACATATCTGATTAGGCTGAACTTTTGCATGTTACTATTATCAGATTCATAATAAATTTTATGAGGGTTTAGAAATTAATGACGAATCATTGATAACTTAAAACATATTTATCTGATTAGGCTGAACTTTTGCATGTTACTATTATGAGATTCATAATAAATTTTTATGAGGGTTTAGAAATTAATGACGAATCATTGATATCTTAAAACATATCTGATTAGGCTGAACTTTTGCATGTTACTATTATCAGATTCATAATAAATTTTATGAGGTTTTAGAAATTAATGACGAATCATTGATAACTTAAAACATATCTGATTAGGCTGAACTTTTGCATGTTACTATTATCAGATTCATAATAAATTTTATGAGGGTTAAGAAATTAATGACGAATCATTGATAACTTAAAACATATCTGATTAGGCTGAACTTTTGCATGTTACTATTATGAGATTCATAATAAATTTTATGAGGTTTTAGAAATTAATGACGAATCATTGATAACTTAAAACATATCTGATTAGGCTGAACTTTTGCATGTTACTATTATCAGATTCATAATAAATTTTATGAGGTTTTAGAAATTAATGACGAATCATTGATAACTTAAAACATATCTGATTAGGCTGAACTTTTGCATGTTACTATTATCAGATTCATAATAAATTTTATGAGGGTTTAGAAATTAATGACGAATCATTGATAACTTAAAACATATCTGATTAGGCTGAACTTTTGCATGTTACTATTATGAGATTCATAATAAATTTTATGAGGTTTTAGAAATTAATGACGAATCATTGATAACTTAAAACATATCTGATTAGGCTGAACTTTTGCATGTTACTATTATCAGATTCATAATAAATTTCATGAGGTTTTAGAAATAAATGACGAATCATTGATAACTTAAAACATATCTGATTAGGCTCAACTTTTGCATGTTACTATTATCAGATTCATAATAGATTTTTATGAGGGTTTAGAAATTAATGACGAATCATTGATAACTTAAAACATATCTGATTAGGCTCAACTTTTGCATGTTACTATTATCAGATTCATAATAAATTTTTATGAGGGTTTAGAAATTAATGACGAATCATTGATAACTTAAAACATATCTGATTAGGCTCAACTTTTGCATGTTACTATTATCAGATTCATAATAGATTTTTATGAGGGTTTAGAAATTAATGACGAATCATTGATCACTTAAAACATATCTGATTAGGCTCAACTTTGTCATGTTACTATTATCAGATTCATAATAAATTTTTATGAGGGTTTAGAAATTAATGACGAATCATTGATAACTTAAAACATATTTATCTGATTAGGCTGAACTTTTGCATGTTACTATTATCAGATTCATAATAAATTTTTATGAGGGTTTAGAAATTAATGACGAATCATTGATAACTTAAAACATATTTATCTGATTAGGCTGAACTTTTGCATGTTACTATTATCAGATTCATAATAAATTTTTATGAGGGTTTAGAAATTAATGACGAATCATTGATATCTTAAAACATATCTGATTAGGCTGAACTTTTGCATGTTACTATTATCAGATTCATAATAAATTTTATGAGGTTTTAGAAATTAATGACGAATCATTGATAACTTAAAACATATCTGATTAGGCTGAACTTTTGCATGTTACTATTATCAGATTCATAATAAATTTTATGACGGTTAAGAAATTAATGACGAATCATTGATAACTTAAAACATATCTGATTAGGCTGAACTTTTGCATGTTACTATTATGAGATTCATAATAAATTTTATGAGGTTTTAGAAATTAATGACGAATCATTGATAACTTAAAACATATCTGATTAGGCTGAACTTTGGCATGTTACTATTATCAGATTCATAATAAATTTTATGAGGTTTTAGAAATTAATGACGAATCATTGATAACTTAAAACATATCTGATTAGGCTGAACTTTTGCATGTTACTATTATCAGATTCATAATAAATTTTATGAGGGTTTAGAAATTAATGACGAATCATTGATAACTTAAAACATATCTGATTAGGCTGAACTTTTGCATGTTACTATTATGAGATTCATAATAAATTTTATGAGGTTTTAGAAATTAATGACGAATCATTGATAACTTAAAACATATCTGATTAGGCTGAACTTTTGCATGTTACTATTATCAGATTCATAATAAATTTTATGAGGTTTTAGAAATAAATGACGAATCATTGATAACTTAAAACATATCTGATTAGGCTCAACTTTTGCATGTTACTATTATCAGATTCATAATAAATTTTTATGAGGGTTTAGAAATTAATGACGAATCATTGATAACTTAAAACATATCTGATTAGGCTCAACTTTTGCATGTTACTATTATCAGATTCATAATAGATTTTTATGAGGGTTTAGAAATTAATGACGAATCATTGATAACTTAAAACATATCTGATTAGGCTCAACTTTTGCATGTTACTATTATCAGATTCATAATAAATTTTTATGAGGGATAAGAAATTAATGACGAATCATTGATAACTTAAAACATATCTGATTAGGCTGAACTTTTGCATGTTACTATTATCAGATTCATAATAAATTTTTATGAGGGTTTAGAAATTAATGACGAATCATTGATAACTTAAAACATATTTATCTGATTAGGCTGAACTTTTGCATGTTACTATTATCTAATTCATAATAAATTTTTATGAGGGTTTAGAAATTAATGACGAATCATTGATAACTTAAAACATATCTGATTAGGCTGAACTTTTGCATGTTACTATTATCAGATTCATAATAAATTTTTATGAGGGTTTAGAAATTAATGACGAATCATTGATAACTTAAAACATATTTATCTGATTAGGCTGAACTTTTGCATGTTACTATTATCAGATTCATAATAAATTTTTATGAGGGTTTAGAAATTAATGACGAATCATTGATAACTTAAAACATATCTGATTAGGCTGAACTTTTGCATGTTACTATTATCAGATTAATAATAAATTTTTATGAGGTTTTAGAAATTAATGACGAATCATTGATAACTTAAAACATATTTATCTGATTAGGCTGAACTTTTGCATGTTACTATTATCAGATTCATAATAAATTTTTATGAGGGTTTAGAAATTAATGACGAATCATTGATAACTTAAAACATATCTGATTAGGCTGAACTTTTGCATGTTACTATTATCAGATTCATAATAGATTTTTATGAGGGTTTAGAAATTAATGACGAATCATTGATAACTTAAAACATATTTATCTGATTAGGCTGAACTTTTGCATGTTACTATTATCAGATTCATAATAAATTTTTATGTGAGTTTAGAAATTAATGACGAATCATTGATAACTTAAAACATATCTGATTAGGCTGAACTTTTGCATGTTACTATTATCAGATTCATAATAAATTTTTATGAGGGTTTAGAAATTAATGACGAATCATTGATAACTTAAAACATATTTATCTGATTAGGCTGAACTTTTGCATGTTACTATTATCAGATTCATAATTAATTTTTATGAGGGTTTAGAAATTAATGACGAATCATTGATAACTTAAAACATATCTGATTAGGCTGAACTTTTGCATGTTACTATTATCAGATTCATAATAAATTTTTATGAGGGTTTAGAAATTAATGACGAATCATTGATAACTTAAAACATATTTATCTGATTAGGCTGAACTTTTGCATGTAAATTTTTATGAGGGTTTAGAAATTAATGACGAATCATTGATAACTTAAAACATATCTGATTAGGCTGAACTTTTGCATGTTACTATTATCAGATTCATAATAAATTTTTATGAGGGTTTAGAAATTAATGACGAATCATTGATAACTTAAAACATATCTGATTAGGCTGAACTTTTGCATGTTACTATTATCAGATTCATAATAAATGTTTATGAGGGTTTAGAAATTAATGACGAATCATTGATAACTTAAAACATATCTGATTAGGCTCAACTTTTGCATGTTACTATTATGAGATTCATAATAAATTTTTATGAGGTTTTAGAAATTAATGACGAATCATTGATAACTTAAAACATATCTGATTAGGCTGAACTTTTGCATGTTACTATTATCAGATTCATAATAAATTTTATGAGGTTTTAGAAATAAATGACGAATCATTGATAACTTAAAACATATCTGATTAGGCTCAACTTTTGCATGTTACTATTATCAGATTCATAATAAATTTTTATGAGGGTTTAGAAATTAATGACGAATCATTGATAACTTAAAACATATCTGATTAGGCTCAACTTTTGCATGTTACTATTATCAGATTCATAATAGATTTTTATGAGGGTTTAGAAATTAATGACGAATCATTGATAACTTAAAACATATCTGATTAGGCTCAACTTTTGCATGTTACTATTATCAGATTCATAATAAATTTTTATGAGGGATAAGAAATTAATGACGAATCATTGATAACTTAAAACATATCTGATTAGGCTGAACTTTTGCATGTTACTATTATCAGATTCATAATAAATTTTTATGAGGGTTTAGAAATTAATGACGAATCATTGATAACTTAAAACATATTTATCTGATTAGGCTGAACTTTTGCATGTTACTATTATCTAATTCATAATAAATTTTTATGAGGGTTTAGAAATTAATGACGAATCATTGATAACTTAAAACATATCTGATTAGGCTGAACTTTTGCATGTTACTATTATCAGATTCATAATAAATTTTTATGAGGGTTTAGAAATTAATGACGAATCATTGATAACTTAAAACATATTTATCTGATTAGGCTGAACTTTTGCATGTTACTATTATCAGATTCATAATAAATTTTTATGAGGGTTTAGAAATTAATGACGAATCATTGATAACTTAAAACATATCTGATTAGGCTGAACTTTTGCATGTTACTATTATCAGATTAATAATAAATTTTTATGAGGTTTTAGAAATTAATGACGAATCATTGATAACTTAAAACATATTTATCTGATTAGGCTGAACTTTTGCATGTTACTATTATCAGATTCATAATAAATTTTTATGAGGGTTTAGAAATTAATGACGAATCATTGATAACTTAAAACATATCTGATTAGGCTGAACTTTTGCATGTTACTATTATCAGATTCATAATAGATTTTTATGAGGGTTTAGAAATTAATGACGAATCATTGATAACTTAAAACATATTTATCTGATTAGGCTGAACTTTTGCATGTTACTATTATCAGATTCATAATAAATTTTTATGTGAGTTTAGAAATTAATGACGAATCATTGATAACTTAAAACATATCTGATTAGGCTGAACTTTTGCATGTTACTATTATCAGATTCATAATAAATTTTTATGAGGGTTTAGAAATTAATGACGAATCATTGATAACTTAAAACATATTTATCTGATTAGGCTGAACTTTTGCATGTTACTATTATCAGATTCATAATTAATTTTTATGAGGGTTTAGAAATTAATGACGAATCATTGATAACTTAAAACATATCTGATTAGGCTGAACTTTTGCATGTTACTATTATCAGATTCATAATAAATTTTTATGAGGGTTTAGAAATTAATGACGAATCATTGATAACTTAAAACATATTTATCTGATTAGGCTGAACTTTTGCATGTAAATTTTTATGAGGGTTTAGAAATTAATGACGAATCATTGATAACTTAAAACATATCTGATTAGGCTGAACTTTTGCATGTTACTATTATCAGATTCATAATAAATTTTTATGAGGGTTTAGAAATTAATGACGAATCATTGATAACTTAAAACATATCTGATTAGGCTGAACTTTTGCATGTTACTATTATCAGATTCATAATAAATGTTTATGAGGGTTTAGAAATTAATGACGAATCATTGATAACTTAAAACATATCTGATTAGGCTCAACTTTTGCATGTTACTATTATCAGATTCATAATAAATTTTTATGAGGGTTTAGAAATTAATGACGAATCATTGATAACTTAAAACATATCTGATTAGGCTGAACTTTTGCATGTTACTATTATCAGATTCATAATAAATTTTTATGAGGGTTTAGAAATTAATGACGAATCATTGATAACTTAAAACATATCTGATTAGGCTCAACTTTTGCATGTTACTATTATCAGATTCATAATAAATTTTTATGAGGGTTTAGAAATTAATGACGAATCATTGATAACTTAAAACATATCTGATTAGGCTGAACTTTTGCATGTTACTATTATCAGATTCATAATAAATTTTTATGAGGGTTTAGAAATTAATGACGAATCATTGATAACTTAAAACATATCTGATTAGGCTCAACTTTTGCATGTTACTATTATCAGATTAATAATAAATTTTTATGAGGGTTTAGAAATTAATGACGAATCATTGATAACTTAAAACATATCTGATTAGGCTTAACTTTTGCATGTTACTATTATCAGATTCATAATAAATTTTTATGAGGGTTTAGAAATTAATGACGAATCATTGATAACTTAAAACATATCTGATTAGGCTGAACTTTTGCATGTTACTATTATCAGATTCATAATAAATTTTTATGAGGGTTTAGAAATTAATGACGAATCATTGATAACTTAAAACATATCTGATTAGGCTGAACTTTTGCATGTTACTATTATCAGATTCATAATAAATTTTTATGAGGATTTAGAAATTAATGACGAATCATTGATAACTTAAAACATATTTATCTGATTAGGCTGAACTTTTGCATGTTACTATTATCAGATTCATAATAAATTTTTATGAGGGTTTAAAAATTAATGACGAATCATTGATAACTTAAAACATATCTGATTAGGCTGAACTTTTGCATGTTACTATTATCAGATTCATAATAAATTTTTATGAGGGTTTAGAAATTAATGACGAATCATTGATAACTTAAAACATATCTGATTAGGCTGAACTTTGGCATGTTACTATTATCAGATTCATAATAAATTTTTATGAGGGTTTAGAAATTAATGACGAATCATTGATAACTTAAAACATATCTGATTAGGCTGAACTTTTGCATGTTACTATTATCAGATTCATAATAAATTTTATGAGGGTTTAGAAATTAATGACGAATCATTGATAACTTAAAACATATTTATCTGATTAGGCTGAACTTTTGCATGTTACTATTATCAGATTCATAATAAATTTTTATGAGGGTGTAGAAATTAATGACGAATCATTGATAACTTAAAACATATCTGATTAGGCTGAACGTTTGCATGTTACTATTATCAGATTCATAATAAATTTTTATGAGGGTTTAGAAATTAATGACGAATCATTGATAACTTAAAACATATTTATCTGATTAGGCTGAACTTTTGCATGTTACTATTATCAGATTCATAATAAATTTTTATGAGGGTTTAGAAATTAATGACGAATCATTGATAACTTAAAACATATTTATCTGATTAGGCTGAACTTTTGCATGTTACTATTATCAGATTCATAATAAATTTTTATGAGGGTTTAGAAATTAATGACGAATCATTGATAACTTAAAACATATCTGATTAGGCTGAACTTTTGCATGTTACTATTATCAGATTCATAATAAATTTTTATGAGGGTTTAGAAATTAATGACGAATCATTGATAACTTAAAACATATTTATCTGATTAGGCTGAACTTTTGCATGTTACTATTATCAGATTCATAATAAATTTTTATGAGGGTTTAGAAATTAATGATGAATCATTGATAACTTAAAACATATCTGATTAGGCTGAACTTTTGCATGTTACTATTATCAGATTCATAATAAATTTTTATGAGGGTTTAGAAATTAATGACGAATCATTGATAACTTAAAACATATCTGATTAGGCTCAACTTTTGCATGTTACTATTATCAGATTCATAATAAATTTTTATGAGGGTTTCGAAATTAATGACGAATCATTGATAACTTAAAACATATCTGATTAGGCTGAACTTTTGCCTGTTACTATCATCAGATTCATAATAAATTTTTATGAGGGTTTAGAAATTAATGACGAATCATTGATAACTTAAAACATATCTGATTAGGCTGAACTTTTGCATGTTACTATTATCAGATTCATAATAAATTTTTATGAGGGTTTAGAAATTAATGACGAATCATTGATAACTTAAAACATATCTGATTAGGCTGAACTTTTGCATGTTACTATTATGATATTCATAATAAATTTTTATGAGGGTTTAGAAATTAATGACGAATCATTGATAACTTAAAACATATCTGATTAGGCTGAACTTTTGCATGTTACTATTATCAGATTCATAATAAATTTTTATGAGGGTTTAGAAATTAATGTCGAATCATTGATAAATAAAAACATATCTGATTAGGCTGAACTTTTGCATGTTACTATTATCAGATTCATAATAAATTTTTATGAGGGTTTAGAAATTAATGACGAATCATTGATAACTTAAAACATATCTGATTAGGCTGAACTTTTGCATGTTACTATTATGAGATTCATAATAAATTTTTATGAGGGTTTAGAAATTAATGTCGAATCATTGATAACTTAAAACATATCTGATTAGGCTGAACTTTTGCATGTTACTATTATCAGATTCATAATAAATTTTTATGAGGGTTTAGAAATTAATGACGAATCATTGATAACTTAAAACATATCTGATTAGGCTGAACTTTTGCATGTTACTATTATCAGATTCATAATAAATTTTTATGAGGGTTTAGAAATTAATGACGAATCATTGATAACTTAAAACATATCTGATTAGGCTGAACTTTTGCATGTTACTATTATCAGATTCATAATAAATTTTTATGAGGGTTTAGAAATTAATGACGAATCATTGATAACTTAAAACATATCTGATTAGGCTGAACTTTTGCATGTTACTATTATCAGATTCATAATAAATTTTTATGAGGGTTTAGAAATTAATGACGAATCATTGATAACTTAAAACATATCTGATTAGGCTGAACTTTTGCATGTTACTATTATCAGATTCATAATAAATTTTTATGAGGGTTTAGAAATTAATGACGAATCATTGATAACTTAAAACATATCTGATTAGGCTGAACTTTTGCATGTTACTATTATCAGATTCATAATAAATTTTTATGAGGGTTTAGAAATTAATGACGAATCATTGATAACTTAAAACATATCTGATTAGGCTGAACTTTTGCATGTTTCTATTATGAGATTCATAATAAATTTTTATGAGGGTTTAGAAATTAATGACGAATCATTGATAACTTAAAACATATCTGATTAGGCTGAACTTTTGCATGTTACTATTATCAGATTCATAATAAATTTTTATGAGGGTTTAGAAATTAATGACGAATCATTGATAACTTAAAACATATCTGATTAGGCTGAACTTTTGCATGTTACTATTATCAGATTCATAATAAATTTTTATGAGGGTTTAGAAATTAATGACGAATCATTGATAACTTAAAACATATCTGATTAGGCTGAACTTTGGCATGTTACTATTATCAGATTCATAATAAATTTTTATGAGGGTTTAGAAATTAATGACGAATCATTGATAACTTAAAACATATCTGATTAGGCTGAACTTTTGCATGTTACTATTATCAGATTCATAATAAATTTTTATGAGGGTTTAGAAATTAATGACGAATCATTGATAACTTAAAACATATCTGATTAGGCTGAACTTTTGCATGTTTCTATTATGAGATTCATAATAAATTTTTATGAGGGTTTAGAAATTAATGACGAATCATTGATAACTTAAAACATATCTGATTAGGCTGAACTTTTGCATGTTACTATTATCAGATTCATAATAAATTTTTATGAGGGTTTAGAAATTAATGACGAATCATTGATAACTTAAAACATATCTGATTAGGCTGAACTTTTGCATGTTACTATTATCAGATTCATAATAAATGTTTATGAGGGTTTAGAAATTAATGACGAATCATTGATAACTTAAAACATATCTGATTAGGCTGAACTTTTGCATGTTACTATTATCAGATTCATAATAAATTTTTATGAGGGTGTAGAAATTAATGACGAATCATTGATAACTTAAAACATATCTGATTAGGCTGAACGTTTGCATGTTACTATTATCAGATTCATAATAAATTTTTATGAGGGTTTAGAAATTAATGACGAATCATTGATAACTTAAAACATATTTATCTGATTAGGCTGAACTTTTGCATGTTACTATTATCAGATTCATAATAAATTTTTATGAGGGTTTAGAAATTAATGACGAATCATTGATAACTTAAAACATATTTATCTGATTAGGCTGAACTTTTGCATGTTACTATTATCAGATTCATAATAAATTTTTATGAGGGTTTAGAAATTAATGACGAATCATTGATAACTTAAAACATATCTGATTAGGCTGAACTTTTGCATGTTACTATTATCAGATTCATAATAAATTTTTATGAGGGTTTAGAAATTAATGACGAATCATTGATAACTTAAAACATATTTATCTGATTAGGCTGAACTTTTGCATGTTACTATTATCAGATTCATAATAAATTTTTATGAGGGTTTAGAAATTAATGACGAATCATTGATAACTTAAAACATATCTGATTAGGCTGAACTTTTGCATGTTACTATTATCAGATTCATAATAAATTTTTATGAGGGTTTAGAAATTAATGACGAATCATTGATAACTTAAAACATATCTGATTAGGCTCAACTTTTGCATGTTACTATTATCAGATTCATAATAAATTTTTATGAGGGTTTCGAAATTAATGACGAATCATTGATAACTTAAAACATATCTGATTAGGCTGAACTTTTGCCTGTTACTATCATCAGATTCATAATAAATTTTTATGAGGGTTTAGAAATTAATGACGAATCATTGATAACTTAAAACATATCTGATTAGGCTGAACTTTTGCATGTTACTATTATCAGATTCATAATAAATTTTTATGAGGGTTTAGAAATTAATGACGAATCATTGATAACTTAAAACATATCTGATTAGGCTGAACTTTTGCATGTTACTATTATGATATTCATAATAAATTTTTATGAGGGTTTAGAAATTAATGACGAATCATTGATAACTTAAAACATATCTGATTAGGCTGAACTTTTGCATGTTACTATTATCAGATTCATAATAAATTTTTATGAGGGTTTAGAATATAATGTCGAATCATTGATAAATTAAAACATATCTGATTAGGCTGAACTGTTGCATGTTACTATTATCAGATTCATAATAAATTTTTATGAGGGTTTAGAAATTAATGACGAATCATTGATAACTTAAAACATATCTGATTAGGCTGAACTTTTGCATGTTACTATTATGAGATTCATAATAAATTTTTATGAGGGTTTAGAAATTAATGTCGAATCATTGATAACTTAAAACATATCTGATTAGGCTGAACTTTTGCATGTTACTATTATCAGATTCATAATAAATTTTTATGAAGGTTTAGAAATTAATGACGAATCATTGATAACTTAAAACATATCTGATTAGGCTGAACTTTTGCATGTTACTATTATCAGATTCATAATAAATTTTTATGAGGGTTTAGAAATTAATGACGAATCATTGATAACTTAAAACATATCTGATTAGGCTGAACTTTTGCATGTTACTATTATCAGATTCATAATAAATTTTTATGAGGGTTTAGAAATTAATGACGAATCATTGATAACTTAAAACATATCTGATTAGGCTGAACTTTTGCATGTTACTATTATCAGATTCATAATAAATTTTTATGAGGGTTTAGAAATTAATGACGAATCATTGATAACTTAAAACATATCTGATTAGGCTGAACTTTTGCATGTTACTATTATCAGATTCATAATAAATTTTTATGAGGGTTTAGAAATTAATGACGAATCATTGATAACTTAAAACATATCTGATTAGGCTGAACTTTTGCATGTTACTATTATCAGATTCATAATAAATTTTTATGAGGGTTTAGAAATTAATGACGAATCATTGATAACTTAAAACATATCTGATTAGGCTGAACTTTTGCATGTTTCTATTATGAGATTCATAATAAATTTTTATGAGGGTTTAGAAATTAATGACGAATCATTGATAACTTAAAACATATCTGATTAGGCTGAACTTTTGCATGTTACTATTATCAGATTCATAATAAATTTTTATGAGGGTTTAGAAATTAATGACGAATCATTGATAACTTAAAACATATCTGATTAGGCTGAACTTTTGCATGTTACTATTATCAGATTCATAATAAATTTTTATGAGGGTTTAGAAATTAATGACGAATCATTGATAACTTAAAACATATCTGATTAGGCTGAACTTTGGCATGTTACTATTATCAGATTCATAATAAATTTTTATGAGGGTTTAGAAATTAATGACGAATCATTGATAACTTAAAACATATCTGATTAGGCTGAACTTTTGCATGTTACTATTATCAGATTCATAATAAATTTTTATGAGGGTTTAGAAATTAATGACGAATCATTGATAACTTAAAACATATCTGATTAGGCTGAACTTTTGCATGTTTCTATTATGAGATTCATAATAAATTTTTATGAGGGTTTAGAAATTAATGACGAATCATTGATAACTTAAAACATATCTGATTAGGCTGAACTTTTGCATGTTACTATTATCAGATTCATAATAAATTTTTATGAGGGTTTAGAAATTAATGACGAATCATTGATAACTTAAAACATATCTGATTAGGCTGAACTTTTGCATGTTACTATTATCAGATTCATAATAAATGTTTATGAGGGTTTAGAAATTAATGACGAATCATTGATAACTTAAAACATATCTGATTAGGCTGAACTTTTGCATGTTACTATTATCAGATTCATAATAAATTTTTATGAGGGTTTAGAAATTAATGACGAATCATTGATAACTTAAAACATATCTGATTAGGCTGAACTTTTGCATGTTACTATTATCAGATTCATAATAAATGTTTATGAGGGTTTAGAAATTAATGACGAATCATTGATAACTTAAAACATATCTGATTAGGCTGAACTTTTGCATGTTACTATTATCAGATTCATAATAAATTTTTATGAGGGTTTAGAAATTAATGACGAATCATTGATAACTTAAAACATATCTGATTAGGCTGAACTTTGGCATGTTACTATTATCAGATTCATAATAAATTTTTATGAGGGTTTAGAAATTAATGACGAATCATTGATAACTTAAAACATAACTGATTAGGCTCAACTTTTGCATGTTACTATTATCAGATTCATAATAAATTTTTATGAGGGTTTAGAAATTAATGACGAATCATTGATAACTTAAAACATATCTGATTAGGCTGAACTTTTGCATATTACAATTATGAGATTCATAATAAATTTTTATGAGGGTTTAGAAATTAATGACGAATCATTGATAACTTAAAACATATTAATCTGATTAGGCTGAACTTTTGCATGTTACTATTATCAGATTCATAATAAATTTTTATGAGGGTTTAGAAATTAATGACGAATCATTGATAACTTAAAACATATCTGATTAGGCTGAACGTTTGCATGTTACTATTATCAGATTCATAATAAATTTTTATGAGGGTTTAGAAATTAATGACGAATCATTGATAACTTAAAACATATTTATCTGATTAGGCTGAACTTTTGCATGTTACTATTATCAGATTCATAATAAATTTTTATGAGGGTTTAGAAATTAATGACGAATCATTGATAACTTAAAACATATTTATCTGATTAGGCTGAACTTTTGCATGTTACTATTATCAGATTCATAATAAATTTTTATGAGGGTTTAGAAATTAATGACGAATCATTGATAACTTAAAACATATCTGATTAGGCTGAACTTTTGCATGTTACTATTATCAGATTCATAATAAATTTTTATGAGGGTTTAGAAATTAATGACGAATCATTGATAACTTAAAACATATTTATCTGATTAGGCTGAACTTTTGCATGTTACCATTATCAGATTCATAATAAATTTTTATGAGGGTTTAGAAATTAATGACGAATCATTGATAACTTAAAACATATCTGATTAGGCTGAACTTTTGCATGTTACTATTATCAGATTCATAATAAATTTTTATGAGGGTTTAGAAATTAATGACGAATCATTGATAACTTAAAACATATCTGATTAGGCTGAACTTTTGCATGTTACTATTATCAGATTCATAATAAATTTTTATGAGGGTTTAGAAATTAATGACGAATCATTGATAACTTAAAACATATCTGATTAGGCTGAACTTTTGCATGTTTCTATTATGAGATTCATAATAAATTTTTATGAGGGTTTAGAAATTAATGACGAATCATTGATAACTTAAAACATATCTCATTAGGCTGAACTTTTGCATGTTACTATTATCAGATTCATAATAAATTTTTATGAGGGTTTAGAAATTAATGACGAATCATTGATAACTTAAAACATATCTGATTAGGCTGAACTTTTGCATGTTACTATTATCAGATTCATAATAAATTTTTATGAGGGTTTAGAAATTAATGACGAATCATTGATAACTTAAAACATATCTGATTAGGCGTAACTTTTGCATGTTACTATTATCAGATTCATAATAAATGTTTATGAGGGTTTAGAAATTAATGACGAATCATTGATAACTTAAAACATATCTGATTAGGCTGAACTTTTGCATGTTACTATTATCAGATTCATAATAAATTTTTATGAGGGTTTAGAAATTAATGACGAATCATTGATAACTTAAAACATATCTGATTAGGCTGAACTTTTGCATGTTACTATTATCAGATTCATAATAAATTTTTATGAGGGTTTAGAAATTAATGACGAATCATTGATAACTTAAAACATATCTGATTAGGCTCAACTTTTGCATGTTACTATTATCAGATTCATAATAAATTTTTATGAGGGTTTAGAAATTAATGACGAATCATTGATAACTTAAAACATATCTGATTAGGCTGAACTTTTGCATGTTTCTATTATGAGATTCATAATAAATTTTTATGAGGGTTTAGAAATTAATGACGAATCATTGATAACTTAAAACATATTAATCTGATTAGGCTGAACTTTTGCATGTTACTATTATCAGATTCATAATAAATTTTTATGAGGGTTTAGAAATTAATGACGAATCATTGATAACTTAAAACATATCTGATTAGGCTGAACGTTTGCATGTTACTATTATCAGATTCATAATAAATTTTTATGAGGGTTTAGAAATTAATGACGAATCATTGATAACTTAAAACATATTTATCTGATTAGGCTGAACTTTTGCATGTTACTATTATCAGATTCATAATAAATTTTTATGAGGGTTTAGAAATTAATGACGAATCATTGATAACTTAAAACATATTTATCTGATTAGGCTGAACTTTTGCATGTTACTATTATCAGATTCATAATAAATTTTTATGAGGGTTTAGAAATTAATGACGAATCATTGATAACTTAAAACATATCTGATTAGGCTGAACTTTTGCATGTTACTATTATGAGATTCATAATAAATTTTTATGAGGGTTTAGAAATTAATGACGAATCATTGATAACTTAAAACATATTTATCTGATTAGGCTGAACTTTTGCATGTTACTATTATCAGATTCATAATAAATTTTTATGAGGGTTTAGAAATTAATGACGAATCATTGATAACTTAAAACATATCTGATTAGGCTGAACTTTTGCATGTTACTATTATCAGATTCATAATAAATTTTTATGAGGGTTTAGAAATTAATGACGAATCATTGATAACTTAAAACATATCTGATTAGGCTCAACTTTTGCATGTTACTATTATCAGATTCATAATAAATTTTTATGAGGGTTTAGAAATTAATGACGAATCATTGATAACTTAAAACATATCTGATTAGGCTGAACTTTTGCATGTTACTATCATCAGATTCATAATAAATTTTTATGAGGGTTTAGAAATTAATGACGAATCATTGATAACTTAAAACATATCTGATTAGGCTGAACTTTTGCATGTTACTATTATCAGATTCATAATAAATTTTTATGAGGGTTTAGAAATTAATGACGAATCATTGATAACTTAAAACATATCTGATTAGGCTGAACTTTTGCATGTTACTATTATGATATTCATAATAAATTTTTATGAGCGTTTAGAAATTAATGACGAATCATTGATAACTTAAAACATATCTGATTAGGCTGAACTTTTGCATGTTACTATTATCAGATTCATAATAAATTTTTATGAGGGTTTAGAAATTAATGTCGAATCATTGATAACTTAAAACATATCTGATTAGGCTGAACTTTTGCATGTTACTATTATCAGATTCATAATAAATTTTTATGAGGGTTTAGAAATTAATGACGAATCATTGATAACTTAAAACATATCTGATTAGGCTGAACTTTTGCATGTTACTATTATGAGATTCATAATAAATTTTTATGAGGGTTTAGAAATTAATGTCGAATCATTGATAACTTAAAACATATCTGATTAGGCTGAACTTTTGCATGTTACTATTATCAGATTCATAATAAATTTTTATGAGGGTTTAGAAATTAATGACGAATCATTGATAACTTAAAACATATCTGATTAGGCTGAACTTTTGCATGTTACTATTATCAGATTCATAATAAATTTTTATGAGGGTTTAGAAATTAATGACGAATCATTGATAACTTAAAACATATCTGATTAGGCTGAACTTTTGCATGTTACTATTATCAGATTCATAATAAATTTTTATGAGGGTTTAGAAATTAATGACGAATCATTGATAACTTAAAACATATCTGATTAGGCTGAACTTTTGCATGTTACTATTATCAGATTCATAATAAATTTTTATGAGGGTTTAGAAATTAATGACGAATCATTGATAACTTAAAACATATCTGATTAGGCTGAACTTTTGCATGTTACTATTATCAGATTCATAATAAATTTTTATGAGGGTTTAGAAATTAATGACGAATCATTGATAACTTAAAACATATCTGATTAGGCTGAACTTTTGCATGTTACTATTATCAGATTCATAATAAATTTTTATGAGGGTTTAGAAATTAATGACGAATCATTGATAACTTAAAACATATCTGATTAGGCTGAACTTTTGCATGTTTCTATTATGAGATTCATAATAAATTTTTATGAGGGTTTAGAAATTAATGACGAATCATTGATAACTTAAAACATATCTGATTAGGCTGAACTTTTGCATGTTACTATTATGAGATTCATAATAAATTTTTATGAGGGTTTAGAAATTAATGACGAATAATTGATAACTTAAAACATATTTATCTGATTAGGCTGAACTTTTGCATGTTACTATTATCAGATTCATAATAAATTTTTATGAGGGTTTAGAAATTAATGACGAATCATTGATAACTTAAAACATATCTGATTAGGCTGAACTTTTGCATGTTACTATTATCAGATTCATAATAAATTTTTATGAGGGTTTAGAAATTAATGACGAATCATTGATAACTTAAAACATATCTGATTAGGCTCAACTTTTGCATGTTACTATTATCAGATTCATAATAAATTTTTATGAGGGTTTAGAAATTAATGACGAATCATTGATAACTTAAAACATATCTGATTAGGCTGAACTTTTGCATGTTACTATCATCAGATTCATAATAAATTTTTATGAGGGTTTAGAAATTAATGACGAATCATTGATAACTTAAAACATATCTGATTAGGCTGAACTTTTGCATGTTACTACTATCAGATTCATAATAAATTTTTATGAGGGTTTAGAAATTAATGACGAATCATTGATAACTTAAAACATATCTGATTAGGCTGAACTTTTGCATGTTACTATTATGATATTCATAATAAATTTTTATGAGGGTTTAGAAATTAATGACGAATCATTGATAACTTAAAACATATCTGATTAGGCTGAACTTTTGCATGTTACTATTATCAGATTCATAATAAATTTTTATGAGGGTTTAGAAATTAATGTCGAATCATTGATAACTTAAAACATATCTGATTAGGCTGAACTTTTGCATGTTACTATTATCAGATTCATAATAAATTTTTATGAGGGTTTAGAAATTAATGACGAATCATTGATAACTTAAAACATATCTGATTAGGCTGAACTTTTGCATGTTACTATTATGAGATTCATAATAAATTTTTATGAGGGTTTAGAAATTAATGTCGAATCATTGATAACTTAAAACATATCTGATTAGGCTGAACTTTTGCATGTTACTATTATCAGATTCATAATAAATTTTTATGAGGGTTTAGAAATTAATGACGAATCATTGATAACTTAAAACATATCTGATTAGGCTGAACTTTTGCATGTTACTATTATCAGATTCATAATAAATTTTTATGAGGGTTTAGAAATTAATGACGAATCATTGATAACTTAAAACATATCTGATTAGGCTGAACTTTTGCATGTTACTATTATCAGATTCATAATAAATTTTTATGAGGGTTTAGAAATTAATGACGAATCATTGATAACTTAAAACATATCTGATTAGGCTGAACTTTTGCATGTTACTATTATCAGATTCATAATAAATTTTTATGAGGGTTTAGAAATTAATGACGAATCATTGATAACTTAAAACATATCTGATTAGGCTGAACTTTTGCATGTTACTATTATCAGATTCATAATAAATTTTTATGAGGGTTTAGAAATTAATGACGAATCATTGATAACTTAAAACATATCTGATTAGGCTGAACTTTTGCATGTTACTATTATCAGATTCATAATAAATTTTTATGAGGGTTTAGAAATTAATGACGAATCATTGATAACTTAAAACATATCTGATTAGGCTGAACTTTTGCATGTTTCTATTATGAGATTCATAATAAATTTTTATGAGGGTTTAGAAATTAATGACGAATCATTGATAACTTAAAACATATCTGATTAGGCTGAACTTTTGCATGTTACTATTATCAGATTCATAATAAATTTTTATGAGGGTTTAGAAATTAATGACGAATCATTGATAACTTAAAACATATCTGATTAGGCTGAACTTTTGCATGTTACTATTATCAGATTCATAATAAATTTTTATGAGGGTTTAGAAATTAATGACGAATCATTGATAACTTAAAACATATCTGATTAGGCTGAACTTTTGCATGTTACTATTATCAGATTCATAATAAATGTTTATGAGGGTTTAGAAATTAATGACGAATCATTGATAACTTAAAACATATCTGATTAGGCTGAACTTTTGCATGTTACTATTATCAGATTCATAATAAATTTTTATGAGGGTTTAGAAATTAATGACGAATCATTGATAACTTAAAACATATCTGATTAGGCTGAACTTTGGCATGTTACTATTATCAGATTCATAATAAATTTTTATGAGGGTTTAGAAATTAATGACGAATCATTGATAACTTAAAACATATCTGATTAGGCTGAACTTTTGCATGTTACTATCATCAGATTCATAATAAATTTTTATGAGGGTTTAGAAATTAATGACGAATCATTGATAACTTAAAACATATCTGATTAGGCTGAACTTTTGCATGTTACTATTATCAGATTCATAATAAATTTTTATGAGGGTTTAGAAATTAATGACGAATCATTGATAACTTAAAACATATCTGATTAGGCTGAACTTTTGCATGTTACTATTATGATATTCATAATAAATTTTTATGAGGGTTTAGAAATTAATGACGAATCATTGATAACTTAAAACATATCTGATTAGGCTGAACTTTTGCATGTTACTATTATCAGATTCATAATAAATTTTTATGAGGGTTTAGAAATTAATGTCGAATCATTGATAACTTAAAACATATCTGATTAGGCTGAACTTTTGCATGTTACTATTATCAGATTCATAATAAATTTTTATGAGGGTTTAGAAATTAATGACGAATCATTGATAACTTAAAACATATCTGATTAGGCTGAACTTTTGCATGTTACTATTATGAGATTCATAATAAATTTTTATGAGGGTTTAGAAATTAATGTCGAATCATTGATAACTTAAAACATATCTGATTAGGCTGAACTTTTGCATGTTACTATTATCAGATTCATAATAAATTTTTATGAGGGTTTAGAAATTAATGACGAATCATTGATAACTTAAAACATATCTGATTAGGCTGAACTTTTGCATGTTACTATTATCAGATTCATAATAAATTTTTATGAGGGTTTAGAAATTAATGACGAATCATTGATAACTTAAAACATATCTGATTAGGCTGAACTTTTGCATGTTACTATTATCAGATTCATAATAAATTTTTATGAGGGTTTAGAAATTAATGACGAATCATTGATAACTTAAAACATATCTGATTAGGCTGAACTTTTGCATGTTACTATTATCAGATTCATAATAAATTTTTATGAGGGTTTAGAAATTAATGACGAATCATTGATAACTTAAAACATATCTGATTAGGCTGAACTTTTGCATGTTACTATTATCAGATTCATAATAAATTTTTATGAGGGTTTAGAAATTAATGACGAATCATTGATAACTTAAAACATATCTGATTAGGCTGAACTTTTGCATGTTACTATCATCAGATTCATAATAAATTTTTATGAGGGTTTAGAAATTAATGACGAATCATTGATAACTTAAAACATATCTGATTAGGCTGAACTTTTGCATGTTACTATTATCAGATTCATAATAAATTTTTATGAGGGTTTAGAAATTAATGACGAATCATTGATAACTTAAAACATATCTGATTAGGCTGAACTTTTGCATGTTACTATTATGATATTCATAATAAATTTTTATGAGGGTTTAGAAATTAATGACGAATCATTGATAACTTAAAACATATCTGATTAGGCTGAACTTTTGCATGTTACTATTATCAGATTCATAATAAATTTTTATGAGGGTTTAGAAATTAATGTCGAATCATTGATAACTTAAAACATATCTGATTAGGCTGAACTTTTGCATGTTACTATTATCAGATTCATAATAAATTTTTATGAGGGTTTAGAAATTAATGACGAATCATTGATAACTTAAAACATATCTGATTAGGCTGAACTTTTGCATGTTACTATTATGAGATTCATAATAAATTTTTATGAGGGTTTAGAAATTAATGTCGAATCATTGATAACTTAAAACATATCTGATTAGGCTGAACTTTTGCATGTTACTATTATCAGATTCATAATAAATTTTTATGAGGGTTTAGAAATTAATGACGAATCATTGATAACTTAAAACATATCTGATTAGGCTGAACTTTGGCATGTTACTATTATCAGATTCATAATAAATTTTTATGAGGGTTTAGAAATTAATGACGAATCATTGATAACTTAAAACATATCTGATTAGGCTGAACTTTTGCATGTTACTATTATCAGATTCATAATAAATTTTTATGAGGGTTTAGAAATTAATGACGAATCATTGATAACTTAAAACATATCTGATTAGGCTGAACTTTTGCATGTTACTATTATCAGATTCATAATAAATTTTTATGAGGGTTTAGAAATTAATGACGAATCATTGATAACTTAAAACATATCTGATTAGGCTGAACTTTTGCATGTTACTATTATCAGATTCATAATAAATTTTTATGAGGGTTTAGAAATTAATGACGAATCATTGATAACTTAAAACATATCTGATTAGGCTGAACTTTTGCATGTTACTATTATCAGATTCATAATAAATTTTTATGAGGGTTTAGAAATTAATGACGAATCATTGATAACTTAAAACATATCTGATTAGGCTGAACTTTTGCATGTTACTATTATCAGATTCATAATAAATTTTTATGAGGGTTTAGAAATTAATGACGAATCATTGATAACTTAAAACATATCTGATTAGGCTGAACTTTTGCATGTTACTATCATCAGATTCATAATAAATTTTTATGAGGGTTTAGAAATTAATGACGAATCATTGATAACTTAAAACATATCTGATTAGGCTGAACTTTTGCATGTTACTATTATCAGATTCATAATAAATTTTTATGAGGGTTTAGAAATTAATGACGAATCATTGATAACTTAAAACATATCTGATTAGGCTGAACTTTTGCATGTTACTATTATGATATTCATAATAAATTTTTATGAGGGTTTAGAAATTAATGACGAATCATTGATAACTTAAAACATATCTGATTAGGCTGAACTTTTGCATGTTACTATCATCAGATTCATAATAAATTTTTATGAGGGTTTAGAAATTAATGACGAATCATTGATAACTTAAAACATATCTGATTAGGCTGAACTTTTGCATGTTACTATTATCAGATTCATAATAAATTTTTATGAGGGTTTAGAAATTAATGACGAATCATTGATAACTTAAAACATATCTGATTAGGCTGAACTTTTGCATGTTACTATTATGATATTCATAATAAATTTTTATGAGGGTTTAGAAATTAATGACGAATCATTGATAACTTAAAACATATCTGATTAGGCTGAACTTTTGCATGTTACTATTATCAGATTCATAATAAATTTTTATGAGGGTTTAGAAATTAATGTCGAATCATTGATAACTTAAAACATATCTGATTAGGCTGAACTTTTGCATGTTACTATTATCAGATTCATAATAAATTTTTATGAGGGTTTAGAAATTAATGACGAATCATTGATAACTTAAAACATATCTGATTAGGCTGAACTTTTGCATGTTACTATTATGAGATTCATAATAAATTTTTATGAGGGTTTAGAAATTAATGTCGAATCATTGATAACTTAAAACATATCTGATTAGGCTGAACTTTTGCATGTTACTATTATCAGATTCATAATAAATTTTTATGAGGGTTTAGAAATTAATGACGAATCATTGATAACTTAAAACATATCTGATTAGGCTGAACTTTTGCATGTTACTATTATCAGATTCATAATAAATTTTTATGAGGGTTTAGAAATTAATGACGAATCATTGATAACTTAAAACATATCTGATTAGGCTGAACTTTTGCATGTTACTATTATCAGATTCATAATAAATTTTTATGAGGGTTTAGAAATTAATGACGAATCATTGATAACTTAAAACATATCTGATTAGGCTGAACTTTTGCATGTTACTATTATCAGATTCATAATAAATTTTTATGAGGGTTTAGAAATTAATGACGAATCATTGATAACTTAAAACATATCTGATTAGGCTGAACTTTTGCATGTTACTATTATCAGATTCATAATAAATTTTTATGAGGGTTTAGAAATTAATGACGAATCATTGATAACTTAAAACATATCTGATTAGGCTGAACTTTTGCATGTTACTATTATCAGATTCATAATAAATTTTTATGAGGGTTTAGAAATTAATGACGAATCATTGATAACTTAAAACATATCTGATTAGGCTGAACTTTTGCATGTTTCTATTATGAGATTCATAATAAATTTTTATGAGGGTTTAGAAATTAATGACGAATCATTGATAACTTAAAACATATCTGATTAGGCTGAACTTTTGCATGTTACTATTATCAGATTCATAATAAATTTTTATGAGGGTTTAGAAATTAATGACGAATCATTGATAACTTAAAACATATCTGATTAGGCTGAACTTTTGCATGTTACTATTATCAGATTCATAATAAATTTTTATGAGGGTTTAGAAATTAATGACGAATCATTGATAACTTAAAACATATCTGATTAGGCTGAACTTTTGCATGTTACTATTATCAGATTCATAATAAATGTTTATGAGGGTTTAGAAATTAATGACGAATCATTGATAACTTAAAACATATCTGATTAGGCTGAACTTTTGCATGTTACTATTATCAGATTCATAATAAATTTTTATGAGGGTTTAGAAATTAATGACGAATCATTGATAACTTAAAACATATCTGATTAGGCTGAACTTTGGCATGTTACTATTATCAGATTCATAATAAATTTTTATGAGGGTTTAGAAATTAATGACGAATCATTGATAACTTAAAACATATCTGATTAGGCTGAACTTTTGCATGTTACTATCATCAGATTCATAATAAATTTTTATGAGGGTTTAGAAATTAATGACGAATCATTGATAACTTAAAACATATCTGATTAGGCTGAACTTTTGCATGTTACTATTATCAGATTCATAATAAATTTTTATGAGGGTTTAGAAATTAATGACGAATCATTGATAACTTAAAACATATCTGATTAGGCTGAACTTTTGCATGTTACTATTATGATATTCATAATAAATTTTTATGAGGGTTTAGAAATTAATGACGAATCATTGATAACTTAAAACATATCTGATTAGGCTGAACTTTTGCATGTTACTATTATCAGATTCATAATAAATTTTTATGAGGGTTTAGAAATTAATGTCGAATCATTGATAACTTAAAACATATCTGATTAGGCTGAACTTTTGCATGTTACTATTATCAGATTCATAATAAATTTTTATGAGGGTTTAGAAATTAATGACGAATCATTGATAACTTAAAACATATCTGATTAGGCTGAACTTTTGCATGTTACTATTATGAGATTCATAATAAATTTTTATGAGGGTTTAGAAATTAATGTCGAATCATTGATAACTTAAAACATATCTGATTAGGCTGAACTTTTGCATGTTACTATTATCAGATTCATAATAAATTTTTATGAGGGTTTAGAAATTAATGACGAATCATTGATAACTTAAAACATATCTGATTAGGCTGAACTTTTGCATGTTACTATTATCAGATTCATAATAAATTTTTATGAGGGTTTAGAAATTAATGACGAATCATTGATAACTTAAAACATATCTGATTAGGCTGAACTTTTGCATGTTACTATTATCAGATTCATAATAAATTTTTATGAGGGTTTAGAAATTAATGACGAATCATTGATAACTTAAAACATATCTGATTAGGCTGAACTTTTGCATGTTACTATTATCAGATTCATAATAAATTTTTATGAGGGTTTAGAAATTAATGACGAATCATTGATAACTTAAAACATATCTGATTAGGCTGAACTTTTGCATGTTACTATTATCAGATTCATAATAAATTTTTATGAGGGTTTAGAAATTAATGACGAATCATTGATAACTTAAAACATATCTGATTAGGCTGAACTTTTGCATGTTACTATTATCAGATTCATAATAAATTTTTATGAGGGTTTAGAAATTAATGACGAATCATTGATAACTTAAAACATATCTGATTAGGCTGAACTTTTGCATGTTTCTATTATGAGATTCATAATAAATTTTTATGAGGGTTTAGAAATTAATGACGAATCATTGATAACTTAAAACATATCTGATTAGGCTGAACTTTTGCATGTTACTATTATCAGATTCATAATAAATTTTTATGAGGGTTTAGAAATTAATGACGAATCATTGATAACTTAAAACATATCTGATTAGGCTGAACTTTTGCATGTTACTATTATCAGATTCATAATAAATTTTTATGAGGGTTTAGAAATTAATGACGAATCATTGATAACTTAAAACATATCTGATTAGGCTGAACTTTTGCATGTTACTATTATCAGATTCATAATAAATGTTTATGAGGGTTTAGAAATTAATGACGAATCATTGATAACTTAAAACATATCTGATTAGGCTGAACTTTTGCATGTTACTATTATCAGATTCATAATAAATTTTTATGAGGGTTTAGAAATTAATGACGAATCATTGATAACTTAAAACATATCTGATTAGGCTGAACTTTGGCATGTTACTATTATCAGATTCATAATAAATTTTTATGAGGGTTTAGAAATTAATGACGAATCATTGATAACTTAAAACATATCTGATTAGGCTGAACTTTTGCATGTTACTATTATCAGATTCATAATAAATTTTTATGAGGGTTTAGAAATTAATGACGAATCATTGATAACTTAAAACATATCTGATTAGGCTGAACTTTTGCATGTTTCTATTATGAGATTCATAATAAATTTTTATGAGGGTTTAGAAATTAATGACGAATCATTGATAACTTAAAACATATCTGATTAGGCTGAACTTTTGCATGTTACTATTATCAGATTCATAATAAATTTTTATGAGGGTTTAGAAATTAATGACGAATCATTGATAACTTAAAACATATCTGATTAGGCTGAACTTTTGCATGTTACTATTATCAGATTCATAATAAATTTTTATGTGGGTTTAGAAATTAATGACGAATCATTGATAACTTAAAACATATCTGATTAGGCTGAACTTTTGCATGTTACTATTATCAGATTCATAATAAATTTTTATGAGGGTTTAGAAATTAATGACGAATCATTGATAACTTAAAACATATCTGATTAGGCTGAACTTTGGCATGTTACTATTATCAGATTCATAATAAATTTTTATGAGGGTTTAGAAATTAATGTCGAATCATTGATAACTTAAAACATATCTGATTAGGCTGAACTTTTGCATGTTACTATTATCAGATTCATAATAAATTTTTATGAGGTTTTAGAAATTAATGACGAATCATTGATAACTTAAAACATATCTGATTAGGCTGAACTTTTGCATGTTACTATTATCAGATTCATAATAAATTTTTATGAGGGTTTAGAAATTAATGACGAATCATTGATAACTTAAAACATATCTGATTAGGCTGAACTTTTGCATGTTACTATTATCAGATTCATAATAAATTTTTATGAGGGTTTAGAAATTAATGACGAATCATTGATAACTTAAAACATATCTGATTAGGCTGAACTTTTGCATGTTTCTATTATGAGATTCATAATAAATTTTTATGAGGGTTTAGAAATTAATGACGAATCATTGATAACTTAAAACATATCTGATTAGGCTGAACTTTGGCATGTTACTATTATCAGATTCATAATAAATTTTTATGAGGGTTTAGAAATTAATGACGAATCATTGATAACTTAAAACATATCTGATTAGGCTGAACTTTTGCATGTTTCTATTATGAGATTCATAATAAATTTTTATGAGGGTTTAGAAATTAATGACGAATCATTGATAACTTAAAACATATCTGATTAGGCTGAACTTTTGCATGTTACTATTATCAGATTCATAATAAATTTTTATGAGGGTTTAGAAATTAATGACGAATCATTGATAACTTAAAACATATCTGATTAGGCTGAACTTTTGCATGTTTCTATTATGAGATTCATAATAAATTTTTATGAGGGTTTAGAAATTAATGACGAATCATTGATAACTTAAAACATATCTGATTAGGCTGAACTTTTGCATGTTACTATTATCAGATTCATAATAAATTTTTATGAGGGTTTAGAAATTAATGACGAATCATTGATAACTTAAAACATATCTGATTAGGCTGAACTTTTGCATGTTACTATTATCAGATTCATAATAAATTTTTATGTGGGTTTAGAAATTAATGACGAATCATTGATAACTTAAAACATATCTGATTAGGCTGAACTTTTGCATGTTACTATTATCAGATTCATAATAAATTTTTATGAGGGTTTAGAAATTAATGACGAATCATTGATAACTTAAAACATATCTGATTAGGCTGAACTTTGGCATGTTACTATTATCAGATTCATAATAAATTTTTATGAGGGTTTAGAAATTAATGTCGAATCATTGATAACTTAAAACATATCTGATTAGGCTGAACTTTTGCATGTTACTATTATCAGATTCATAATAAATTTTTATGAGGTTTTAGAAATTAATGACGAATCATTGATAACTTAAAACATATCTGATTAGGCTGAACTTTTGCATGTTACTATTATCAGATTCATAATAAATTTTTATGAGGGTTTAGAAATTAATGACGAATCATTGATAACTTAAAACATATCTGATTAGGCTGAACTTTGGCATGTTACTATTATCAGATTCATAATAAATTTTTATGAGGGTTTAGAAATTAATGACGAATCATTGATAACTTAAAACATATCTGATTAGGCTGAACTTTTGCATATTACTATTATGAGATTCATAATAAATGTTTATGAGGGTTTAGAAATTAATGACGAATCATTGATAACTTAAAACATATCTGATTAGGCTGAACTTTTGCATGTTACTATTATCAGATTCATAATAAATTTTTATGAGGGTTTAGAAATTAATGACGAATCATTGATAACTTAAAACATATCTGATTAGGCTGAACTTTGGCATGTTACTATTATCAGATTCATAATAAATTTTTATGAGGGTTTAGAAATTAATGACGAATCATTGATAACTTAAAACATATCTGATTAGGCTGAACTTTTGCATGTTACTATTATCAGATTCATAATAAATTTTTATGAGGGTTTAGAAATTAATGACGAATCATTGATAACTTAAAACATATCTGATTAGGCTGAACTTTGGCATGTTACTATTATCAGATTCATAATAAATTTTTATGAGGGTTTAGAAATTAATGACGAATCATTGATAACTTAAAACATATCTGATTAGGCTGAACTTTTGCATGTTACTATTATCAGATTCATAATAAATTTTTATGAGGGTTTTGAAATAAATGACGAATGGTATGAGGAAGAACCTATGATGCAGAGTATGACATAATTTCCCCCTCCAAAAGCACTGATGAGTTTGAAGAACATGTTTACTCAGCATCTGAATTTCTCAACGATCCAAGCACCCTGATTTTAGCATAAAATCCCCCTGGATAAAAATATACAGGGGAAATAGGGGAAGACAAAAAATTATTCTGGAAAAGTAAAATAATTAGTGCATTAAAAAAATACTTTAAGCAAAAACGGGAAATAAATCAATTCCTCATTTAAAAGTTTGTCAAAACTGTTTTCCCCCTACTTGCCTTTCGTTACATCTTCCCAAACAGTGAGTACAAATTGACATAACGTAGCCAACTAAACCAAAACACTTCTAATTACTTTCTTCATTTGTCTCAAATAGATTGCTCTCCTATAAAAATACATTTCCTTCATGAAAAGTCTAATCACTCTTCCTCTACTCTATTCTGTATCCCTCAACTATCTCCCATAAAATATACCTCCTGCTTTATGAAAAGGCATATCACTATACTATTCTGCAGACAAAAATACACCTTAAGAAGTGTGCGAGAAACTACTGCTTATTATACAACCTAGACTCTAGAAGAACTAAAGCAACACTAGAATACACAGTTGACTAGGATCCTAGCATGGATGCTAGCAGTACTGTCATGATAAATATAATTGAACTAGTCTATTTTTCTAACAGAAAGAATTAGGAGTGTGCAAATAGGGCTAGGTTGAAGCAAATAACGTAGGAACTCATAAAATGTTTATTAGATTGTACAGAGAGGAACGGTTACATACAATGGAGCGAAATGCAGCCAGTGACACAAAGACATAGTCAGAGAGCGCAAATAAATGACCATTAGATAGCATACATAGAAACGACACGTCGCTCAGTTTTAATTCCATTACTGGCTATAATATTTAACACTTTATTTAGGAAGTGTATTTTTTTATTTTTTTACCAAGGAAAATGTCAAGTGGTTTCGCAAGATCAAGTAAGGTTGGGGTGGAATGAGTGAGAGATTATTTCAGGCCTTTAACAGTGTTGAACAGACAAAATGTTTTGGTCAATCACCTACAGACTGTCATTCCCTTTGTATTCAACCCTAAAACGACTTCCACCATAAGGGCTATTCATCATAATTTGCATATAGTGTGCCGGATTAAGGAGAAGGTTGACTCAAAAGGTGGGCTGATCAATTTAGATCAGCCCTAAAAGATTGATAAATTGGGGATGGCACGGTGACTGAGTGGTTAACGACGTGGACTGAAGACCTGGTTGTGTTCTTTATACTGAATTTAATTGCTGACCTGATGGCACGGTGGCTGGGTGTGTCGGGTTCAATCCATTTCGTTCCACAGAAACACTTTCATCAAAACCCACACCTGACCTGACCTGGAGTGGAGGTAAATAAAATACTTAAGTTTGAAGAGTCAGCCATAGAATACACTCCACTTGAGGTAATGTGGTAAAAAAAGCAATCGCTCATGGATTCTTCATAATTTTTGTTTTCATAATTTTTGTTTTCATAATCTTTTTAGCCTTGTTATTTGGGCGCATCTATATTCTTCGATGGGTTTTGTTCTCAGGTTGGTGAACTGGTAGTGGTAAACTGATTCAGATATAAACTTTGCCCACTGTTCATGTCTACCGGGATCCTTTAAATTGACTGGTGGTCCTTGATAGATACTTAGCGGCTGCTGTGTCTTATGCGGGAAAATATTTTCGCAATAACAATATTTAATTACAGAGCAGGATGGATGTGTAAGTTTTGAACATTCTATATTTCAATGCTACTACTTAAGTGTGTCACACTCTCTACTTAAGTCAGAGCAGGACATTTTCAAAATGGTGTATTTGAGAAAATGCCAATTATATGTCACATGTGTTAACTGCATTCATCTGAAAACGTCCTGGAAATATCAATTATTGGCATACGCTTCACCTATATTACTTCGACCGAATGTGCACATGTGAGAAAAGCGTAGGTTTTGGAAAGAAGACTTTCTCGGATCATGCAGGGGAATGCTAAATTGAAATGTTCTTTTACCGTGTTAATTGCAGAGGAGCCATGAAGTCCTGTTACAAGTGATAATGACCTCTCTGACCTTACAGTGTTGTCTATATAAGAAGAACCATTTGAGATGATTGACGAGTTGGATCTGTCTATGGTGTGTCTATGGTTAATCTGTCATTGGCCACGCCATATTTTGAATGAATATGGGAGATATATAAGATTAATGTGCTTACTAGCTATTGTGAGAGCCGTGATACGGTCAACACAAGAAAACGAATTTTATGGAGATGTGGCTTTTATGTCTCTTAAACTTGATGAGAGGTAAGATAGAAAAAGTGAAACTTCGGCTAAATGTGAATATTAGGTATTGGTTCGAAATTGTCGAGTGGTTTTAATTTGAATATCTAAATAAAACGATTAATTTTTTATTTAATTCGAATAGTTTACATTCTTTTACTTTGTTTAATTCCCTCGTAATTAAATGAATATTTTTATTAAGCCCTTAAATTTGCCTACTTTTTTAGTTTTATAATTCCCCTCCCCCTTTTTGACTTTGTAAGGGCTGACTTGATTTGTCCCAAATGCAGGTATGTTTTCGCAATTTTCAAAGAAGAGTCTAATGAACAAAGCTCACAAATTGTCCATCAACTTTTTGACTGACAAATCTGCACTCATTAAGTAGGATTCTTATACTAACACCTGATTCTTTTTTAATTGTACATATAATCTATATTATTATGTATATAAAACTGTTATTGCTCCTCAATTTTTTGTATATTGCGTGTATAAGTTTTAAGTAGATTGTTCATTGATTGGTTAGGGTTGGGTTTGGCCAATATCGAAATAGTAGGATTAAGGCATTTTGACTAGTTAAAATAGATAAAACCCGTCCTCTCCACTCGTTGTTTTACGTTTTTTGTCACATTTTGTATCTAGTTTTATTTACAAATAAATATTAATTAAGTTTGAAGATTTAATGATTTGGGTTTTTTATTTATGGTAAATGAATGGATGCGTTTATTTCATGTATACTTATGCGTGTGTAATTTGTAAAACATTGAAAGAAGCTGCAGTAGTGAGCATTTGTATATTGTACGTATAGGTTTTAAGTAGATTGTTCATTGATTGGTTTAGCTTTTGGCCAATAACGATTAAGGCATGTTGGTGTGACTAGTTAAGATAGATAAAACAAGCCTTCTCCACTTTTTGGTGTTTGTTCTTTTCAATGATTGTGACTAGTTAAGATAGAAAAAACAGTCCTTTCCATTCGCTGTTTTACGTTTTTTTGTCACATTTTGTATCTATTTTTATTTACAAATAAATAATTATTAAATTAAATAATTTAATGATGTTGGGCTTTTTATTTATGGTATATGAATATATGCGTTTATTTCAAGTATATATATAATATATATGCGTGTGTAATCTGTAAAACACTTTAAAGAAGCTGCAGTAGCTATGTGAGCTGTTATATATTCACGTGTATCGATTATGTGCTTAATTCATTTTTTAAATAGTTATCTTTGTGTTAAACCTTGTTTAGTGTCCTTTCTTACATTTAAATAACTGAACAGTTAAACATGTTTTGTAGCCCCAGTTTCTAAAGACGCGATAATTCCTAGCTAAAATATTCTTCTTGTTTTGTTTCTCTCTTGCTTGATTTATTTCTTTTTGATTCTTTCTTCATTTCTTTACCGTGTTTCCTTCTTTTAATGACATGTTGAACCAAAGTTTCTTTTATCCAAGTTTCCTTACATATCCTATATTACACTTTCCCTCTCTCTTGACAATTCTTAATTATTCATTTCTGTCTTACCATTCGCCCCACTACCCTACTACACTGAGAACAAAGTTAGAAAAAGCGAATTGACATACTTCCCATTTCTTTAAATTTACACTCATTCTACTTAAAATGACAGAGTAACATATGTTCTACTTTCATTCGCTCGAGAAGGGACGAAAAAATATTTCTATGTTGGAGGATTTTTTTTGTTCGGAGTATCTGCCATTATACTGAGGCACGGGATTTCTCCTCTCGGAGATTTTGTTAGATCATCCATCTAGGAGAAGAGAACACTCCAATATAAATCCTTTTTACTTACGTGAAATCAATGGGGATTGGCTTCCTTAGTTCTGATCAACAATCTGTATAGAGCTGGAGTCTTAAACAGAAATATCCGGTTTCTTGCTTGCAACTTAGATTCACATCACGAGGCTAAGTCACTCTTCTTCTGATAGATGGAGGGTACAGGGTTGACAGCTTGTCTAGCTGCCGATTCTAACTGGTAGTACAAGAGTCCTAACTCTTAAGTAGCACTAAGAGCGACAGTTGTATAATATCAGGATAACTGTAGTACCATACACTGCATGAAAAAGGAACCTGCACTTATCTCTGATGGGCTTTTCCGAGACACAACCCCCTAGATAAAGACTTGCCTAATAATCTATTTGTGTGATCTTAGTGACATCAAACAAACATCCAATTTGCACAACCCACTCAATCTAAAAACTAAAAATATGACATTAAAAACAAAAACGAATAAGATTAAACCAGACGCCCATCAAAACAAAAACAAAAAATTACCATGCAAAAATGTCCGAGGGCTTCGAACCAACATCAATGACGTATAATCATTACTCCTAATAATCTCCACGAATATCCTAGGATTAAGTGATATGAACCTACACTCTTCAATCTCTAACTACTTTCACATGACTGGATTCTTCCAACTCTACCGTAACGACTCTGTCAAAATATACACGAACTCAGAGTAAATATTCATAACACTCTACCCATGACTAAAGAACATAGTCTCAAATCTGAAGACCAGGCCTACATGTGCTTTAGAATAACTTTACAGCACAGCGTTAGCTACTTGTATTTCCTCTACCGGGCTCTTTCGACCCGGGACTGTACTCTACTCAGCTATGTCTTTCATAGTATAGATGCAGCACTCTCTTTAGATCTGAGTGCTTTAAACCATGTATTTGGAGATTCGAATGTTCACCACAGTAATTAGTTTGATGTTTAGTCCATGCTGCTGGTAAGAGGATGACTAGTTTCTGTATTGCGTATTTACTTTCACAGATTGTTTCTTCTCGTTAGGATCAGCAAGCTGCGCTTTTATATCTGCTGAGCTGGATTTTCCAAACTCTACAACAAATGCAGAATTTGTCTTCCCTGATAGTTGGAAAGTTGCCTCTGGGAGTATTCTTTCATCACAGTTCTTGCACACTGGTACCACAAAACGAAAAATAGAATCTTCTGTGTTTATTAAAACGTGTTGAAAAAAAATGACACAGCGTGGGGAGGCAAGTAAATAGTGACACAAAAACATTTTGGAACGAGAATTATGCAATGTTTCGTTTGATTATTAAAGCATTTTGTAAATAAAAAACGCATCTTACATTAAAAATAAATATTATATAAATATTTCTTTAAATAAATATTTCTTAAAATAAATATTTCCTTATACAAGCGCATCCCACATTAAAAAAAATTGATAAATATTTCTTGAAATAAATATCTCCCTATATTAATATAGAGATTTTAAGAAATATTGAGGAAATCCGACGAACACAGCTTTATTATCAAGGTCTTTCAATTTCCGGGGTCCTTATTCTTAACATAATCTTATATATCTACAAAACCGCTATTCGGGCATGCATGGAGTATTGTTGTAACATTTGGGCTGGTGCACCAACCACTCGCCTCTTCTTAAATAAGGTTCCAAAAAGAGTCTCGAATAGTTGTTACACATCTACCAAGAAGCAGCCACTGTCCACGCCGCAATATTGAATCCCTGTCCTTGCTTTACAAGTATTTTTTATGGAATGTGCTCCGACGAACTTGCTGGGTTGGTGCCCCATCGATGCAAATACCCACGGCTGATCCGACAATCAGAAAATTCCTTCCCCTTCACTGTAGAGGTCCCTAGATGCTGAAAAGATTTCTACTTTAATAGATACTTTCCTCGTACTGCTCGCTTTTGGAATTCCCTCCCTGCTCACCGTTTTCATGTCTGTATCAACACGCAGAAATTTAAACAACTCTCCACTTAGGATGAACCTATAAGTACGGACCCTAATTAACAGTGACACCTTTACGTTTTAGGGACGACATGCGTTCTTGGGGGTGAATCAAAGGTTGTTGTTTTTTTATTAAAGTGGGGGGGGTGTTACATTATGCTCCCCCCCATGTACGTTGGACTATACCCCCCCCCCCTTTTCCCTGTTACTCCCGGCATGCATCTGCATCCGTTTCCGGTCCCTCTCGGAATAAAGCTTGGCTTCGGCCAGTATGTCTTATCTCTCTCCTACACTTGTGTTCTCTTTACTTATTAAATACATCGTAATGTAACAGGGGTTCTGTTGCCACGTGGACTTACGGTTAGTGGTAGGATTAAGGTGGTTTGTGGTGGAATTTGCCACTCGGACTTAGGCTTACTGGTAGATTTTACGGGAGATTTGTTTCTTGGGGGCCACTAGGTGTTGGGTTAGTGGTAGGGAAATGTTATTATTGTATCACTTCCAATATCAAAGTGCATACAATTTATCTCCCTTAACGAACAACATTATGATTATATGCCCTTAAAACACTATTTGGTTAGCACAGAAATGTGTACTCGTTTTACATAAAATGCTTTAAATGAAGCTTGATATTTTTTTGTGATTGTCATTGAGCGAGTAATGACGTGAGTGGCGGTGATGGCCTGAGAATGTCCCTCGTGATTAATGATATGTTAAAAAAAAATTACCAATGCCGAAAGTTTATTTAGTACAAGTATTTACTTTATAATTGAATGTGTATAAAGGTTTCCTATTTTCCAAGTACTTAAACGAAGTCGTATGTTTTTTAGTAAAATTCGTGTTCCGTTTTTAATTTATTTACTAATTAAGGTTCACTACTGATTATTTAGTTTTCTTGCAGATAACTGAATGATTGTTGAGTATTTATTTTAAAATTCTGACAAATAAACAAAATTCACTTCATCATTTTTTTTTATTAAGAAGTTAAAAAGTTGATTGTTTGTTTAAAAAATGCTTAATTAAATATTCATGAATTCTGAAAGATGAAAAATAGGCTTCGTTTCATTATTTGTATCATTTCACAAAATTACATAATTTATGTTTTATCTATGAAATAAATCTGAGTATTTCCTTAACCTATAACCAGAAGAGACATTCTCAGGGCATTCACCGCCATTAGAATCATTACGAACTTAACGGAAGTCACACAAAACAGCTCTGCATGGAGAATGGCCTCCATCTTGAATTTTCTGCGAACCTGTTCTACAAGTCGCCATCTTGAATAATTGACGTCGACCCATGAACATTGTGCCTTTTTTTATTATTACATCATATAATCGTTCTTTCTTTAAAGTAAGTATTACTTGAATTTAGTATTTTGTTTTTTCTTTACACTCTGCCATCGCTTTTTAAAAAATAACAACAAATCTCTTCATGTCTCTCTCTCTATATATATTTCTGTCTCTCTTCTTTTTTAAATGAATTTTTTACAGTTTTTTTAAAGGCTCTCATTCATTACTGAATCTGATTGTTAAACAGATCTAGCTTGCTTGAACCTACAAGTATGACGTCATTTTTCAGTAACCATGCTTGCTTCTTAACGTAGGTCGTGGTAAGAACCAATTTTGGTCCCAAAAATATGAATTCAAGAAAGATGCTTCTTGCCATTTTTCCGATGTAATTATTCAAGTGTTGCAATAAATATAATAAAAATAATTTAAACCGTAATATTCACCAAAAAGATCAGCCCTGTTTTTAGATGGTTCATTTAAATGTCTTCCTCTTGAATTTTCTGCGAACCTGTTCTGTAATTACTTTATTCTTTTTTAAGGTTATAAACAAATTTAAGTACCCTTATTTTGTTATAATAAAAAAGGAAATGCTTATTTAATTAAAATATTTGTGAGTGTACGCAATTAAGATCTAAAAAGGTTCATTTTATTTATCTACCTCCCACAAGGTAAGATGTGACACAAGGTCGGGAAAGTGGGATTAGATAAGCCAGCGCTCGAGCGGTGAGCACTCTGGCCATTTAAAAATTGCCTGGGCAGCCCCGTCGGCATTCCCGGTAGGGCGCCTCAGACAGTAAGCAATAATCTTACTCCTCCCCAAAGAGGGGAGGCGAAGCCTGGGAGGGTGCACCTCCTAGAACTGCACAGGACCGGCAACCCCCAATAGACCGGCGTAAATCCAGACCCAAAGTCCTTAGAATCTGAAATAGAACTTTTGTTAAATGTTAAAAATTATTTTTATGTTACGAACTGCGTCAATTTTATCAATTTTTTTTTACATGATTTAAAACTTGAGTTACTCGATTTATTCTTAACGTGTCATAACGATAAATTACATTGATTCTTTTTAAAATAAAGTGTATTTTTTTTTTAATTTGAGGTGTGAAAAAGTAAATTAAAGTCAATGACTACACTGACAATTCATCGAAAAAAAGTTAAAACAATTATTTATTGATAAACAAAATTCAATTTTGAATAAAAAATGTCATGTTTGAATTCTCTTTATTTATTAATAAATAATTGTTTTTAACTTAAATATTTATTAATGAAAAAAATAAGACAAAACAAATACTAATCTTTCCAAATAATTGACGATGAATTGTGAAATTAACGAAATTGTTGAATCTAAAAAAAAATTGAGTGCGGTGTATAAGTGAGTGGTTGTTGGAAGGCTTATCCCACCTGGTTATTACAGAACGGGGCTACCATACCAATGAAAGTTCATCGTTAGTAGAAATTATGCAATTTTTAAAATTCTTTTTTTTCGTTAAGTTCCTGGGTCTCAAATTTGTCAATTTTTGGTTTATTTTCAAGATTATAAAAAAAAATTATTGCGCTGATGATGCCACGTTCATGTATGATAGGGAAATATAATTATGTCGAATTTTTTATTCTTCCAAAAACTTTAATCATTAAAATCACATGAAATATTTTTTGCAATTATATAATTTTTCTGGTGAAAATATTGATTAAACAATGCTTTATCCAATAATAATATCGCTAATTCAAAAAATTAATTTTTCTTCGAGTTATAGGGATTTAGTTAACACAGTATTTAGGGGCCTTTTTCGTAATATATAAAAAATATTGTAAAAAATGTTTAAATTGTTAACATCTGCAATGCTATATTTTCATAAAAACAAAAAAAATTAATGCATTTTTTTTATTAATATATAAAAAATATAACTTTAGTAAAGGTGTATTTTGTTTTAAAAAATAATACATTTTCACTAAAATTTAAAAAAAATAATGGTTTCATTATATTCCGTGATTGTTGATTAATAAATATTGAAAATTTCATTAAAATTAGTTGATTTCCTGAATTTTAATGAATTTATAAGTGAAAGGGGAGTCAAAATGTTTTTACATTTTGGGAATCAGCCATTGATTTTGCACGTACCTAATATATATTAACGGGAATCATTTTCAATCATTTTGTCTTGATGTTTTTAGACATTTATTTGAACTATTTTTTACTTCAAACCTGTCGAAAATTACTTTTGGGGATGAATCCACTTATTTTAGTTATTTCAAGATTAAATTATATTGGTGTTAAATGTTAAATAAAAAGGTCTTGTTTTTTAAAGTGTTTGGTTATAATTTATAAAAGTATGAAGGCTTTTTTTTTCAATTTCTTATCGGTTAACGGGAATTATTTTCAAAAAGCTAAGTCTTGATGTTTTTATTTGAACTATTTTTGACTTCAAACCTGTCGAAAATTACTTTTGGGGATTAATCAATTTATTTTAATTATTTAAAGATGAAATTGTATTGATGTTAAAAAAAAGGTGGTAACTCCAATTGTCTTGTTTTTTTAAAGTGTTCGGTTAACGGGAAACAATTTATAAAAGTATGAAGCTTTCTTTTTTTTAGTCTTTAATTTTAACTATTTTGGAGGAATATGTGCAGATGCGGTACACGAGCTTAAATATATTTTAGAAGAGTTCCAATGGTGTAAGGAGCAGACAACTGTCTCTTTTACGTACGCAATTTCTCTGAAAAATGGAAAATAGGAATTTTTAAAATAAGAAGGCATGCAAATTCAATTAATAGAACATTTTTCAAAGAAATAACAACAGTCCTCTTGTTTGGATTAACAGATTTTTTTGATTTTTTTTATAGTTTAAAGTATTAAATTATCGCAGAAATTAACATTTGTGAAAATATTGATAGAACATTAAAAAAAGAGAGTTTAGTTCCATGAACTGATATCATTCATGAAAGTAAACTTCAAATGTTTATATTTTTATCCGAGTGACGAATCATTCAAAGTATTCTGTCCATTTCGTTTTGTAATTAAAATTGTAGGAGAAACAAATATTAAACAGTGAGAAGCCACTCAAATCAAATTTGACCGAACGAAAGAAGGTTTGACACGATGGATAAAGAATATTATTTACAACATTCAATATTTCAGTCATAACCTCTGAATTATGATCGGGTGTTGAGCACCAACATCAACATGAAATTTTAATTTTTAAGACCCTGTAAAGTAAAAGGTGAATATAGATTGAGAGCTTCCCTTCATATTCTCCAATTTCAGTTGTGTGTAGTGCTTCTCTATTAGTGTTAGTCCTAGTATCCCTCTCAAAGTGGCACCCACTGTAAATTCTGCTCGGTTCAGTATATTCTTTCCTTCAATTATTCATCGAAGGAACAGACAATTCCTTAGGCCTGAAAGAGCGGAGTTGACTGAAAGTCCATATAACAATAGACATAACCACCCACTAACAGTTGATACCAATGCACCACCCATTAGTGATGGGATGCGTGTATACCCGAGCAACCGTGGTGTGATCTCTCCATCTAGCCAATATTGTACGAGCAGCCAATCAGAACCTACATACCCTACACCAGTACATAATGCACAAACTCTGCTCACAACTGCAAGGCCATATGCCGAGCCATATTTGGAGCCACGTCGCTCTGGGCGTCCCCGAAAGATACCACAAAGATTGAACTTGTCATGCTTAAAAAATAAAATGAATAAATTTTTAAAAAATCAAATAAAAAAATTACGCCATCCTTGTTTAACTTAAAGAAGAGAGATGTATCAGTATGTCATAGCCGATGTGTTTACCTTTTAAGCTTCCGGTAATTATCTGCCCTTAGCCTGTCCCTGCTTGTAATGGCGTCCTATGTTTAAAAATGTGCAGCAGCTTGAGACCCTCCTTCTCGCATTGTGAAATATTAATGATAGAATGAAAAGTGTAATGATTGTGGTATTAGCAGAAGTTTGTTAAGGTTCAACATTCTTATTCTCTTTCTCTTTTGTCCTCCTTTCTTTTCTTTGTGTTGGAGACTTCTACTATTCTGATCGTCCACATCGCTACTGTTTTACCCCCCACCCTCCTAGGGACTTCAGTTTTCGTTTTACTTCAGTTGTCTACTTTTTTTGTATATGTTGCAGTGTTGCCTGTGCTTGTATATGCAACTGATCTTTTCTCTCAAACATCTGCCTGATGTTGCTACTATTTAATGGGTTGTAGCAACAATTTGTGAACTGGCAGAATCATACTGTGTTTTAGTTGGTTTCCCATCTGTTGAGAGAGTTGAGACTGAGAACTGAGAAGAGGTTTATTGCATCTGATTAAAGTGGCGTCTCAAGGAACTGTTTACAAAAGGTATAAAAAGACCTGGGCGAAAATTGGCAGAAAAAATACAAAGAAACTAAATAATATTGGGGTGGGGGCAGGGTTTGTAATACTCTAGTCACCATTGTAGAACACCATTGTTTTCTGGTTTGTTTGAGTTCGGAAGGCTAGGAAGAATTTAAAAGTGTAGACAATTATGCACCGAAATTGGATCGTGCTCCAGAAAGACATGGAAGCATGTGTGTCATGCTCAGGAAGGGAACACATTCTCATAACCCATGGACTTCTTATCGTCCAAATAAATTAGAATATAAGGTGCTATAAGACTTCTGAACGATTCACAGGAAAAATAAATACAGTCAGTTGGTAAAGAATCTGAATCTGAACCGATTTTTTTATCAATTTCTTTGAAGCTGAAAATCCAGTTCAGAATACATTGTAAGGATTTTACCTGGACTATCAATACAACTAAAAATAACAAGAACAAAAAAGTACTGTCCCAGGGAGCCAACCACAATTTTTTCAGCTTGTTTACTTTGGACTAATGTCATCTCCTCCCACACAATCTGTTTGAGAAGGAGGTTGGGATAGAAAAAGACACGATTTTAGCAGAAAGTGCTACAGCCGGCAGAACAATCAGTGTGAGGGTGAGATGCTACACTCAATAGTTTTAGCAGCCATCCAGTAGGAAAAAACATCAAGTATGGATCCGATAGAAAAAGCTTCATATAAAAACCTGGTAAGAGATAGGTCACGTAAAAAGTTAATCTCTAAAATTCGTCCAACACATGCCAGACTAAGACAAGTTAACCTGAATATTATAATGATGAGATGCATTAGCTGCTATTATATGACTATTTTTGCCATAGGGTTGAACCACAGATGCTAGTGTGATTACAACCATTACTAACAGATGGGATAAATCTAGGGTACTTATGCTATTACATACCACAAGTGTTACAACTGTAAACAAGGAGAAGAGTCAATCAAGTATGTTTATGCAGTGTGATTATGTATGGCAATTGTTAGCCATAAGACATGTGTTGCATGGAGAGAAATGATATCAGAATAGTACGATGGATATTTAATATTGGTCTTAAAGACAGGTTTAAATCTAATGACCTCAGAGGAAGATTACATTTTCAAGATATAAGGTGATGTTTGAAGGAAAATTTGTTTGTTTGGTCAGATTGAAAGAATGGATGAGATTTCATCGGTGACTACAAGTAGTACTTATGTGGTAGTAGATTTAGGTTTAGGGGTAAGTGTTTGTAGAATATGATAAAGTGTGCAAAGTCTATGGCAAGTTTCGGCTGATTAAATCGTTAACATGTGTTTGAGAAAATTCTATTCACAAGAATGTAAGCGAATCGTTTGCCGTAGAGAAGATTGTTTAACTTTCTGTGGCGTGCTTGCTGGTGTTACCCTACAAACGGTAAAAAGTCAGCTCAAATTTTATATCTTCCAATGTAAGGGAAAGTACTGCCCAGTCGACAAAGACATTTCGACCCCACCAGGTTCCTTCAAGAGAGATAGCTTTATCAGTGCTGGTGTTTCGTAAGTATGGTGAAAAAGTTGGCGACGCTACATTAACTAATACCTTCGATATAAGCCCAGGACACAAGACAAGTGTATGACATAATTGTGACAGCAACTGGTTGCGGGTCAGAGAGGCTGAGTCAAGGAAAAGAAAAGAAGAAAGTGATAAAAATGGATTAGAGAGAATGAAGGAAAAATAAAGATGCCTTTATAAAGATTTACTATAGAAATATTCAAGTTCCTCCGTAAGGCCCTTAAATTCTGGTTCAGCTTCAATGATCTGTGAGATGATTTGGTCAGTGCAATACTGGTCAAGCAAATGTCCATGAAGTGCTTGTTGTACGTTTTTTTGACATGAGATGTAAAGCATCATATTCTCATACGATTAATTGTAACATCTATTTAAGTTCACTTCCCTCTATCAATGTATCATGCGGTTCATCAGTATATAGAAGCTCCCAATTAACATGAATATTTCTTCACATGAAAATTCGTTTTCATAATGAAACAGTCATTCTCTCAACCTAAATTTAAAATTTCAAAAAATTAAATAAAAAAATACACATGATGTAACGAATGAACAGGAAGATAATTCTAACATAGTTCTAACTTCCCTGTACTTAGCCTCTTCATTAAAATAATGTCGAGCATCATTTTTTCTGTCAGCCATTAGAAATGTTTTACCTCGTTTATAGAACACTTTATCGAAAATTTACATTATTTTAAAGATCCTCGAAGTGTGTTTTTTCTATTATCTGAAAAAAATTCTTCGTTTTGTAGATTTAAAGACTTTATTCATTTCTTTTGTAAAAAGAAAATTATTGCATTTTAATCTTAAAATTAAGGGTTCGTGAGTTATTCAATTTAATTTGATGAATGTGAATTTATTTTCATTACAATATTATAACAAATGTACTTATTATGTATTGAATTTTAACGATATTATGAGTTTTAATGATAATCATTATAAACACTGCAATTTGGCTTCTTGGTCAACAAAAGTTACACGTATCTCTTGTTCTGCTCCTATTAAGAAGAATGTCTTAATCGTATCAAAATAATCTCTTTAAATGTAACTTAAAACTTATTTTTATATTTGCAGAATCTCCAGGAATCAAAACGATAAAAGATTCATTATTGAATTTGCTTTGTTTCCATCAAGACAAATTTGTAAAAAAATATTGGAAAAAGATTTTCTCATCATTTTTTCTTGATCACATCAGTTTTATTTAGTTGAACACTCTATGGAATACCTGTCCTAATAAAATGCATAACGCAAAGACACGAATAATCTCTACCAGCATCGTACTTAAATCTTTCACATTAATATATATTAATAATTACAGTCAAAATATTGTAAAATATATCTCATAGCATATTTTTAAGATATATTTTACTAAACTTTAAAGATTTAATTTTTATATTTTTTCTCGTTTCTTCCAACAAAATTTGGAAAATAATAGACAAAACATGAACAATTATATGAACTTGAAATCTGACACGCAAAAAAAGACTTTCTTGTAAAGTATCTGGTCTTTGCTTTGCAAAGGACAAATGGAAACTATCTTCAGAGAGAAAACGAAGTAGAAAACTAGATTCTTGTAAAATATATGGCGTGTACTAATTTATTTCAGAATATGCAAACACGTACAGGATAAAAGCCATATTCCTGTGAAGTATGGATTAATAATTACAGTTAAAATTAAGTAATATAAAAATGATATCTCATATTTCGACTATAAACACGAACTTGAAGAGGAAAATGCCATATAATTGTAAAGTATCTGGTCCTAGCTTTTCAAATGACAGCAGCAAAACACCTTCAGAGACAACGCGAAGAGAGAAAGTACGTTCTTGTAAAATATGTGGCTTGTCTTTTACAAATCTATGGCAGCATATGGAAACACATACTATAGAAAAGCCATATTCCTGTGAAGTATGTGGCTTTGCTTTTAAACGCAAATGCAATATGTTGACTCACATGCGAACACATACTGGAGAGAAACCATATTCCTGTGAAGTCTGTGGCTCTTCTACTTCACGCAAATCCGATATGGTCATCCACATGCGAACACATACTGGAGAGAAACCATATTCTTGTGAAGTATGTGGCTTTAATTTTGCAGATCGATGTTCTATGGTTAGACACATGCGAACACATACTGGAGAGATACCATATACTTGTGAAGTATGTGGCTTATCTTTTTCACGCAAATTCAATTTATTAGTCCACATGCGAACACATACTGGAGATAAACCATATTCGTGTGAAATATGCAAATCTGCCTTTTCACTCAAACGCAATATGTTGACACACTTGCGTAAACATACTGGAGAGAAACCATATTCTTGTAAAGTATGTGGCTCTTCTTTTTCAGATCAGCACTCTATGGTGAGTCACATACGTACACATACTGGAGAGAAACCATATTCTTGTGAAATATGCGAATCTTCCTTTTCACACAAATACAATATGTTGACACACATGCGAACACATACTGGAGAGAAACCATATTCCTGTGAAATATGCAAATCTTCCTTTTCACGCAAATCCTATATGTTGAAGCATACGAAAACACATAATAAGGATAGTCACTAAGGCTAGATGAAGGGCCTGGCCAATGACCTACCATCATATGTAAGGACTAAAATTGAAATACACTAATATCATAGAAGTTGTCAATTGTAGAAAAGTAGTTTTTTCTCCAGTAGTACAACTACTGAATGTTCTAAAATGGGAGTAGGATTTCTTTTTAACTCCTAACTGAAAAATTTAAGGAATCGGCCCTCTTTGAAAAAAGAAAAAACACACCAATTGCAAAAATTGTTTCAACCATATATCAGATTGTGACATAATAGTTTTTACCCTAACCCTAATCGAAGACCTACAGAAAGCAATATGCGACTCCTTATGAATTCTAGAGGAGGAATATATACAGAGAGAAAGTTGACTAAAGAAAAACAGTTGATCTTTTATAGTCGATGGACTATGTCAAAATATGGTTCTATATAGCTTTTCTTTGTACATAGCAAAAAGAAAACTATCTTCCCAGACACTAAACTTATGGAGCTATAATTGCATACAACGAAATTTCAGAGCTTGATTCTATAAGGAAACAAGACGTAGCTCTGATGAGAAACCACAATAACCCTTTTAAAATCCATCATAACAACAAGACACGAACAAGCATCAAGAATACATCCACAAACAGCAATATATTAACAACCACATCAATCCACCCACAACTACAGTAATCCTCACCAGCCTATTTCACTTCACAATTCCCATTAAAAATCTTTTTTAATCTCCAAGAACAACCCACCTCAGTTGACATGATATACCTGATCGGCCATGGCAGAAAGTTGGCACTACTCGACTTCAGAAATACCCCTAAACAACATATGCGAAGCAGCCCCTCTCAGCGCCTGCTGAATCGCCGCACGCGCTCACTTCTGGCCATGAGAGGGGAAAAGGATTACATTCTCCTCGAACGTAAGCAATGCTTTCAGGCAGAGTACTACAATCGTACACACAACCTACCAGCACTGACCTAAGGATAGGTCGTCAGACTGCGCCCATACAAAAAAGGCGACAGAGTATGGAAAAAGGGCGTTGTGAACCAACGTCTAGATGAACATTCTTACATGGTCAAAACACCAGCGGAAGCTAGCGACGCAACAGTCGTCACCTGCAAAGGTCCCCGGAACAACCACAAATGATAGGACGCACACCAACTCGTCAGCTTTTACAACCACAGACAGCGAAGGGGTACACACCAAATATTCATTCCCCCTCTACCTCCACCAAGGCAAATCCCCTGTCAGGACCCACACATGCACTAGCAGAGAAATACGAAAGCCAGGATGCCTCAAAGACTGCACAAACTGATAGCAGTCTGGCTAAACAATGTAACTCCATAGAGTAAGGGCACTCCTCATCCATAAAACGCTCCCCACCCATGCACGTTGGACTATAACTCCCCCTTTCCCCTGTTACTCCCGGCATGCATCTGTTTCCGACCTCTCTTGGAATAAAGCCTGGCTTCGGCCAGTATGTCACTTGTGTTCTCTTTACTTCTTAAATACATCGTAATGTAACATGCGACTAAGACAAAGATCCTTTACATTTAACAATTTTAAGAAACCATGGACCATACAAAAAATAAGGACCCCGCAAATTGAAAGATGATAAACAGACGAAATTCGGTCTACACCTTACATGTCGACCTTGATAATAAAGCTGTGTTCGTCGGTTTTCGTCAAAAGCTCGCAAGAAATATTTATTTTTAATGTAGGACTTTTTTATTTACAAAACTTTTTTAATAATCAAACGAAACATTGCAGAATTCTCATTCTAAAATGATTTTGTGTCACTATTTACTTGCCTCCCCACGAGGGCAGAATGCATAATAAAATTTACAAAAATCTTACGGGGTGCGTCTTTTTTTTACGATACGTTTTAAGAAAACAAAGAAGATTCTTCTTTTCGTGTTGTGTATTTTATGAAAAAGGGGGAAGGATATATTGAATATTTACTTTTCATGTAGGGTTCGTTTTTTGTTATTTACAAAAGTGTTTCATAAATAAACGAGATGTGTACAGTTTTTAAAAATCGGCGTACTTGAGTAACTGTCCGTGGTGCATCCCTATGAGGGTTTTATGCCTACCTGTGCCCTTGTAGGGAGGCAAGTAAATATCAACAAAAAAATTTAATAAGAAATAAGTTATAAAATGATTTTTAAATAAAATTATGTAAAATTTGTTGCATTTTATTTAGTTTGTTTATACTTGTTGTTTACAGAAAAAAGTAAAAAAGTTTAAACTTTTAATTTTCTCAATTTAATTTTTCACACTTAAAAAAAATACACTTTCCTTTAAAAAGAATCAATGTGATTTATCGTTACGAATAAATCGAGTAACTAAAGTTTTAAATCATGTAAAAAAAATGATAAAATTGACGCAGTTCGTAACGTAAAAATAATTTTTTACATTTAAAAAGAATCAATGTGATTTATCGTTAAGAATAAATCGAGTAACTAAAGTTTTAAATCATGTAAAAAAAATGATAAAATTGACGCAGTTCGTAACGTAAAAATAATTTTTACATTTAAAAAAGTTTTATTTGAAATTCTAAGGAAAACATTGGTAAACAGACGTCATCAATAATTTCAGACTATTACTAAATTAAAAACTAATACCAAGTTAAATATGAACCTTTTAAGTTAAAAATAAAAAATCTTGATTGCGTACATTCTCAAATATTGTAATTAAATAAGCATTTTCTTTTTTATTATAACAAAATAAGGGTACTTAAATTTGTTCATAACCTTAAAAAGAATAAATAAATTAATTGATAATACTTTTTCAACTTCTATAAACTATTACAAGACCATTTTTATATATAAAGTTAAAAATGATAAATTATGACATTTTTCTCTTCCATATATTTTGCATAGCGATAGTCAATTGGTAAACAAAGTCGTTTACCGACAACTTTTTACTAATTTATGACTTTTGGGGGGATAATTTTGCTAAATTTTAGTAAAACGTGGGAATTTTTTTTTAATTCAGTATCTTATGACTTTAATTTAATAACTATCTTTGACATAGTTTCCAAAAACTTATATTTATCTTTCAAGGGATTTTTACAAGTATATTTTTTCAAAGTTCAAAATTCGCTGAATTTTTGGTTTCTTAGCCGCCGTGATTACATATTTTACTATAATTTATTTTTCACACGTAAATATGCAGTTTTTTTTTTCGTTTAAAGATTAAGTTTAGGCTTTTATCTTTCAGACACAATCAAAGTTTACACGTAAACTAATTAAATAATTAATGATAAGAGCTTTTTTATAAGCATAGTCCGTACAAGAGAAGCCCATTTTTGCACGTACATAATTAAAACGTATTGAAAAAAAAATGACGCACTCTATAAGATTTTATTTCATTATGCATTCTGCCCTCGTGGGGAGGCAAGTAAATAGTGACACGAACACATTTTAGAACTAGAATTATGCAATGTTTTTTTTTATTATTAAAACGTTTTGTAAATAAAAAATATTTAATAAATATTTCTTGAAAAAAATATTTCCCTATATTAATATAGGGATTTTAAGAAATATTGAGGAAAACCGACGAACACAGCTTTATTTTAAAAAAAATTCTTTTAACATAGTTCCCCCAAAACAAGGCAGGCCGTTACTGTAGACGTAAGGGGCTACTGAGAAAGGAAAAGGGAATAAGGAAGGGGGTAAACCTAACTTGGGATCTGCGCAGCAAGATGTCTGTTTACATTAGTTTTAAATTTCTGCATGTCTGTTCTGTCGGGGAAACAGGAGGCAGGGAGAGAGTTCCAGAGGCCAGCAGTACGAAGAAAGAAGCTACTTGAGTAGAAGGCTCTCTGACATCTGGGGACCTCCACAGTGAATGAATGGGATTTTGTTGATTGTCAGGTTGGTCTAGTGAATTTACGTCGAGGGGGCACCAGAGTAGCCAACTCATCGGAGCATAATCCATTGAAGTATTTGTAAAACAAGCACAAGGATGCTACATTGCGGCGATGGGACAGAGGCTGAAGCTTGGTTGACAGTGAGGGTCCTATTAGGTTGGCGATTCTTTTTTGGACCTTGTCAAGAAGGGGGAGACTAATAGATGATGCACCAGATGTGACAACAATACTCCATGCATGGGCGGATGGTGGCTTTGTAGAGATATAGGATAATGTCAGGTGTGAGGAGTTTACTAGCACGGTAGAGGGAGCCAACTTTCTTTGTGGCAGCCTTGGCAATGTCTTCAATGTATTTGTTCTAACTCATGTTACTTGTGAAGGTCGGGCCGAGGAGTTTGAATGATGAACTCTCAGGTAGAGTGCTATTTGCCATGACAATCGGTGGGGGAAAAGGTTCCCTGTAGTAATTGAAAGGAGCTTTGTCTTTCCGGCATTAAAAGTTACCAGCCATTTATGACGTAATCCACCACAGCCTGGAGGTCATTTTCTAAAGATTCAGCCATTGCCTCGGATATGATCGCGTCGGTTTTGCCAACATGACGAGAGTAAAGGGTGGTGTCATCAGCAAATAAACCAATCTCAGACTCTAGGTCATCAGGGAGATCGTTTATATAGATCAGGAACAACAAGGGTCCAAGGATAGATCCCTGGGGTACACCAGCATTTATGTAATGTTATCAAGGTCAACCGGTGTAGAGCGAATTTCGTCTCTTTTTCGTTTTTCAATTTCCGGGATCCTTATTCTTTGTATGGTCCGAAACCATTCCAACCACCGATTGTTATAGCTAATATTACCCTACTTGAGAGGCCATAATTTAAACGCCTCGGCCTAACATTCACATGTAACATGGTCTGGAACAAATATATAGAAGACATTGGCAATGCTGCTGCAAAGAAGGTGCCCCCCTCTATTGTGCTAAAAACATTTTAACAGTTGCCATAATCTTATATACCTACAAAACCGCTATTCGCCCATGCATGGAGTATTGTTGTAACATTTTGGCTGGTGCACCAACCACTCGCCTCTTCTTCTAAAACAAGGTCCAAAAAAAGAGTCTCTAATAGTTGTTACACATCTACCAAGAACCATCCACTGTCCACGCCGCAATATTGCATCCCTGTCCTTGTTTTACATGTATTTTTTATGGACTGTGCTCCGACGAACTTGCTGGATTGGTGCCCCATCGATGCAAATACGCACGGCTGATCCGACAATCAGAAAATTCCTTCCCCTTCACTGTAGAGGTCCCTAGATGCTGAAAAGATTTCTACTTTAATAGATACTTTCCTCGTACTGCTCGCTTTTGGAATTCCCTCCCTGCTCACCGTTTTCAACACGCAGAAATTTAAACAAATACCTCGTCGCACAACTCTCCACTTAGGATGAACTTATAAATATGGACCCTAATTTACAGAGGCCCCTTTATGTTTTAGGGGCAATATGCGTTCTTGGGGGCGAATCAAAGTTAAAATATATTTTGAAGTGGGGAGTTCTGTTGCCACGTGGAATTATGGTTAGTGGTAGGATTAAGGTGGTCTGTGGTGGAATTTGCCACTCGGACTTAGGCTTACTGGTAGATTTTACGGGAGATGTGTTTCTTCAGGGCCACTAGGTGTTGGGTTAGTGGTAGGGAAATGTTATTATTATATCCCTTCCAATATCAAAGTGCATACAATTTATCTCCCTTAACGAACAAAATTATGATTATATGCCCTTAAAACACTATTTGGTGAGCACAGAAATGTGTAATCATTGATACTTTTTTAGTGATTGTCGTTGAGTGAGTAATGACTTGGGTGGCGGTGAATGGCTTGAGGAGAATGTCCCTCGTGATTAATAATATGTTAAAAATTCTTTACCGAAAGTTTTTTAGTACAAGCATTTATTTTAGAATTGAATGTGTATGAAGGTTTCCTATTTTCCAAATACTTAAACGAAATCGTATGTTTGTCAGAAATTATATATTTTTTATAAATTATATTATAATATATAATTTTTTGGTGCTTCTGCATAGACGGGGGCCACTGTTTCGATCGATGGTGGCGGAAACTGCCGACTCCTCTTCGGGAGAAAACGTGAGCGACGGAAAGAAATTTGATTTTGGGGAAGATAACTGTTGAATTGACAAGTGAGGATAAGTTAAAATTATGAACATTTATTTATTGAAACAAATTAAACATTATGTACAGCAAATAAATAAATAAAACTTTGATAAATATTTGAAATTTAACAAAAAACGAAATAAATAAAACTTTGATAAACATTATGTACATCAAATAAATAGCAAACTTTTTATTGAAATAAAAAAAAAACGTAATAAGTAAAACTAATTAAAACTTTGATTTGAAAAAAAAGTAAACAATTTACTGAACGATAAATGTGGAAAAAAACAAGTTTTTTTACAGGGTATTGACTGAATGATAAATGTGGGGGAAAAAGTTTTAAACAGGGTACAATTCTGCGATAAGTTCAAAAATACTTCCAACTGAAATAAAATTATGCGCTTGCAAAAATTCAACAATTTTGCAATTATCCCCGAGTAAATGCAAGAACTCTTCAAAGTTTAATCGGTTTACGTCCATTTCGTGAAAAAGTAATTTACCCAATATTAGTTATCTCCCCCAAAATCACATTTCTTTCCGTCGATCACGATTTCTCCCGAAGAGGAGTCGGCAGTTTCCGCCGCCATCGATCGAAACAGTGGCCCCATCTCTGCAGAAGCACCAATTTTTTTAGTAAAATTCGCGTTTCGTTTTTTTTTTTATTTATTTACCAATTCCGGCTCACTACTGAGTATCTAGTTTTATTTTCTTGCAGATAACTGAATAATTATTGAGTATTTATTTAAAAATTCTGACAAATAAACAAAATTCACTTTATCTTTTTTTATTAAGAAATTAAAACGTTGATTGTTTGTTTAAAAAAATGCTTAATTAAATATTCATGAATTCTGAAATATGAAAAAAAGGCTTCGTTTTATTATTTGTATCATTTCACAAAATTACATAATTTATAAAATCTATGAAACAAATCTGAATATTTGCTTAAACTATAATCAGAAGAGACATTCTCAGGGCATTCACCGCCATTAGACTCGTTACGAACTTAACGGAAGTCACAAAAAACTGCTCTGCATGGAGAATGGCCTCCATCTTGAATTGTCTGCGAACCTGTTCTACAAGTCGCCATCTTGAATAATTGACGTCGACCCATGAACCTCGTGCCTTTTTTATTATTACATCATATAATCGTTTCTTTCTTTAAAGTAAGTATTACTTGAATTTAGTATTTTGTTTTTTCTTTACACCCGCCATCGCTTTTTAAAACATCACAACAAATCTCTCTCTCTTATATATATATATATATATATATATATATATATATATATTTCTGTCTCTCTTCTTTTTTAAATGATTTTTTACAGTTTTCTAATGTCTTTTTTTAAAGGCTCTCATTCATGACTGAATCTGATTGTAAAACAAATCTAGCTTGCTTGCACCTACAAGTATGACGTCATTTTTCAGTAACCATGCTTGCTTCTTAACGTAGGTCGAGGTAAGAACCAGTTTTGGTCCCAAAAATATGAATTCAAGAAAGATGGTTCATGCTGAAAGAATTTCTTACCTCAATTCTGAGGGGTGTTAGGATTACCTATTTTCTTTGAAGAGGGGGTAATTAGCAACGTGATGGAGGGTATTTAATGGTGCGGTTGGGGGTGTGTCTGAATACCATACAAGTGGACAAGTTAGTATTTTGTTTGCAGCCCCCTATCTCTTCCCTGCTTTCCTCAGGCCTACGTAATAAGTTACCAATTTGTTTTAACGTGACTAACGTTGAAATTAATTTTGGGTAGGCCTAAGATACTAATTTCTCTGATTACCTACCAGTGAATCTCGGCCGAGATTTATTTTTTTAATTTTAAGTTGTGTACGTTTGGCTGGGCATTCTGTCCAGGTAAGACAGTGTTTTTTTTTTGTTTGTTTTTTCTCCCACCGAGAGGTATTTCTCCAACCATACTTATTTTAGGAGAACACTTTACTTGTTCCCTTGGGCCTATGAAAGGGTCTCGTTTTCATATTAATATAAAAATGTTACCAGGCACAACGAGCCGCGACGCTAAAGAAGCAACGTTGCAACTTTGAAAAGCAGATAAACACGCGCTAGCGTTATTTATTCATTCATTTTTCTTCCTGTTTGTTGCTTTGTTGCCTGTTGGCGTTTGCAACGGTTCAGTTTTCGTGTCTGTTGTGGGAATTCGTTTTAAAGTTCCAACATTGCCATTGTTCCCCATTAAATTATTCAAGTGTTTCAATAAATGAAATAAAAATAATTGAAACCGTAATATTCACCAAAAAGATCAGCCCTGTTTTTAGATGGTTCATTTAGATGGAATTTTCTGCAAACCTGTTCTACAAGACGCCATCTTGAATATTGACGGCGATTGATGAACCTCGTCCCCTTTTTATTATTGCATCGTATAATCGTTTCTTTCTTTAAAGTAAGTATTACTTAAATTTAGTATTTTGTTTTTTCTTTACACCCCCCCCCCCCACCCGCCATCACTTTTTAAAACATCACAACAAATCAAGAAATTATCGGATTTTAATAACATTTTCAGTATTTATAATTTTTCATTTTCTTATAAATGTAAATTTGGGTATCTTTTACTTTACTCCGCAGAGTCGTGAACGGGGTCAAAAAAACGATCGAGAAAGTGTTTAAAAACATAAATATGCAACAAGTAAAGGCGACCTACGTCGAGAATATATATTTTCCTACTTACCTATGACATTTGTTTGTATTTTTACGTAGTATACATGGGTTTTTATTAGATGTAAAAGAAAAATTCTTGTTTTTTTTTTTTTTGAACAAAAAAAATGGTGGTCGGTCCTTATTCTCTTACATAGCCCCCCACGACCGCCATGTTGGATTTGTGCGCTGTTGGTGTGACGAATAATTTAATTTCTAATAAATACCACTTCGAACTAGTTAAAAATACAAACAAATGTCACAGATAAGTTTGAAAATAACTTTTATCGCCTACAGTTACTTTTATTTGTTGTATATTTGTTTTTTGAGCGTTTTTAGTCTGCTGAGTATTGTAAAAGATACCCGGAAATTTTAAATTTTATTCACCCTGTGAGGGAAAAGATTAGATTTAATTTCGCAGTTTTTTATGGACTGGACTTTTTTTTATTGGGAAGTAAATTTCTCCACAGATCCATTAATTTTATTTAGATGGAAAATAATGTTTAAATTTATTTAATCAATTTTAATGAATTTATTTTTATTTTTCCAAAACTATATTCTGTTGTTGATTTTTTAAAATTCTTAATTGTTTTCAATTTCTTATCGGTTAACGGGAATTATTTTCAAAAAGTTAAGTCTTGATGTTTTTATTTGAACTATTTTTTACTTCAAACCTGTCGAAAATTACTTTTGGGTATTAATCAATTTATTTTAATTATTTAAAGATGAAATTGTATTGATGTTAAAAAAAGGATGGTAACTCCAATTGTCTTGTTTTTTTTTAAGTGTTCGGTTAACGGGAAACAATTTATAAAAGTATGAAGCTTTCTTTTTTTTTAGTCTTTAATTTTAACTATTTTGGAGGAACTTGTGCAGATTCGGTACACAAGCCGAAATTTATTTTAGAAGAGTTCCAATGGTGTAATGAGCAGATAACTCTCTTTTTTAGTACGCAAATGCAAACTATCTATTTTAAAAATAAGAAGTCATGCAAATTACATTAATAGAACATTTTTCGGATCAAGAGAAGAATAAGGACCCCAGATCATTAACACAAGACGCGGGACATATTTTCAAATCACCGGTTGACCTCGCAATACACGTGGTCTCTATTTACAAAACACTTGTAAATAGATCTTTTATTTATGTTAATATTTATTTTAAGGCAGAGAGTTCATAAATAAAACAAATAAATATTAACATGTTTTCTTTTCTTTTAACATGTATACGCTTTTTTAAAAATCGGCTGACTTGTAATCTGTCGTTTTGCAATAAACAAAACAATTTATCATTTTTTTTTTTACTTTTATTTACTAAATAAAAAACAAATTTTAAACGCAATTCTATATTTCGTGTTGTGTACTTTTTTTTCTTTTCGTAGGGAGGCGAGTAGCGAAGTTTTATATATTTGTTTATAATTGTTGCTTACAGAAAAAAAAGGAAAAAACTTCACGAGGGCAGAAATGGGGGGGGGGGGTATGAAATATTTATCACCGTACTTAAGTAATCTTTCGTTTTGTAGGGAAAAATCAAGCTTCCCAAAAAGGGGCACTATGGATCTTACCTCAGTTTAGAAGGATTTTTCCATACTACACATTGCTCCTAGCCCGAGGAGGCAAAACGGATGATTACGCAAGTTATTTTAATAAATAAACGAAATATATACGCCTTTTAAAAAATCGGCTGACTTGTAATCTTTCGTTTTGCTTCCCCACGAGGGCGGAGTTAGACTTCAAAAATCAGTTTCTAAACGGAAGCAATTTAAAATTTATGAAGTTTTTTCCTTTTTTTTCTGTAAGCAACAATTATAAACAAATATATAAAACTTCGCTACTCGCCTCCCTACGAAAAGAAAAAAAAGTACACAACACGAAATATAGAATTGCGTTTAAAATTTGTTTTTTATTTAGTAAATAAAAGTAAAAAAAAAAATGATAAATTGTTTTGTTTATTGCAAAACGACAGATTACAAGTCAGCCGATTTTTAAAAAAGCGTATACATGTTAAAAGAAAAGAAAACATGTTAATATTTATTTGTTTTATTTATGAACTCTCTGCCTTAAAATAAATATTAAGATCTATTTACAAGTGTTTTGTAAATAGAGACCACGTGTATTGCGAGGTCAACCGGTGATTTGAAAATATGTCCCGCGTCTTGTGTTAATGATCTGGGGTCCTTATTCTTCTCTTGATCCCATTTTTCAAAGAAATAACAATTTGTGAAAATCAACAGTATATTGATAGAACATTTATTGAAGAAAATAGAATTTGGGAAAATCAACAGTATATTTTTTTCATTTCAAAACAAACAAAACGAACAGTCCTCTTGTTTGGATTTACAGATTTTTTTTATACTTTAAAATATTAAATTATCGCAGAAAATGTGAAAATCAACAGTATATTGATAGAACATTAAAAAAGAGAGTTGTCTGCACCTATACACCATTTGAACTCTTCTAAAATAAATTTCGGCTCGTGTACCGCATCTGCACAAGTGCCAGTTTGGGTTTCAAATCTGCCGAAAATGACTTATTTTAGATTTCGAAGATTAATTTAGATTGATATTGAAACTGAATGTAAAAAGACACGCCATGACGATGTGTAGAAAGAGACTGAAATCCAATAGTCTTCTTTTTTTTTTTTCAAAAACTAATTTGTTGCTGGTATGTACGAAGACAGAACGCGATTTTTTAAACTTAAAACACAACGACGTAAAAGACCAAAATAAGTCTGGTTTAATTACAAAAGAAAGCTACAGCAAATAATAAACAGTAAAGAGGCACTTAAATAGTCTTGGGACTTACAAAAGAAAGTCTGACTGACGAGTTCATCCAGTGGGAAGAGGGGTTAAGAATATAATTTACAATATTCCCCCTTTCATAATTAAGAGGAAATAGTGTCCTATTTCAATAATAAAATCCTTTTACTTTCAGGAATTTTTGTTTACCTTATTAATTATTTTATTTATTTATTTTTTCTTAATAGTGTGCTATTTATTTATTTTTATTTTTGTTAATTTTGCTATTTATTTATTTATTTATTTTTGTTAATAGTGTCTTTTTTTGTAACATAATCCTTCTAGTTATCAGGAAATTTTTGTATCCTTTAAAATCTTTGTAGTGGCTCCACCAGAACTTTGCTCTTAACTGGCTCTCCACAAAGTAAGCTAAAACTTATTTACTTTTCCATCTGCAAGCCAGGCAAAGGCGGACCCTCTTACTGCGGAGAAGAACTAAGTCCGGGCCACCTCCACTGCTCGATTCTGGCTCAAGATCATCAATTCCGCCACACTCTTCCCTGATCTCTTGATCACACAAATGACAATGCGGGCGTGGTCTTTTGTTTCGGGTGCTCCTTCGAAGCGGGAGCGGTTGAATCTCCTCTTCCTCAGAAGCGCTCCGACTAGACGAGTCGGAATCTGCTAGTATGCCACCGATGTCTGAGGGATTATTTGGCGAACCTGACCTGAAGTAGACCGGCCTCTCACTATCTTCAGAATCTTCCTCGTCGGAGAAAGGAGGCGATCCTACATGCCCTTACATAAGGGCGTAGATCCCTGACGGAACGAGGTACTCCATCAATTCACACTGACTGCTCCCTGATCACATCGGTTACATGTCCAGTTCCATATTTAGTTGTACACCTGCTGTGTGGGGTCTTAACCCATACCAGATCACCTATCTCAAATCTCCCTTCAATCACTTGCACTTCAGGCGATGGCACGATATCAATGCCTTTTATTCGGATATGGTATCTATGCAAGATATCAGCCGGCGCTGTAGACGGTGAAAGATTGTCTTTTGGTGTAACATTATGCCAGTAGACAGCCTCCAACGCTGAGCAATTTTTTCTGTCCGCAATAGTTTTCATACTTCTCTGACTGCGTTCCACAATGCCATTACCGGACGGAACGTAAGCACATCGGAACCTCAAATACATGCCCCAGGTACTTGCAAATTCCTTAAATTGTCGGCATGTTAATGCAGTGTTGTTATCTGTTAATATTTCGGTTTGTGGGCCTCTTTCATAAAAAATGGTCTCCAGCTGACGAATGACACTAGCCGTCGCAGTTGCCATCGCAGTTGCCGTCATATTGCAAAGCGGGAGGGACAACAATCGATAAGCGTAAAAGAATGACACCCGTTATAGTGGGTTATGTCCATGGCCAATCTGCACCAGTTTTTCTTGACCCTCAGATCTCCTTTTTTCCACTGAACGGTGCTGGATCAATTGATTGGCAAGCTTTGCAGGTTCTGACAACAGATTTAACGAGCCCCTTTGCCACCAGTGGGTCGACAGTCCTGGCAAAATATAATGTTCTTTTTACACCTGGGTGGCCACTCTGTCGATGGATGTTGGCAACTTAATCTTCACTTGATCGGGCCACCGAAGTAGCGCAACTCTCAAGATTCGGCTCTCCTTTCTTGTGCATACTCAACTATCCCTGCGGAACTCTGGTGAGTCTGTCAGCTTTGTTTTGGCAGGATTTAACCAGAGTCAAATCAATCGCCAACGTGTATTCTTCAGCCATTAATTGTAATGTTCCCAAGCGTCGCCTCACCAACATTTCACCTGCCTTTCCTGTCAGTGTATCAGACACCCATCGATGCACGCATGCTGAATCGGTCATTATATGTAACACTTGTGCCTTTCACTGAAGGGCCAAATTAATACCTTTAATCATTGCATCAAGTTCAGCCAGATTAATATGCCTCGCATCATTGGTCGGACGCAGCCAACAAGCATCTTCCACAATGTTTCCATTCACCTCCAATACCACTCCCATAGCAATGGAACTTGCATCAACCCAGACTTTCATCTCGTTTCCATCAACACACCAGTTTCCCCTAACTGGATCCGATTCCCACACTCTTGCAGTCGTTTCCGACAGCATCTGACAGAGAGAGGAATCTTTGGTCTCATCGTCCCATCCGTTGGTTAGCGAACTTGCTTGACGCTTGATGAATGCAGTAGCAACCCTAAGCCAGCCGCACACTGGGAAGTGGCCAACCAATTTCCAACACAAGGAAAATACATGTCGACATGTCATTACATTCAGCATTTCTGGAATCTAATAACCTCGTTTCCATTTGAGAGAGTCACTCTCTTCCCAGACCTGCAGACCCAGGACCTTAGTTCCATCTCTCAATCGTTCTGGATCTTTGCAGACCAGTCCGTACTTTAGGAAGTGCTGCCGCACACAAACCGCAGAGACCAGTCGTTCGTTGATGAAGATATCGTCGACATAGGCTGATGTGGCATTTTTAATTTTCTTATCTTGAGACATTATCGCAGCAATCACAGACTTCATAATAAGTGGTGCCACATTTAAGCCGAACCCCAGTCGAGTAAGGCAAAAACGCCTGCCTTTGATAATTACTGTTTGGAAAGGCCACAATGCTTTGTCAACGTGAATTTGTAGGTATGCATTCCTCAAATCTAAAAGCGACACATTGGCTCCTTGTTGCCGCCACTCTCCGAGTCTTTGTGCGCACATCTCTGCGTTAGCAGTGAATGCATCCACATAGTCATTTAGTTCTCGATAGTCGTGTACAACCGCCATCAAAGGAATTAGCCCCTTCGGAGGGCCTAGTTCTTTTTCGGAATCAGGTAATAGCCATCTGTTGCGCTGCCACAGTGAGAGTTCTTATTCGTACGCTTCCCGGATGTGATCAGGCACTTGATATTGCTTCACTCTATTTGTCAGCTCACTGGGAATACGACTACTCGCCCATTTCCACGATGCAGTCCATAATTTTGTACTCCGATCAAATCTTACGACAAAGTCGGGTTCGTCGATAAAAATGGCTGCACACTTGTTCAGGTTCCCGAATCGCACGTTACCAGATTCAGTCAGGTGTACGCCGCCAAGCTCTCTAATCGCATCAATTCCAAGAAGGAGATCAAATCCTAACAACTGCCTGTCCACAACTAAAACCTCAGTATCCACAGGCTGAACTTGCTCAACACCCAACTTGATTTTTCCATAGCCCAAATACTTCAGGGTCTTTCTGTCAGTGGTCAATACGCCCACCGCTGTATCCCTCCAGCAACGACACACGGCCTTGCTCACCAGCATCTGTGAGCATCCAGAATCCACCAGAGCCGCGAACTCTTGTCCATCCACGTAGACTTTTACAGTAGGTAAGGTGCGGGTTTTTACTTGGTCGGGAAGAAGGCTGCCACGTACGTCTCCTCCCCTTGGGCGTTTCCTTGGCACTCTGATGAAATGTGCCCAAGTCTGTTGCACCGAAAACACCGTTTCTTGCTGCCAAATCTCCGCAATTTACTATCTGCCCCCTTCGAGGGTCCTTGTGTACAATTTCTGGCCATATGGTTAGGCCCAGAGCACTTGTAGCAGATGATTGCTCTGTTGTATCGTTTTGCGGGGGAAAGTTCTGCATCCAAACACGGTCATCTTACAGACATGGCGGCTGATACTTGGTGCCCATTGTCATCCGTCATGATGGCTCTTGCCCGATTCAGCAGTTGTTCCATGCTCATTACGTCCATCCCGGAGGAGGCTCTAAGAAGCTGCCTGACATAATGTGGCAACCCCGCCATTAATGCACAAGCCATCCATCGATCGAGGAAAGGTTTTCCAATCAGCCGAGTGAAACGATACATTTCAACCAAAAATTCATCTACCGTTTCCTCTAGATGGAGACGCCTTGCCACAGATTGGTCGAATGCGTTGAATCTATCCGTTGCATACACAGTCATAAGGGCTTGTTTAATTTGTTCTGCGTCTGTCCTTTTCTCTTGACAAAGCTGTCTGTACACGGCAAGCGCACCGCCTCGTAGCCGTAATGCTCGATTTTTTCCATGGCGCAGAGTTCACAAACTAACTCCACATTCTCTATCCATTCAACTATAGGCATGTCAGTTGTAGCACCGCTGAATTCCGGAATTAGCCAGATGTCGAAAGCCTTGACATCCATACCAAGTATATATTCGCCGAAATAGCTCATAATTGGTAACGAATTTAGAAGTCTATGACTAGACTTCAAACGTTTAATAAACACAAAAAAACTCAGTTCGGTTCAATTCCTGTAGAAGCACAAAAACCCTCTGTGTAACTTCGAGCTCCAATGAACGAAAACAATTCAGCTCACCGCAGAATTTCACTCGACACTCACGTTTCTCGTTCCCTTTTCTTCTGATTTACTTGTCTTTTTATTAGCAGATTTTCCCTCAGTTAATTCCGCTTAACCAATCAGAAAAAAACATAATCTGCTGGCTCACTATTTGTCATGATAATTAAATCTATTATTATTGTGTAGCAACCAGTAGATTTGTTACTACGAGGTTGTGAGTTCAATCCTTACTAGAAAACTAGTAAGCCAAAACTTATTTCGCTTTCCATCTGCAAGCCAGGCAAAGGCAGACCCTCTTACTGCGGGGAAGAACTAAGTCTGGGCCACCTCCACCGCTCGATTCTGGCTTAAGATCATCAATTCCGCCACACCCTTCTTCCTTTTCTTTATGTTGTGTTGGAGACTTCTACTATTCTGATCGTCCACATCGCTATTGCTTTGCCCTACCCTCATAGGGAATTCAGTTTTCGTTTTCCTACAGTTGTCTACTTTTTTTGTATATGTAGTGCAGAAAAAATAAGAACAAAAATAGGAGACAGTTAGGCATGTACTATAGAAATTATAGGCATGTACTATAGAAATAGTAGGCATGTACTATAGAGGTATGGTATACATGTATTATAGAAATTATAGGCATGTACTATAGAAATAGTATACATGTACTATAGAAATAGTAGGCATGTACTATAGAAATTATAGGCATGTACTATAGAAATAGTAGGCATGTACTATAGAAATAGTAGGCATGTACTATAGAAATAGTAGGTATGTACTATAGAAATAATAGGCATGTACTATAGAACGGGAAATTAGTTCTTGAGTTCCATCTCGTCCTGCAACACTATTGTGAGAGCAGAGAAAAGATTGGTAAACCCATGGGCTTCTTATTGGCCAAATATACTTGAATATGAGGTGCTATAAGACTGTTAAACGTCTCACAGGCAAAGTTGATACCGGATAAAATAATAGATGTATATAGAAATTATTCCGCTGTTGTGAGAACTGAGAAGAGATTTATTCTCTCAACCTAAATTTAAAATTTCAAAAAATTAAATAAAAAAATACACTTGATGTAATGAATAAACAGGAAGATAATTCTAATATAGTTCTAACTTCCCTGTACTTAGCCTCTTCATTAAAATAATGTTGAGCATCTTTTTTTTCTGTCAGCCATTAGAAATGTTTTACCTCGTTTATAGAACACTTTATCGAAAATTTACATTATTTTAAAGATCGTCGAAGTGTGTTTTTTCTATTATCTGAAAAAAATTCTTCGTTTTGTAGACTTAAAGAATTTATTCATTTCTTTTGTAAAAAGAAAATTATTGCATTTTAATCTTAAAATTAAGGGTTCGTGGGTTATTCAATATAATTTGATGAATGGGAATTCATTTTTATTACCATATTATAACAAATGTAATTATGTATTGAATTTTAACGATATTATGAGTTTTAATGATAATCATTTTAAACACTTCAATTTGGCTTCTTGGTCAACAAAAGTTACACGTATCTCTTGTTCTGTCCCTATCAAGAAGAATGTCATAATCGTATCAAAATAATCTCTTTAAATGTAACTTAAAACTTATTTTTATATTTGCAGAATCTCCAGGAATCAAAACGATAAAAAATGCATTATTGGATTGGCTTTGTTTCCATCAAGACAAATTTGTAAAAATATATTGGAAAAAGATTTTCTCATCATTTTTCTTGATCACATCAGTTTTATTTAGTTGAACACTCTATGGAATACCTGTCCTAATAAATTGCGTAATGCAAAGACACGAATAAACTCTACCAGCATCGTACTTTAATTTTTCACATTAATATATGTTAATAATTACAGTTAAAATATTGTAAAATATATTTTATAACATATTTTTAGGATATATTTTACTAAAATTTAAAAATTTAATGTTTATATTTTTTCTCGTTTCTTCACACAAAATTTGTAAAAAATAGACACTGCATCAAACATAAAAAATTATATGAACTTGAAATCTGACACGCAAAAAAAGACTTTCTTGTAAAGTATCTGGTCTTTGCTTTGCAAAGGACAAAAGGAAACAATCTTCAAAGACAAAACGAAGAGGAAAACTAGATTCTTGTAAAATATATGGCTTGTACAAATTTATTGCAGCATATACAAACACGTACAGGATAAAAGCCATATTCCTGTGAAGTATGGATTAATAATTACAGTTAAAATTAAGTAATGTAAAAATGATATCTGATATTTCGACTATAAACACGAACTTGAAGAAGAAAATGCCATATAATTGTAAAGTATCTGGTTCTAGCTTTTCAAAGGACAGCAGCACAACACCTTCAGAGACAATGCGAAGAGAGAAAGTACGTTCTTGTAAAATATGCGGCTTGTCTTTTACAAATCTATGGCAGCATATGCAAACACATACTATAGAAAAGCCATATTCCTGTGAAATATGTGGCTTTGCTTTTAAACGCAAATGCAATATGTTGACCCACATGCAAACACATACTGGAGAGAAACCATATTCCTGTGAAGTCTGTGGCTCTTCTACTTCACGCAAATCCGATATGGTGACCCACATGCGAACACATACTGGAGAGAAACCATATTCTTGTGAAGTATGTGGCTTTAATTTTGCAGATCGATGTTCTATGGTTAGACACAGGCGAACACATACTGGAGAGATACCATACACTTGTGAAGTATGTGGGTTATCTTTTTTACGCAAATACAATTTATCGGTCCACATGCAAACACATACTGGAGATAAACCATATTCATGTGAAATATGTGGCTCTTATTTTACAAGGCAATCCTCTGTGATTAAACACATGCGAACCCATACTGGAGATAAACCATATTCGTGTGAAATATGTGAATCTTCCTTTTCAGACAAACACAATATGTTGACACACATGCGAAAACATACTGGAGAGAAACCATATTCTTGTAAAGTATGTGGCTCTTCTTTTTCAGATCAGCGCTCTATGGTGGGACACATACGAACACATACTGGAGAGACACCATATATTTGTGAAGTATGTGGATCTTCTGTTTTACGCAAATTTGATTTATTGGTCCACATGCGAACACATACTGGGGAGAAACCATATTCCTGTGAAATATGCAAATCTTCCTTTACACGCAAATCCAATATGTTGACACACATGCGAACACATACTGGAGAGAAACCATATGCTTGTGAAGTATGTGGTCATTCCTTTACAAAGAAATGCAATATGTTGAAGCATATGAAAACACATAATAAGGAGAGTCACTAAGCCTAGATGAAGGGCCTGGCCCAGAGCTACCATCATATGTAACGACGAAAACTTGAAATACACTAATGTCTTAGAAGTTGTCAGTTGTAAAAAAGTAGTTATTTCTCCAGTAGTACAACTACTGAATGTTCGAAAATTGGAGTAGGAGTTCAAAAGAAATCCTAACTGAAAAATTTAAGGAATCGGCCCTCCCTGAAAAAAGAAAGAACACGCCAATTGAAAATATTGTTTCAATCATATATCAGATTGTGACATATATAACATCTGACGAAATAGTTTTTACCCTAACCCTAATCGAAGACCTACAGAAAGCAATATGCGACTCCTTATGGATTCTAGAGGAGGAATATATACAGAGAGAAAGTCGACTAAAGAAAAACAGTCAGTTGATCTTTTATAGTCGATGGACTATGTCAAAATATGGTTCTATATAGCTTTTCTTTGTACATAGAAAAAAGAAAACTACCTTCCCAGACACTAAACTTATGGAGCTATAATTGCATACAACGTAATTTCAGTTTAGTAGAGTTTGATTATATAAGAACACAAGACGTAGCTCTGATGAGAAACCACAATAACCCTTTTAAAATCCATCATAACAACAAGACACGAACAAGCATCAAGAATACATCCACAAACAGCAATATATTAACAACCACGTCAATCCACCCACAACTACAGTAATCCACACCAGCCTATTTCACTTCACAATTCTCATTAAAAAACACTTTTAATCTCCAAGAACAACCCACCTCAGTTGACATGATATACCTGATCGGCCATGGCAGAAAGTTGGCACTACTCTACTTCAGAAATACCCCTACACAATATATGCGAAGCAGCCCCTCTCAGCGCCTGCTGAATCGCCACACACACTCACTTCTGCCCATGAGCAGCAACCTGCTGAAACCCAGGTCCACAAACCAGGGGGAAATGGATTATATTTTCTTCGAACGTAAGCAATGCTTTCAGGCAGAGTACTACAATCGTACACACAACCTACCAGCACTGACCTAAGGCGAGGTCGTCACGATGCGCCCATACAAAAAAGGCGACAGAGTATGGAAAAAGGGCGTTGTGAACCAACGTTTAGATGAACATTCTTACATGGTCAAGACACCCAGCGGAAGCTACCGACAAAGGTCCCCGGAACACAAAACTCATGGAGCTATAATTGCATACAACGAAATTTTAGTTAAGTAGAGCTTGACTCTGTGAGAACACAAGTCGTAGCTCTGATAAGAAAACACAATAACCCCATTTAAAATGTATAACAACAATACACGAACAAGCATCCAGACAACAATATATTAACAACCACAAATACTGTAATCCTCACCAGCCTATTTTACTTCACAGTTCCCATAAAAAACACTTTTAATCTCCAAGAACACCCCACCTCAGTTGACACTGAACCCAGAAAAGTCACCAGCCTCACCAGCAATATCAGCAGCAAAAAATCATCTGGCACCATTTTTAACTGAATTACCACCACCTTCGAAATCACCTGTGAAGCGAGATGATGAACTATTAGGGGTAGATGAAGGCCTTATCCATACTATTGAAGAAGTGAAGGCTAGATGATATAAGTCAACTATCAGAAAAACCAAGGCCCTGATTAATAAAGTTAATACTGCCCTTAATCATATGTGGCAAGGTTATTTTGTTGAAAGATTATAATACCCATGAGCAAATGTCAATAAAAAAAATAAAACCCAGAGCCGCATGGACACTGAAGCTAACTAATATCTCTATGAGCTGAGAAAAATTAGGCAATTTATTGCAGCTCCCATAAAACACGGCTCTACTGAAAATCACCACCAGGAGACTCCAAAAAATACTATTTTTGAATGACTAAGAAATACTGTCAGGAAGCAGCATTTGCCCAGTTTAATAAGTACAAAGAGAACAAGCAGAACTCTCAGATCCCAAATGAATAGTTCCAAACAAATGCAAGGATTTTTTGCAGAAACCTTTCAAGAGATTCAATATCTGTGGAGCAACCTTCTGACAAGTAAGACCTGAAGAAGTATTATTAAAATGACTTTGCACAAAACCAAGTGTATTGAGAGCATCCAAATGATGCATGAGACATCAACCGAAATGTCATAGCCAGTATTAACATGATATCTAAAAAGTTGCACGATATGCAAACCATAAGAACCCTGGTTTTGAGTATGTCCCTAACTTTTGGTTGAAACATCTAACTGCACCAGATAGCCACTACAGTGACGGCTTCACATAGCTCACCAAGGGAGGAACAATCCTCATACTCGAGAGAAACGAAATTTTATTACCAAACAATAACTGAAGTTCCTTATATCACACCTTAGTATTTCTTCCGGCATAATTATGTTGAAACACTGAAGTTCAGCGACTAAATGGGGGTTTAGTTGATAATTGCAGGTGCTTTATGTGCCCTCCTCTTGTTTTGTTTCCAGGCATCTCTTTGCCACTGGAATCAAGCAGTCCTGATTACGGATAGGTGTGGTTAGTAATTGTGCAACCCTTGTTTCACAATTACACTGCAGCTACCCTAAGTAAGTGTATATATTGTCTCTTAAGACAAAGCGGAGGCCATGATTATTGATTCCAAACTAATTGATTTAAAATCGATTAATTCCGTATTTAGTCATTTTATTCAATTCTTTTAGGATATAGAAATGTGATACTTAGAACGCAATACAATGCAGAGGTGTGACGGGTAGACACAAGTTGGAGCATATGTCTGTTTATCTACACAATGTTACAATGTTATGTAATACCTGTATCAAGATGGTCTGGTGGAAACTCTGTATGATATATTTCGGGAACTCTTTTCTTCTTCAGAACCGTGCTCAACTTAAGTTCAAGCGTGCAGATATATGTGTGTTTGTTAAAAAAATAATATATATATATGTGTGTGTATACATTGTATTAAGGGTGAAACTATTTAATTTGTTCCACCATTATATGTCTTATTTGCTCTAACTTGTGTCTATCCGTCACACCTCTGCATTGTATTGCCTTCTAAGTATCACATTTCTATATACTAATAAACAATGCTTCAAGCAAACTACATAAACCTCAATTATTTTAGATTTTTGAAAAGAAAATGTAGGAAATTTATTGACGGTATTTCTCCATAAGCTATATATATATATGTATAGCACTAGATAAGGTGAAAGAATAAAATAAGGTGTGAATCAAATTTTGTTAGAATTCAAAGTTCAAACAAAGTACTTTAAAGTCCTTAACTCATGAGTTTTCAAAGAAAATCTCATATATATACTTTTATGTATTTTATATATTTTTAGTTTAATTTTATTACCTGCAGTAATGTCATTGCGGTAATGGTCCTCTGAGGAAAATATTTTCTTTGAAAACTCATGAGTTAAGGACTTTAAAGTACTTTGCTTGAACTTTGAATTCTAATAAAATGTGATTTGCACCTTATTTTATTATCTCACTTTCTCTAGTGCTATTAATGCTCTATCCAGTATATTGAGCTTCATTTTTATCCGGATGTTCACTAATTAAAGATATTAGTTACCGCTTATATCTTTTGTTGTATTACACTTATATATATATATATATATATATATATATATACATATATAAGCTATATAAAATAATAGTTTCTCCTGTATTTGAATAAAAATTTTCTCATCTTTTGTTCCTGAATTTCTTTTTGTTTATTTTATAATTCGATTTATAAATATTTACTTTTAAATGGAACGTTATTTATATATTTTTTAAATTTTACTTCCAGTTTTCTATTATTTGACTCATTATCTTCATTTCTTTTACTGTCATATATTTTTATTCTTTAATTTTATTGTATTCTTATTTATTTATTTCTCTAATTTTTTATTTACTTTATTTTTTTATATTGTTATTATCTTCAATTTCTCTGATTTTTGTGAGAAAAACAAATTTAGGTAATTTTTGAGTTTATCCTAATTTCTATAAATGTTTAAGTGATGCTGCAACGGCAAGAAAAGATGATAATCGGATGGAGCAATGTCAGGTGAATAAGGCGGATGAGGCAAAACTTACCAATTGAAATTTATTACCTTTTTCTGAGTGAGTTTTGCTGTGTAAGATCTCGCGTTATCATGCTGAAGCACTACAGCCTTCCTATTGATTAATGCTTGTCATTTTTTTGATAGAGCAATTCTTAGATCATCCAGCTGCGAACAGTATTTTACTGCTGATATTGTTTGATTAAACTCTAATAACTCATAATGAATCAGTCCTCCTATGCCCCACCATAAAGAGAGCATAACCTTTGGGTGTAGTCTTTGTTTTTGGAACAGGCTGTGGACTTTGGTTTCGGTCTAACCATTGTCTTTTGCGTTGGGTATTCTTGTAAAGAACCCATTTTTCATCTCTAGTCACAAATCTTTTCAAAAATGGTTCTCGATGATTCCTGGAAAGCAAAAATGTGCAACCAGTCAATCTTTGATTTCGTTGAGCGTTGGTTAAATCAAGGGGGCCCAGAGTCCAAGTTTTGAAACTTTTCCTAACTCGTGAAGGCATGAAATAATTGTTGTATGGGTTGTATTGAATTGTTCAGCAAATTATCTACTGCTTAACTTTGGATTTGCCTCCACAGCATCTTTAATGGCCTCTTTATCAATTGTTTTTGGCCTTACCGAACGTCGCCGATCTGACATGTTAAAGTCTGTAGAAAAAAATTTTGCAAACCACCATTGACATTTTCGATCATTCAAAACATTTATCCCATAAACAGTTCCAATATTCCTTGTAGCTTCTGCAGCTGTTTCCTTTTTTTTTAATTCATAGAGCATGCAATGTCTCAGATGCTCCTCACTAATATCTATTTTTTGACAGCTGAGACCGTTAAACTTAATATTTTCCAACTAATTTGGAAAGGCAAAGCAAGATATTAAGACACCAATTCACCAAAAAATCTAGAACTGTGTACAACTTAGGAGGCTGCAAAGTGATGAAGTAAAAAATACGACATTACTTTCTGTCCACCCTGATAGTAATAAACAAATACTATTTACATTGAAAAAACGCCTTTTATTATTAATTTAAGCGTTTGAAATAAATAAATAAAAACATATGCTGATAAAACATATATATATATATATATATATATATATATATATATATATATATATATATAATAAAACACTTTATTGAATTAATTTTAACAAACAAATTATAAACCGAAAGTTTTTTTTCTTCATAACGTCACTTTTTATTACACTTCATCACATTTTCTGGGTATATGTTACGACGCTCAACATAGGCGCGAACGGGGTCCAAAAAAAGAACGAGAAAGAGTTTAAAAACATAAATTTGCAACAAGTAAAGTTGACTTATGTCTAGAATAGACATTTTTCTACTTACCTATGTAATTTGTTTGTATTTTTACGTAGTATAAATGGCTTTTTAGATGTTAAAAAAAAATTTCTTGTTTTTTAAAACATCTAGTTTCTCAAAGAAAATTGGCGGCCATTCCCTCGATATTATTACATACAGCGGCCATTTTGATTTCTTCGCTGGCGTCTGTCGAAATTAAATTTCTAATAAATAGCACTTCAAACGGGTTTAAAATACAAACAAATAGCACATGCAAGTTTGAAACTAACTTTTACAGCTTACAGTTACTTTTATTTGTTGTATATTTGTTTTTTTAGCGTTTTTACTCTGCTGAGTCTCGTAAAAGATGCCCGTAATTAAAAAATGAAGCGGAAGTCGAAACTAAAAAAAAAGTTTTGTTATTCAGAAATGCTAACAAAAACGTTTCATTTTTAATTTCTGGTCATCCGCACGTCACGTGACGCGGTATTTGTTGCAAGATTAAACAGGAAGCCAGAAAAGCATAAAAATTTTGGAAATAAACAAATCGAAATTTTACGTATAATTTTTCTTTACCGCGATTATTTATTTAATTTTGTAGTCTCTGGTGTAATTTCCTGCATAACAAACCCTCGCTGTTGGCATCAATACTTCCGTTTTACCGACAACCGGAAGTTTACGGCCTTCTCAATTTCTAACTCATCCGTAATTAACCACGGCAATGTTCAAGTACGACTAACTGTACGAGCAGCTTCTGCGGCGCTGCTACGGTGTTACGCCGCCATCCGTCCCCGATAATAAACTTCGTACTTAACAACTTCCGGTATTCTTTAGTTTAATTTTCTCTAGTTTCTGGTAGTCAATTTTCTGGTTTAATTTCTTTTGTATTTTATGATAATGAATTATATCGTACAAGACGTACTAACCGCAGATGAATGTCGGTTGCGCACTATCTCCTTGCAAGTGTTACTAATGGACACAAATGGAGAAAAGAAAACGTTGGAAGGATTGGCAGGGCCTACATGATGTGGTAAACCACACGTATAATTTTGTGGATCCCGTAGACAATACGATCCACACTAATCGTATTGAAGGCTCATGGAGTCACGCTAAAGACAAATTCAGGTCCATGCGAGGTACAAGTGCAGCACATTTCAATAGCTACCTGCAAGAGTTTCTCTGGCGTCGACAAGTAAAAGTAAATTACTTCGGCCATATAATATATGCGATCCGACAGTACTATGATTTCTGAAACAACCTATTTTATTATTTTCCCACTGTGATTATTTATTTTCAGTAACTGTGATTATTTATTTTTGTCAAATAAATTATTTAAAATAAAATTTTAACAGTTATTATTTATTTTTGTCTAATAAATTATTTAAAATAAAATTCAGTACAAAACTAACGAAAACAGGAAGTTTTTATTATCGGAACCAATTTCGAACAGACACCGTTTCCGGTTGGAAACAACTTTGCTTAGAGTTAGTCGTACTTGAACATTGCCTTAACCACATTAATAATATCTATAAAAAATATCTATATTATTTAAAATATTTTAATAAATATTTGGGCACAGCTGAAGTACGAGTGACTCTAAGAGCAGTTTCTGCGGCGCTGCTACGGTGACAGGCCGCGATCCGTACCCGATAATAAACTTCGTAGATAACAACTTCCGGTATTCTGTAGTTAAACTTTGTTATGTAATTACGTGGTAGATGAAAAAAAGACTGTACGCCAAAAATTATGCAAATTCATCCAGTATTTATTTAACCATAAATAAAAAACGATTTTATCACTCGGTAGATATTTCCACCATTTTGTATCTTAGATTTTCACGATTTCGGGTTTGGGGTCTCCATTGCTTACAAAAATGTCAAAATGTACATAAACTATTTTTTTTTCTTTTTCTTATAATTTAATAAATAGTGGATGAATTTGCGTAATTTTTTCTGCACAATCTTATTTTCTACTAACACGTAAGTACATAATAAAGTTTATACATTCTTTAAATATTTCAATGTCAGGGTTGATATGCACAAGCACCAAATTTTCTCTGTATTTTCTGGTATTCTGTAGTTCAATTTTCTGGTTTATTTTTTTCTGTATTTGCTCTATATATGATAATGAATACTATCGTACAAGACGTACTAACCGCAGATGAATGTTGTTAGGTACAAATGCAGCACATTTCAACAGGAGTTTCTCTGGCGTCGCCAAGTAAAAATAAATTACTTCGCCATATGATATATGCGATCCGACAGTACTATGATTTCTGAAACATTCTTATTTTTCCCTAAGAAAATAAAACAACCTATTTTATTATTTTCCCTCCCAAAAATCAAAATTATTTCATTAGCAAAATACATTGCATTTTATTTTCCGAAGAAAATCAAACTGTGTAAAAAACTAATCTGTGATTATTTATGGTGCTTGAGCTGATGGTGTCCGGACCGAAAATAAATAATAAAGACATAACCTGCATTGTGTATGTGACCGGGATGGAACAAAGATATCGGAAACCAAAAATTACGAAAATTGATCAAGTATTTTTTTTTTTATCACAGAAAAAACACATTTTACGATTCTTGTTGTTCGAGACGCCATCTTGGCAATTACACATACGCCACCATACGTCAAAGGGCTGCAACTAAGGGCAGGCAACCGAGCGTTAGAAAAACCCGCCAAAAAAACGCCAAAAACCCGTCAAATTTTGTGGCTTCGGCTGTTTTTAGCAGTTTCACTACGAACAGTAGAAGATTTGTTATGGCCCCTTAGAGTAACTCTCCCAAAAAATATAGGTAAAAGTCAAGAATGCTTTAAAAAAGGCCAAATACACAAGTTTTGGCCTTTTTATCTCCGTTGTTTAGCGTTGATGCGTCTTGAAAATCGAACATCGAAACAAAAAAAGCACAATTTTTGTTTTTGTGATAATAAAAAAACTACTTGATCAATTTTCGTAATTTTTGGTGTATGATATCTTTGTTCATTCCCGGTCACATACATACTACTCTTATGTCTTTATTATTTATTTTCGGTCCGGACACCATCAGCTCAAGCACCTTATTTATTTTTGTCAAATAAATTATTTAAAATAAAATTCAGTACAAAACTTTCATTATATTTTCTGAGAAAACATAACACCTATTCGACTAACCAAAACAGGAAGTTTTTAATATCGGAAACAATTTCGAACGGACACCGTACTTCAACTGTGCCCCCCACCCCCCAAAAAATAATATTTTAAAAAGTTATAAGCAATAAGAAAATAAAACTGTAAAAAACTAAACTGTGATTATTTATTTTTGTCAAATAAATTATTTAAAATAAAATTTAGTACAAAACTTTCATTATATTTTCTGAGAAACCATAACACCTATTCGATTAGCCAACACAGGAAGTTTTTAATATCGGAAACAATTTCGAACCGACACCGTTTCCGGTTGGAAACAACTTTGCTTAGAGTCACTCGTACTTCAACTATGCCAATATTTGTATAATTAATCATAGATATTTTGGCGATTTGTGACTTTCATACTTTCGTTTTCACTCAGCAGCCAATGACCCCGTTTGTCATATACGGATGGCCAAAAATGATACAAAAAACTTTCTCCACAATTAATTCCAATTTCAGACTTGTCCAACGAATGAATTACTTTTATTTCGTAATAAACAAATAATTAACAGAATACTGGATCTATTTTTTAAATAATTTATTCGTTTTTTATTTTATTATTTTAAACACTTTAAAAAAATTATTTTCTCAAGTTGTTTTTGGTTTAAAATGACCCTACGATTTACAAGTCTAAATTTAGGGTTATGCATGGGACTAGAGTCACCTGTAGGAATGTTTTGGCAATATTTTGTATCGGATACGGAAATGTTATTAAGTTTAAAACTAAAAATAAACTTTCTAAATTTAAAACAAAAAATCAATTTGTGAAAACTAAAAAAAAAACAATATTATGTGTGTATTCAGAATTTTAAACCCAAAACAATTTGAGAAAACAATAAAAAAAAAGTGTTCAAAACAAAATAAAAACAAATAAATTATTTAAAAAAAAGATCCAGTATTCTGTTCATTATTTGTTTATTACGAAATAAAAGTAATATATTCATTGGAAAGTCTAAAATTGGTTTTAATTGTGGAGAAAGTTTTTTAATTTCTGGCCATCCATATATGATATGAGGCGTCATTTGCTGCTGAGTGAAAACGAAAGTATGAAAGTCACAAATCGCCATGTTTTTCTACAATTAATTAATTAGCTATTTTAATACATTTCACACTTATCTCGCTATTGCAATCGGTAACCAAAAAAAATCTCCCACATGTTTTTTCCTATAACTTATTTTTTACTGAATAAAATATAATATTTATGCAATTGTTTATTTAATTCTAGTTTTTATTTGATATATAGTAAATACCAATTATTTATCCGATAAAGAAATAATAATTTTACGTATCGTATTTTTAATCAGCCCGATTCTTTATTTATTCTAGTAATCCCATTTTTTTTTACAAACATTTATATCTGCGGGAGTCCTACTTTACAATAACCTATAAACTAATATGATATGTAGATTTTTTTCTATATCCTCACACCTGACATTATCTCTACAAATCCACCATCCGCGCATGCATGGAGTATTGTTGCCACATCTGGGCTGGTGCATCATCTACTAGTCTCTCCCTCCTTGACAAGGTCCAAAAAAGAGTCACCAACCTAATAGGTCCCTCACTGTTAACCAAGCTCCAGTCCCTGTCACATCGCCACAATGTAGCTTCCTTGTGCTTGTTTTACAAATACTTCAATGGATTGTGCTCCGATGAATTGGCTGCTCTGGTGCCTCCTCATCGTAAGTTCACATATTAAATATTAAATCATTATCAATTATTTTGATATGAAAATACTAATTAAATATTAAATCAATATCAATTACTTTGAAATGAAAATACTAATTAAATATTAAATCATTATCAATAATTTTGAAATGAAAATACTAGTTAAATATTAAATCATTAACAATTATTTTGAAATGAAAATACTAATTAAATATTAAATCATTATCAATTATTTTGAAATGAAAATACTAATTAAATATTAAATAGTAATCAATTATTTTGAAATGAAAATACTAATTAAATATTAAATAGTAATCAATTATTTTGAAATGAAAATACTATTTAAATATTAAATCATTAACAATTATTTTGAAATGAAAATACTAATTAAATATTAAATCATTATCAATTACTTTGAAATGAAAATACTAATAAAATATTAAATCATTATCCATAATTTTGAAATGAAAATACTAGTTAAATATTAAATCATTAACAATTATTTTGAAATGAAAATACTAATTAAATATTAAATAATTATACATTATTTTGAAATGAAAATACTAATTAAATATTAAATCATTAACAATTATTTTGAAATGAAAATACTAATTAAATATTAAATCATCATCAATTATTTAGTAATCTAAATACTAATTAAATATTAAATCATTATTAATTATTTTGAAATGAAAATACTCATTAAATATTAAATAATTATCAATTATTTTGAAATGAAAATACTAATTAGATATTAAATCATTATCAATTATTTTGAAATGAAAATACTATTTAAATATTAAATCATAAACAATTATTTTGAAATGAAAATACTAATTAAATATTAAATTATTATCAATTATTTTGAAATGAAAATACTAGTTAAATATTAAATCATTAACAATTATTTTGAAATGAAATACTAATTAAATATTAAATCATTATCAATTATTTTGAAATGAAAATACTAATTAAATATGAAATCATTATTAATTATTTGTAAATGTAAATACAAATAAAATATTAAATCATTATCAATAATTTTGAAATGTAAATACTAATTAAATATTTAATAGTAATCAATTATTTTGAAATGAAAATAATTAAATATTAAATCATTATCAATTATTTTGAAATGAAAATACTACTTAAATATTACATCATTATCAATTATTTTGAAATAAATATACTAATTAAATATTAAATCATTAACAATTATTTTGAAATGAAAATACTAATTAAATATTAAATCATTATCAATTATTTTGAAATGAAAATACTACTTAAGTATTAAATCATTATCAATTATTTTAAAATACTAATTAAATATTAAATCATTATCAATTATTTTGAAATGAAAATTCTAATTAAATATTAAATAATTATCAATTATTTTTTAATGAAAATACTAATTAAATATTAAATAATTATACATTATTTTGAAATGAAAATACTAATTAAATATTAAATCATCATCAATTATTTAGTAATCTAAATACTAATTAAATATTAAATCATTATTAATTATTTTGAAATGAAAATACTAATTAAATATTAAATCATCATCAATTATTTAGTAATCTAAATACTAATTAAATATTAAATCATTATCAATTATTTTGAAATGAAAATACTACTTAAGTATTAAATCATTATCAATTATTTTAAAATACTAATTAAATATTAAATCATTATCAATTATTTTGAAATGAAAATTCTAATTAAATATTAAATAATTATCAATTATTTTTTAATGAAAATACTAATTAAATATTAAATAATTATACATTATTTTGAAATGAAAATACTAATTAAATATTAAATCATCATCAATTATTTAGTAATCTAAATACTAATTAAATATTAAATCATTATTAATTATTTTGAAATGAAAATACTAATTAAATATTAAATCATCATCAATTATTTAGTAATCTAAATACTAATTAAATATTAAATCATTATCAATTATTTTGAAATGAAAATACTAATTAAGTAATAAATCATTATAAATTATTTTGAAATGAAAATACTAATTAAATATTAAATCATTATCAATTATTTTGAAATGAAAATTCTAATTAAATATTAAATAATTATCAATTATTTTTTAATGAAAATACTAATTAAATATTAAATAATTATACATTATTTTGAAATGAAAATACTAATTAAATATTAAATCATTAACAATTATTTTGAAATGAAAATACTAATTAAATATTAAATCATCATCAATTATTTAGTAATCTAAATACTAATTAAATATTAAATCATTATTCATTATTTTGAAATAAAAATACTCATTAAATATTAAATCATTATCAATTATTTTGAAATGAAAATACTAATTAAGTATTAAATCCTTATCAATTATTTTGTGATGTAAATACTAATTAAATATTAAATCATTAACAATTATTTTGAAATGAAAATACTAATTTAATATTAAATAATTATCAATTATTTTGAAATGAAAATACTAATAAAATATTAAATCATTATCAATTATTTTGAAATGAAAATACTAATTAAATATTAAATCATTATCAATTATTTTGAAATTAAAATACTAATTAAATATTAAATAGTAATCAATTATTTTGAAATGAAAATACTAATTAAATATTAAATCATTATCAATTATTTTGAAATGAAAATACTAATTAAATATTAAATAGTAATCAATTATTTTGAAATGAAAATACTAATTAAATATTAAATAATTATCAATTATTTTGAAATGAAAATACTAATTAAATATTAAATCATCATCAATTATTTAGTAATCTAAATACTAATTAAATATTAAATCATTATCAATTATTTTGAAATGAAAATACTAATTAAGTAATAAATCATTATAAATTATTTTGAAATGAAAATACTAATTAAATATTAAATCATTATCAATTATTTTGAAATGAAAATTCTAATAAAATATTAAATCATTATCAATTATTTTTTAATGAAAATACTAATTAAATATTAAATAATTATACATTATTTTGAAATGAAAATACTAATTAAGTAATAAATCATTATAAATTATTTTGAAATGAAAATACTAATTAAATATTAAATCATTATCAATTATTTTGAAATGAAAATTCTAATTAAATATTAAATAATTATCAATTATTTTTTAATGAAAATACTAATTAAATATTAAATAATTATACATTATTTTGAAATGAAAATACTAGTTAAATATTAAATCATTAACAATTATTTTGAAATGAAAATACTAATTAAATATTAAATCATCATCAATTATTTAGTAATCTAAATACTAATTAAATATTAAATCATTATTAATTATTTTGAAATGAAAATACTCTTTAAATATTAAATAATTATCAATTATTTTGAAATGAAAATACTAATAAAATATTAAATCATTATCAATTATTTTTAAATTAAAATACTAATTAAAAATTAAATTATTATCAATTATTTTGAAATAAAAACACTAATTAAGTATTAAATCCTTATCAATTATTTTGTGATGTAAATACTAATTAAATATTAAATCATTAACAATTATTTTGAAATGAAAATACTAATTTAATATTAAATAATTATCAATTATTTTGAAATGAAAATACTAATAAAATATTAAATCATTATCAATTATTTTGAAATGAAAATACTAATTAAATATTAAATCATTATCAATTATTTTGAAATGAAAATACTAATTAAATATTAAATAATTATCAATTATTTTGAAATGAAAATACTAATAAAATATTAAATAATTATCAATAATTTTGAAATGAAAATACTAATTACATATTAAATAATTATCAATTATTTTTCAATGTAAATACTAATTAAATATTAAATCATTATCAATTATTTTGAAATGAAAATACTAATTAAATATTAAATAAGTATCAATTCTACCGCAAATTCAAGTTAGATGATACAAGGAAATCTAATAAAAATTATGTCCAAATCTCGGTTTTAAAAATATTATAATGATTAAAGTTAAACTACATTCTGTTAAGAGGCATTCGCTTCATACAAAATAAACATTTACAAATTAAGTCAAGCTTAGTACATGAATATATACATAATATGGTAAACAATAGTGAAATAAAAAATATTTTTTCAATTGGTATTTAAGTGGAATATGAATAATATAAAGATTGCCAGAAATAATAAGACATTTAATAATTTAAATTGTGTTTATGTCATAGATAAACAATTCAACAAGAATAAAAATAAGATTTCATGAAACTTGCAGAGAAACGGTGTTATTACAAAATTACGAACATATATAAAAGATGATACAAGAAGATTGTTTATGAGGACATGTATTTTGTAATTACTATAGCTTAATATACCATTCGACACACATTATCAGAACGTAATTTTGACACTACATTGGTTCACATAAAACTTGATTTGTTTTTATTAAAGACCGATGTTTGATAACCTCACATTATGAACTATGTGTTATGCTTTAAATAAATGGAACCAGATGCCAGACATTCACATGCTATTTTAGACACTCTAGCCTAGATATCCTTTTAAGATTCTTACAGTCTCTTTAAGTGCAATTGTTTATATCTCTCCTGCAATTGGTTCACCGGGTATTTTCGCCAGGTAATTTAAAAATTCTTTTTCATTAGGCCGGTTGCTCCTACAATTAGTGGTATAATGGAAATCTTCCTAAGATTCGAGTTTCTTTTCATGTCACAAATAAGACCTTGGTATTTCGTAATCTTTTCCGTTTCAGCTCCGTTTAAGCCAGCATCATTAGGGACACTGACTTCAACTAGGGTTGCTACTTTCTCCCTTTTGTCCCATATAACTATTTCAGGTTTAAAAGCTCCGTTTTCTAGATATGTAGCTGTAGGGATTGTATAGTTATAGTGGATGGTTTATAACTTATTTCCAACTGTTCTTTCTGGTATATGCTCCCAAGACTTTCTGCTACACTGGATATTAAACTTTTTACAAATAGTCCAGTGAAGGTATTTAAACACTCTGATGTGTCACATTCTATAGTAGCGATCTCCCAGGTATAAACCAGTTCTTACAATAGTGGTTTGATGTTGATGGTCAATTTCTAAGAAACCCATACTCCCGGTTCCTCTTGGCAGATACAGCCTTGGTAGACACTGGTTTCTGTACATTACTCTGTACATTGTCAACATTTTTTTCGTTTTTGTGTCTAATCTATTAATGTCCTTTTGTGGTCAATCAATAATTCCAGAGCTGTATCTTATCACTGACAGAACTAATTGGTTAATAGCAGTTACTTTGTTTTTGTTTGTAAGCTGTGTTTTGCAAATTTTTCTAACACGGCATATATATTCTCTGCCAATTTTTTCTTTCATCTTGGCATGTTGAATTGAATCGTTTTCTTCTATGCCAAGGTATTTGTATTGTTCCTGTTCTTCAAGATCTTTGATGTCAGTATCTTCATCGAGCTGTATGTTTTCCGTTTGACTCTTCTTCCCAGCTCTAAGAGAACACTGTGCACATTTGTCCAGGCTGAACTTGACTTTCTCCAGTGTGTGTTCGCATATGTTTAACTAATCTTCCTTTCTCACTAAAACAAGATCCACAAACTTTACAAGAATATGGCTTTTCTCCAGTGTGTGTTCTCAAATGTCTTTTGAAAGCAGAATTGTCTGAAAACTTTGAACCGCAGACTTCACAAGAATAAGGTTTCTCTCCAATGTGTGTCCAAATGTGTATTTTTAAAGATGAATTATGTAAAAACACTGAATTGCAGACTTCACAAGAGTAAAGTTTCTCTCCGGTGTGTGTTCTTATGTGTCTCTTTAAAACAGAATTGTCTGAAAATGCTGACCCACAAACTGCACACGAGAAAGGTTTCTCTCCGGTGTGTTTTCGCTTGTGTCTCTTTAAAAGAGAATTGGTTGAAAATGCTGACGAACAGTCGTTACAAGAAAAAGGTTTCTCTCCGGTGTGGGTTCGCATATGTATCTTTAAATTAGAATTGACTGAAAAAGCTGACCCACAGACTTCACAAGAGAAAGGTTTTTCTCCAGTATGTGTTCGCATGTGTTGTTTTAACATTGGATTGGTTGAAAATGCTGACCCGCAGACTTCACAAGAAAAAGGTTTAACTCCAGTGTGTGTTCGCATATGTTTCTCTAAAATTGAATTTGTTGTAAATGCCAAGGAACAGACGTCACAAGAAAAACGTTTGTCTCTGGTGTGTTTTCGCATATGTATCTTTAAATAGGAATTGTCTGAAAATGCTGACCCACAGACAGAACAAGAAAAAGGTTTCTCGCCGGTGTGTGTTCGCATATGTATCTTTAAAATAGAATTGGTTGAAAATGCTGACCCACAGACTTCACAAGAAAATAGTTTCTCTCCAGTGTGTGTTCTCATGTGTTGCTTTACACCAGAATTGGTTGAAAATGCTGATCCGCAGACTTCACAAGAAAAAGGTTTCTCTCCAGTGTGGGTTCGCATATGTCTTTTGAAAGCCGAATTATCTGAAAATTCGGAACCGCAGACTTCACAAGAATAAGGTTTCTCTCCAGTATGTGTCCTCATGTGTTTTTTCAAAGAAGAATTTCGTGAAAACGCTGACCCACAGACTTTACAAGAAAAAGGTTTCTCTCCAGTGTGTGTCCGCATGTGTAATTTTAAAGATGAATTATGAGTGAATGCATGCTGGCACACATCACAAGAAAAGGGTTTTTCTCCAGTGTGTTTTCGGATGTGTTTCTTTAAATTAGAATTGTCTGAAAATGCTGACTGACAGACTTCGCAGGAGAAAGGTTTCTCTTTGGTGTGTGTCTGCATATTTAATTTAAACTCAGAATTATTACAAAATGCCGACGCACAGATTTCTCTCCAGAATTGTTTGAAACTTTCGATGAACAGATTTTACAAAAGAAAAGAAGTTTTTCTCTGACGTATGTATGCATCGAATTAAAACATTTAACTTCTTCTTCACGTCCTTTTTACCTTTAGTATATATTTGTTATTAGAAAAATGTTTATTTACATATATAACAATAATATATGAGCATGAGTTTTTCAAATCCTTTCTTCAATAAGAACTACGTGAAAATAGTGATGCCCTCACTTCAGAATAAAAATGTTCGGTCGCTTTTCATTTATTCTTTATTTTATCTGTTATCTGTAAATGAAAAAGAACTTTTTATCAACAAATATTATTTTACAAAATAAATTCAGTTTTTAATTTGAACACATTTATTTTACTTAAATTTCGTATATTACAACTTAATATCTTCATTTATTTTACTTAAATTTAATATATTACAACTTAATATCTTCATTTATTTTACTTAAATTTCATATATTACAACTTAATATCTTCAATTATTTTACTTAAATTTCATATATTACAACTTAATATCTTCATTTATTTTACTTAAATTTCATATATTACAACTTAATATCTTCAATTATTTTACTTAAATTTCATATATTACAACTTAATATCTTCAATTATTTTACTTAAATTTCATATATTACAACTTAATATCTTCATTTATTTTATTTAAATTTCATATATTACAATTTAATATCTTCATTTATTTTACTTAAATTTCATATATTACAACTTAATATCTTCATTTATTTTACTTAAATTTCATATATTACAACTTAATATCTTCAATTATTTTACTTAAATTTCATATATTACAACTTAATATCTTCATTTATTTTACTTAAATTTCATATATTACAACTTAATATCTTCAATTATTTTACTTAAATTTCATATATTACAACTTAATATCTTCAATTATTTTACTTAAATTTCATATATTACAACTTAATATCTTCAGAAAGCAAGTCCTTATTTTATATAACATACGATTATTTATATGAATACAGAATTTAAGAATATTTAAGAGACAATGAATCTCAATGTTTAAGTAATATTCCATGAAAAATGCCAGTATACTGAAATCATATGGCCTTAATATGGTTAAGATGAAAATTCTTATACACTAAATGTACAAAAGCAAGGAAATTTCCAAATTTTTACACTTTTATTGTCATTAAGGGTATGACTACATATCAACAAATCCATTTCATTATTACATCACTACAGTATAAATATCTATGCATGAGTGGATGAAGTGTGTAAGGTGCGCTGAAGAAAAATTACTACCAGTAAAATGCATAGCCATGTTGTGCTTGCATACCCTTAATGACAATAAAAGTGTACAAATTTGGGAATTTTCTTGCTTTTGTACATTTATTGTATATGAATTTTCATCTTAACCCTATTAAGGGCATATGATTTCAGTATACTGGCGTTTATCATGGGATGTCACTACTTTTGTAAAGGCTATGCCTCAATACAATGGTCATTTTTAAGTTTTTTTTGGAATTTTCTGGAAAACTAAGGTATATGTTAAACTGAAATTAAAATGCCATCAACTAGACTCTAGAACCTCTATCTCTGCCAAAAATCAGCTGAAACCATCAAATAGTGGATGAGATATAGGGTGGCACATACGTACATACGGATAACACAAAATCATGCCTGACCTTTCTGGATCTCTGGGTTGCCTTGACTAATGATGCTGAAATTCTACACACTTATAGAACCTATCAAAAAAAATTTTGTGAAAGTTTTAACTAATTTGGTTTATTGGTTTTTAAGTTATGATTGATCACAGAAATGAAATTTCTAGCATAGGCCGTTTTTGAAGTCTATTAAGGGATAGAGCGCTCTCGCGCCTCCCTTGATTTTTTATTATTTCCATTTGAAAATATATAGTTATATTAAATTACTTATCCAAACCTTGGCCATGTTTAAGTAACATTTGAATTTATTTGCATATGAACATATCTAGTTATATTAAATTACTTATCTAAACCATTTAAATGAATCTCAATATTTAAGTAATATTTATGTTTTTTCACATGAATTAAAAGTTGTACACATGCAGAATCGTCAGTTTAATGGATATTCTCGAATTTCGCCGCAAATGGCGTAATTTGTCGAAGATAAATCATGGAGACAACTATTTGGAAATCAGACTCTTTTGTCACTTGATTTTCATAGATTTTCGATTTCTGTTTTCGGATAAAGTATATCACATTTTTCTTCTTCTATTGTGTTGAGAAGTAAGTTACGAGCGTTTTTTTTTTAAGAATTCTAATAATTTGGGAATCTATTTTGTGATTTTCGAATTAATTTCTGTTTATTTTTGTTTATTCTCCTATCATAAAAATGGAATGTAAAGTTTAGAAAAATGGACATTTAATCAAGTTTCTAAAAGCCGCAAAAGCTGCTCATGACATGTGTGCTTCTTATGGAGAAAATGTCGTCACTGAAAGAACCATTCATGGTTGGTATACCAAGTTAAAACATGGACATGTTTACCTTAAAGACGACCCTCGTCCTAATTTAGATTTACCTTTGAATTCATTAAAAAAATGTATATATTTCGATGAAAATTTCAAATATATGAATCCATTATAAAAATGGTGCTTCTAGATTATTTAATTCCTTATTTCTAGAAGAGGGAATCAAAAATGGAGATAATTCGACTTTTTATGGGGACTCATAACGAAACTATTATATTCGATTTTTTTTCTTACAGGAAACCGTAACACAGATGGAGCAGCAAGATAATTTGTAAGAAGAAACATTATAAAACTGTATTTTTGTAATAAAACAATTAAGAAACAGTATTGAAAAGGAAATGAACATCACATCAAATATAAAAATATAAAGTACATATCTGAAAAAAAGATTTACACTGGGAACAATTAAACTATCTGGGAGAGAATATTTCTCATATAAAGTACATATTTATGAGAAAAGTTTTACACTGGTACAATTCAACTATCTGGGAGAGAATACTTCCCATATAAAGTACATATTTATAAAAAAAGGTTGACACTGGGTACAATTCAACTCTCTGGGAGAGAATACTTCCCATATAAAGTACATATTTATAAAAAAAAGGTTGACACTGGGTACAATTCAACTCTCTGGGAGAGAATACTTCCCATATAAAGTACATATTTATAAAAAAAGGTTGACACTGGGTACAATTCAACTCTCTGGGAGAGAATACTTCCCATATAAAGTACATATTTATAAAAAAAGGTTGACACTGGGTACAATTCAACTCTCTGAGAGAGAATACTTCCCATATAAAGTACATATTTATAAAAAAAGGTTTACACTGGGTACAATTCAATTATCTGAGAGAGAATACTTTCCATATAAAGTACATATTTATAAAAAAAAGTTTTACACTGGGTACAATTCAACTACCTGTGAGAGAATACTTCCCATATAAAGTACATATTTATAAAAAAGTTTTAAACTCGGTACAATTCAACTATCTGGGAGAGAATATATCCCATATAAAGTACATATTTATAAAAAAGTTTTACACTGGGTACAATTCAACTATCTGGGAGAGAATACTTCCCATATAAAGTACATATTTGAAAAAAAGTTTTACACTGGGTACAATTCAACTATCTGGGAGAGAATACTTCCCATATAAAGTACATATTTATAAAAAAGTTTTACACTGGGTACAATTCAACTATCTGGGAGAGAATACTTCCCATATAAAGTACATATTTATAAAAAGTTTTACACTGGGTGCAATCGCAAAACAATGTACTAACATTGTCTGATGTCTAGTTAAGTACAGAATGTCTTGAAGATTTAACGCATTGACATCGATTTTGGGAAAATTAAGACAGTTTGAATTATCTCCCTTTTTGATTCACTCTTTTAGAAATGAGGAAGGAAATTTGGTTCGTTGCAGAATGAATAAGCACCTAAAAAATACATGAAATTTTAGATTTATTTATGAATCCATTAGAAAAATAATTGGACCATGCAAAGAATACGGACCCCCAAAAAATGGCCAAACAAAAGGGACGCTTTTCCATCGTCATCGGTGTCTTCCGTTTGACCTGGCCAAACACACGAGCACTCTATTTAAAACTTTTAAATCAACGAAATCATAAACAAACGAAATCATTCAAATTACTTTTTTTCTTTTAAAACATGTTAATATTTATATTTAGGGGGAGGGATAAAATATATATTTATAATTTAAGGTTCTAACATTTTTTCGAGTCAGGGAAGAATGCATAATAAAATAAAATCTTATAGCGTGCGTCTTTTTTTTTACAATACGTTTTAATAAACACAGAATATTCTATTGTTCGTGTTGTGTATTTTAAAAACAGGTGTGGGGAGGATATATGCACTCTGTTTATTAAAAAGTTGTAAATAAACGAAACCTCGAAGCATCCAAAATCATAAATATATAATACATATCCATTTTGAAAATGGATATATACTATATATTTATTATTCAATGTAGGATGCATTTAATCTTCCGTTTTGTCTCCCCATGAGAGCGAACTTAGAAAATAGGTTTCCAAATTGAAGAAATTTAAATATATAATATATCCCCTCTCCCTAAATCTAAATATTAACATGTTTTAAAAGAAAAAAGTATTTTGGATTATTTCGTTTGTTTATTAAAAAGTTGTAAATAGAATGCAAGTGTGTTAGGCCAGGTCAACCGGAAGACACCGGTGAAGACGGAAAAGCGGGACTTTTGTTTGGCCATTGTTTTCGGGTCCGTATTCTTTGTATGGTCTAAATAATTTATGGCTTTTTTAAAGATTTTTATGTGATCGTGGCTTCCTGTTATAATTACAACGTCACGTCCGGTACCAGAAATGAAAAGAAAACGTTTTTGTTTATGCGATTTTTTAGAATTAGTTTGTTTATGCGACTTTTTTAAATTAGTATTGTTCCTTCGAATTACAGTTTAATAATAATATTGAATTAATCTTAACAAACAAATTATCAATCGAAAAATTTTTTAAATTTCGACTTCCGCTTCTTTTTTTTAAATTTAGGGCCATGCGAGGAAACTAGCAGGGGAAATTTTACTAATCACATGCAAGAGTTTGTTTGGCGGTGACGAACAAAAAACAGTTTTTTTGAAAACATTTTATATGGGATTAGAAAATGTTATGAAGTGTAATAAAACAATAACGTTATTAAGAAGAAAAAAAAGAACTTTTGGTTGATAATTTGTCTGTCAAAATTAATTCAATAAAATGTCATTTTTTTCAATGTTAAAAGAAATAAATTTCGGTCGATAATTTGTTTGTTAAAATTAATCCAATAAAATATTTAATTATTGTAGCATATGTTTTTATTTATTTCACACTACATTAATAAGAAAATGTGATTTTTCAATGGAAGTATTATTTGTTTATTACTACATTAAACTAAGAAAAAATAAAATAATTAAACAAATGTATTGTTATTATTAAACTATAATTCGAAGGAACAATACTTATAAATCGCATAAACAAGAAAGTCGAACAACAATGGGTTTTTTTTCATTTATGGTCATCCGTAGCGGACGTGACGCCATCAATTTAACCGGAAGCCACGTTCACATAAAAATCTAAAAAAAAAGCCCATAATTCTTATAATATTAAGTATTCCTCTTATTTTTTAGTCTGAAGTTTGTTAAGAAATCAGCCGAGAATAAATTGACGTTCTTTAATAAATGAGGATAGAAAGATGATATTTCCGTTGTTTTTTTTAATCGACGTCTTAAAAAAATAACTTTCGGTTCGTAAAATGTCATTTTTTGTCCAATATTAAAAAACACTTTCGGTTGTTAATTTGTTTGTTAAAAGTAATCCAATAAAATGTTTAATTATTGTAGCATATGTTTTTATTTATTTCAAACATTTACATTAATAAGAAAATGTGTTTTTTCAATGGAAGTATTATTTGTTTATTACTACATTAAACTAAAAAAAAAATAATTAAACAAATGTATTGTTATTATTAAACTATAATTCGAAGGAAAAGTACTTATAAATCGCATAAACAAGAAAGGCAAACAAAAACGTTTATTTTTCTTTCATTTCTTGCCATCCATACCGAGCGTGACGTTGTAAATTAAACAGGAAGCCACAGTCACGTAAAAATCTTTAGAAAAGCCTAATTTATTTTTCAATGAAGATTTCAAAAAAATTAAGCATCCAATATTTTATTCATTATTTGTGATGTTTTAAAAACAGAATTGCTCATTTTGAACATCCATCACCAAACGAAAGAGAAACCTAATGTTTAAGCCGCACTCCTGTAGTAAAATAGCACTGCCCCCCCCCAAAAAAAATACACCAAGTAAATTCAAGTAATACTTACTTTTTGTTTGACAGTGAGTGATCTGCTTTGATGACTTCGTTAAGAGAGAAGTCAACATTGAAAATGGCGAACGGAACACAAGGTTCGCAGAAAATTGAAGAGGAAAGAATTTAAATGAACAATTAACAAAACCGATAATTTTAGGGATATTATTATTATTATTATTATTATTATTATTATGGCACTTCTGCATTCTTTATGAACCCGCAGCCGATTAAGAAATCGAAATTGAAGAGTTCCGTTTTTTTTCTCCAAGTACCATTCATTCAGAATTCACCGGAAGTTGAATTTACCGGGAGTTGAAGTAGAATTTAGTTTTTAGAAAATGGAGTTAAATGAGTTGAATCTTCGCGACATTGGTAATTTAATGAACCAGACGCAAAAAACAATCGATTTTTTACAGGCACATCGCCATCCACAGGTGCCACAACAAATCATGTGGAAAACATGTGGCAAAAGGCCAAAATGCGTTAGAAAATAGAATGTGGCACCCACACGCAAATGGTGGAGTCTTACTTAATGGAATTTATGTGGCGGCAGAAGTTTTCTGCTAACCCCATGGAAGCCATTATAAATCAAATTGCAGAACTTTATCCTGTTCAATAAAAGAAAAAGGACAAAAAAATACAGTCCCCCCCCCAATGAAAACTTTTCATTTAGATAAAAAAAATCTCACCAAACAAAACTTTTCAACTACAATATATTTAAAAAAAAAATAAAAGCAAAATCAATGTTGACCAAAAAATTAATTCCCACCCCACCCCAATCAAAACTTTACATTTTTATTTATAAAATTTTTAATTCATATAATAAAAAAAAACAATTGTTAATTGTTTCTTGTTACCCCAAAACAAATCAGTCTTGCATTTTTTTTAGGTTGTAAATAAGTCACTTCCGGTTGAATTACTTCCCTTTATTTTCAGTAGAAGGACAGAAAATCTGCGGGTTCATAAAGAATGCAGAAGTGCCATTATTATTATTATTATTATTTTATTTTATCGTAATATTTTAATGAAAAAAAATGGGTATATGTTACGACGCTCAGCAGAGGCGCGAACGGGGTCCAAAAAAAGAACGAGAAAGAGTTTAAAAACATAAATTTGCAACAAGTAGAGTTGACTTATGTCTAGAATAGACATTTTTCTACTTACCTATGTAATTTGTTTGTACTTTTACGTAGTATAAATGGCTTTTTATTAGATGTTTAAAAAAAAATTCTTGTTTTTTAAAACATCTACTTTTTCAAATTTAAATGGCGGCCATTTGTAATTCTTCGAAAAACCGTCTGTCGAACATAAATTTCTAATAAATAGCACTTCAAACGGGTTTAAAATACAAACAAATAGCACATGCACATTTGAAACTAACTTTCACAGCTTACAGTTACTTTTATTTGTTGTAAATTTGTTTTTTTAGCGTTTTTACTCTGCTGAGTCTCGTAAAAGATGCCCAATAAACCATATCTAGATACGTGCAAGAATGGGCGTCTCTTGCACGAAGTATGCTTATTAAAAAGCGCTTATCATTAATTATTTAATTAATTTCCGCGTAAACTTTGATTGTGTTTGAAAGATAAAAGCCTAAACTTTGTATTAGTTGTTAATTCAGTAATATTCTGAAATTATTGATAACGTCCGTTGAGAATGTTTTTTTCCTTAGAATTTAGAATAAAACTTTTTAAATGTTAAAAAATATTTTTACGTTACGAACTGCGTCAATTTTATCATTTTTTTCTTACATGATTTAAAACTTTAGTTACTCGATTTATTCTTAACGTGTCGCAACGATAAATTACATTGATTTTTTTTTTTAAATAAAGTGTATTTAAAAAAATTTTAACTGTGAAAAAGTAAATTAAAGTCAATGACTACATTGAACATTTATTCATTGAAAAAAAAGTAAAAACAATTATTTATTAATAAATAGAATTCAATTTTGAAAAAAAATGTAATGTTTGAATTCTCTTTATTTATTAATAAATAATTGTTTTTGAACTTTTTAAATATTTATTAATGAACAAATGACAAAACAAATACAAACTTTCTAAATAATTGACGATTAATTGTAAAATTAACGAAATTGTTGAATCTCTAAAAAAATTGAAGGCGGTGTAAAAGTGAGTGGTTGTTGAAGGCTAATCCCAGCTGGTTATTACAGAACCATATCAATCAAAGTTTATCGTTAGTAGAAATTAGCCAATTTTTAAAATTCTTTGTTTCGTTAAGTTCCTGGGTTTAAAAATTGTCAATTTTTGGTTTATTTTCAAGATTATAAAAAAAGATTCTTGCGCTGATGATGCCATGTTTATGTATGAAAGAGAAATATAATTATGTCGCATTTTTTATTTTCCCTAAAATTCTAATCATTAAAATCACATGAAATATTCTTTGCAAGTATATCATTTTTTATGTGAAAATATTAATTAAACAATACTCTATTCAATAATAATATCGCTAATTCAAAAAATTATTTTTTCTTCAAGTTACAGTGATTTTATTTACACGGAATTTAAGAGCCCTTTTCTTAATATATATATGAAATATCTTTTTTTTAATTTTTAATTTTTAACATTTATAGTGCTGTATTTTCATTAAATTTGTTTGAAACATTCATGCATTTTTTTAAATTAATACATAAAAATATAATTTTAGTAAAGGTGTATTTTGTTTTCAACAAATAATACATTTTCACTAAGACTTTAACTAAATAATGGTTTCATTCCGTGATTGGTAATTAACAAATACTGAAGATGCTATTCAAATTGGTTAATTTCCTGAATTTTGGTGAATTTTTAAGTAAAGGGGGGGGGAGGGTGTCAATATGTTTTTACATTTTGGGAATCGGCCATTGATTTTGCACGTACCTAACAATATCTGACCTTTAGGGGCTTCTAAGCGCAGCCATAGAATCGTTGACGTCACCGTTGACGTCTTTAAGAAATTCATACATTCGCGTTTCTTTTAGTGTTTTTAAAAATCTCCCTAACATAGAATTATACTTATATGAAGTTGTTTTAAAATAAATGTAATTATATTTTTCTTTCTCCTGATTTCCTCGTTTCCGTACTCCTTATCGCAACAAAATGTTACCACGGTCTTTCTCTGCCAAATGATATCTCTTCGAACAGTCTTTCATCCAACGCACACACCAACGTAGTCACCAACTCAAATCACTAACTAAGAGTCGCCCACTTCCTTCAAAACATTCTCCTTTTATTGCCAGTGACATTGCACTCATGCAAATGAGCAGTGAGCTCTTCTGCCAGAGAGATCAGGAAGTAATGGGAGGTCTTTGCTATAACTAGCCATTTCACTCAGGTTCTGTTTCTTTATGAATCCATTCCTGGCTGGGGAAAGTCATACTTTGCTAACCACACGCCCCCTTGATCTACACGATCATCACTAGTTAGCCCATCACGTAGTCGCTCGACCAACATGGCGGGCGTCTCTCTCGCTGCGATCTCCGCAGAGCGTCTTCGTGAACGTCGCTACTTGGCTTGATGTCGCTGACTTCTTCTGATGACACCATTGCCGGCCGCACATCAAGGATGTGTCGAGGGATGCCATTGATGGATACATTCTTTGGGGACTGGATACTTGTCACAATGCCCCTCCCCCAGCGTGTGGTACAGCGAGCGTCAGGCGGTTTGATCCACATTTCCTTTACCACTTGCACAGACGCTTGCTTCTCCCCTTCCTCCGTGGCTACGGGCACAGTTCGGGGATGCCACTACTCGTACTTGAATACTCCAACGATTCCGGGCGTTTCGCGATTAGCCCAAAGCCGTTGAGGTGCTCTACTACGTCCTTCACAGTTGCCACCGTCTCATCCACCATGATGTCATCTATGTAGGAACTGGTGGCTCTTCTGACTGCGTCCTCCTTGCTTAGCACCGTTTTGAGGATCGCCGCCATGATCTTTGGTGCAGAATTTAGGCCAAATCCTAACCTCGTTAGGCAGTATGTTTGGCCTTTGTATCCGACCAGCTGGTACTTCCAGAATTCCTGCGAAATGTGGATCTGTAGGCATGAAGATTTTAAATCCACAATCGCCACAGCCTTCTGTATCTGCATCTACTCTTGCATGGTCCCCCTGCACACGTCCATCATATCGCCTCACGTGTGACACGCAACATATGTGTTCAGCTCCCTGAAGTCCAGTACTGGCCGAACCTTTTGCTTTGTGGGCTGAACAACCGCCATTAACGGCAGCACGTCTTCTACCTTCTCCATCCATGGTCTTAAAATCCCCTCTGAGATCCAGCGGTCCACCTCCTTCTCAAATTCAATTATTACGCCTCCTCGCAACGTAGTCTCGTAGCATTTCACTCTGTTGTTTAGTACGGGAGGTTCTCCCTTCCATGTCCACTTAACTGTCCATTTCTCACCATTAAAGTGTGCAGAGAAATCTTGGTCCTCTATCATGCAACTTTTGTCTGACCCGGCCGTTTCTGTTCCTCTGCCACCTTTTTCGGATCGCACACATGCAGCCCCTTGATGTCCTCCAAATCTCACGGTGTTCCTATGTACTGTAACGCCCCTTAGTCGAGCAATTGCGTCCATCCCTAGCACCACATCGACACCCGTGACAATTTTGTTAATAACAATCGCCTGGATTGTTAGTGACATCCCACATACCATCAACCGAACGACACTTGTGCCATTGCACTTCACCTCTCTGCCGTAATGCTGCTGGTCCCATTGCATGTGTCAACCATGTCTTTGGTGACAAGTGTTGAGGTACAGCCCGTGTCGACAAGGGCCTTTGCACTTCGCCCATTCAGGGTCACCTCTACTCGCGGCGACGTACCCTGTAGCACCTTCATCAAATAAGTGGGGTAGCCACCGGCGCAGTGGCTTCCCCCTGTCCGTTTTCCTGGGGACAGAATCTGCTGATGTGGCCGACTTTCCCACAGCGGTAACACGTGAATTCCGGCTTCGGCTCCTTGCACTCCCTCGCCATATGCGGCCCTTGGCATCGGTAGCATCTGCCAGCGAACCTGGGTCTCTGCCACAGCCCTCTCGGCTCTTCGTCCTTCACAATCTCCTGCTGCAGTTTGCTTCGTTGAGCGACAGCTACGCTTCCCTGCTCACACTCTTTTTGCCTGGCCAACACCCTAGCCTGTGTAATCAACTCTGCCACCTCCATGGTATTTGCACCAGGCAGTTGCTGCAGAGCTATGGAAATATGGTCTGGGAAGCCATTGATGAAGGCCATCTTAACCATCTGTCGAAGGCCTCCTCCATTAAATCCTGCTAGTCCCGCCAATCTCCGGATGTTGTTGGCGAAAACATCGACAGACTCTCCGGTCCACACCATACGGCTTAGTTTGCCATATGCCACAAATGATCCTTCAGTACAGGCTTCCTTCAACTTCTCCCTAATGACGTGTGCAGACAACCGATCCTCCTCCCGCATCTCCAAATATAGGGCCAGAGCATCACCATCAAGATACAGCAGTATCAAGCTGGCCACATCCACGATGTCCTGCAACTTAGCTACAAGTTTTACTTTGCTCAGCCAGGCTACAACATCCCCCTCTCCAGAGAACGTCTTCAGCATTTCACTGCTGATCCTCTTTCCTACCATAGTTCTAGCCGAAATAGCTTGTAATTATATTTTTCTTTCTCCTGATTTCCTCGTTTCTGTACTCCTTATCGCAACAAAATGTTACCACGGTCTTTCTCTGCCAAATGATATCTCTTCGAACAGTCTTTCATCCAGCGCACACACCAACGTAGTCACCAACTCAAATCACCAACTAAGAGTCGCCCACTTTCTTCAAAACATTCCCCTTTTATTGCCAGTGACATTGCACTCATGCAAATGAGCAGTGAGCTCTTCTGCCAGAGAGATCAGGAAGTAATGGGAGGTCTTTGATATAACTAGCCATTTCACTAAGGTTCTGTTTCTTTATGAATCCATTCCTGGCTTGGGTAAGTCATACTTTGCTAACCAGAGTAAAATAGCTTATTTAAAGATTAAATTATCTAATTTAGAAAGAACCCCTTCTTTATCTTGCGATACAAGTACAAAATGTTCCTTTTTCTACTGATGGATGTATTGTTATTGGCCTTTTGGCTAAGATCAAAGTGTATATCTGTTCCGATGGATACTGCACCCCATAGACTGGTATTGTCTTGGCCTTCGAAGCTTGATTTACGCCTGTCTATGGGACTGTCCGGTGCAATTTTAGGAGGTCCATCCTCCCAGGCTTCGCCTCCCCTCTTTGGGTAGGAGTAAGTTTATAGCTTACTGCCTGAGGCGCCCTACCGGTGAATGCCGACAGGGCTGCCCAGGCAAATTTTAATGGCCAGAGTGCTCACTTCTCGGGCGCTGGCTTTTAAAACCCGACTTTCTCGACCCGACCTTGGGTCACATCTTACTTGTGGGAGTAAGATAAAACTGGCCTTGTGCCTAACTCCTGGAGAGGAGTAAATAAATACTGTTGGATGTATTGTTTACACAAAAAATAGCATAATCGTGTGAGACATTGCGAGATGTTATGTACCTATGGATGTCCAAAAGTACTAGAATTACTTTGATTATGTTGTAGACAAAATTTAGCTTTATTTTAAACCCTCATTTTAAAAATGTTTCCTTTAGTTGCACATTTTTTAGACAGATTATTATTTTTTTGTTGGTGAAAAAAAAGAATAGCGTGAATAACTTACATGCTTTAACTAGTATTTACTTTTGTTTAAGGAAATAATATTAAAATGGATAATTTTAGGATTTTCATATTTACAAATACTATATGCATTAATATATATACGAATTTATTATCTAATATATATATATATATATATATATATATATATATATATATATATATATATATATGGGAAGAGAAGGATGAAGGTAATCCGACGTGATGGGAAAATGAAAAAGGAAAACCAAAAAATGGATGTTTTTTATGTGTACATCAACGTTTCGTCTTTATTTATAAGACTTCATCAGGATGATAAAATAGAGAAAAAATGTCATGCAAGTACAGATACATGTAGGGTAGACATATTGGGAGGAAAAATAAAATGAAATAATGGATGTCTACCCTACATGTATCTGTACTTGCATGACATTTTTTCTCTATTTTATCATCCTGATGAAGTCTTATAAATAAAGACGAAACGTTGATGTACACATAAAAAACATCCATTTTTTGGTTTTCCTTTTTCATTTTCCCATATATATATATATGTGTGTGTGTGTGTGTGTGTGTATACAGTCGGTGAAACAGGGAGCAGGGCGTGGGTTCCAAAGAGTTATAATTCTGGTTCTTTTTTAAAAATATAACAATAATAACAATTTGTTGGTTCTTCTCAGAAGAATATTTATTCAATAAAACAGTAGTTATCATTTTTGTTCTTTTCCAAAATATAACTTTAATATTACTTTTACAAATGTTAGGGGTTTTTTTCTCAACTACCAATAAATAATTGTCATCAAATTATTGATATTCTATTTCTTTCAAACTTTACTTGGCAAAATTGTCATATTTCCCATTGACTTTCTGAAGTATTTATAAAGGAAAATTATAGAGATTTAAACATCTCATTCATATAATTAGAAGTAGTAAGTCAAAACACAACTTCAATTATTTTACATGAAAACACAGCGAATAAATAAGTTTCAATTATATGTTTTTCAGTGAATTTCTAATCCGACGGCTCCAAATCTTATAATTGGGCTTCCATAGTTTCGTATATCCATAGAAATGACGAAAAACGCTAACTTACTACTAGCGAATAAAGATGCTTTTCAAAATAAATATTATTAAGTTGATATCAATGTTGGTCTTTCACGATTAATAACAGTTAAAACTATATTATATTAAAATATTTTGAAAAATTACGAAGGCGTATTTTCAAAATAGATGTTTAAACTTTTACTTTGGCTGAATGATGAATTCGTTTAAATGGATCAAAATCTCTGAAAAATAATTTATTTTGGAGAACAATTTTTTTCTTCGCAATGCAATAGATCACAGTATATTTTATTGAGAAAAGGTAGTAAAAAATTTCAAAACATAATAATATTGCATTTATTTCCACTTTTAGTTTTTAATTTACGGAACAGTTTACCAAATTACACCACCATGAAATATAATACAGTAAATCAGATGTTTTTTTAAAAACGCTTTTGCTTTATATAACATTAAAAAGAGCAAGCGTACAATTAGGACCCCAGTTCAGTTCCGGAAGTCACTGGGGTCTTTATTGTACCCTTGCTCCCATTAAAATTTCGACCAACCTGGATATATTTCGTTCAGATTTCATAAACTGAAATAAGGGGGGGGGTCACGTAGAAAAAATATTTTCCCTGATATATTTTACAAAAAAAGCATATTAAAGATAAATTAGTACAATAATGCATAAGTATCGAAAATTTCGTGAAAATCTGACCATTACTTGATTTTTGCTAGATTTATTAAACACACGGGTGTTAGCGCATAAAAATTGGTCACTACATAGGAACGTTGTTTTAAGGCGTAAATAAATTACACACGTTTTTAATTTCTCATTTTAATATTTAAAAAATCATCAGCAGTTTATTTTATGCTTCTTTTCTTTTGGTAAAAAAGATATGATGATAATATCAACCTATATTAGAGTTACATCGTGTTACGTATAGGGGGTAAATTCTATGGTTAGCTTTGGAGGTCCCTAGTGACCTTTGTTAAAACAAAAAAGGTACAAGCAAAAAGCCGACTCTTGTAGAAAAAACCCCCAGACAAAACTAAATTAATAATTCTGACTAATTTAGATTCAAATGTAAAAAATATTTGTTTATAACGTTTTAAATGTTGATACACTCTCAGGTCGTATTATTCATTCCTGGTTCGCCCTAAACCATAACAGTACAATATATTTAATGTGAAGTGTGTGTAAATATTACAGAAAGTCAATTGTTGATTAAAGTTTAAATTTATACACGTTAAAAAGTTAATGCAAACATTTACTTTCTTCTCCTTCTTATTCTAAATATTCTGTTCCAACTGACGAATGTAATAAGAGTTTTTGGATATGTTCGGAGCACCAGGAAGTTCGATGGGATGTCCTGCTTGTTTCTGCAGGCACAACATATATTTTATCGTTTTAAGTATATCGAAAGAAAGAAAGAAGCACTTGTCTTTTGGATTTATTAAACGAAATATTGAAGATTGAAGAGATGATACAAATGGAATCTAAACATTGATAAATTAAACATTTTAGAATTAATATCTTAATTAATATGTTTCCTTAATTTTTATTCTTAAAGTTTTTATTTGTAATATTTTTTATTTATAACTGCAAAAAGTATTACTTTAAATATCTATTTCTAAATTTTTTATTTATTTTTATAAATAAAGAGATGTTTCTCCTTATACGGAATGTGGGCATTGAAGCAATAAGCGTAATTCACGCATATATCTTCATGCCGAGTCCATTTACACCAGGGCGGGCAACCTTTTCAGAGTGAGGGCCAGATGAGACTTTTGGAAGTAGATCGCGGGCCGGAGTGAAAAACGAAATCTCAGAATTACTATATTTTGTTTACATGAATAAATTGTACAAAAATTGCATTGAACACTCTACAAATCTGATATTTTTTGTATGTGATGTTATAAAAGGCGCCGATGAAGAGCCATTTTGGAATCATAAAAAATCATGACGGGGGAAGTAGCAAGTTGATCCAGCATTCGTTTTGACACACCTCACATAAGTTCTATGTTTTATGCCCTTTCATCGTCTCTCGTTTCCTCTTTGCCTCTCATTTTCTCTTTTTCTATCTCAGGCCAAGGATTTGAAATTAATAGTTAAAGAAAAATGAAATTCATCATCGCTCGGCCGAAACGTGATGATAACTATCAAGATTAGAAATTACTACAATTATACAACTTTCTAGTTCCCTCTTTCGATGTCATAATTTCTTTAAATTATTTAATTCGTTTTTAAAAAAACATGATTAGATTGTAATTAACCGTTTTATATGATTATAATTATAAATAAATGTTTTTCTTTTACATTTCTAGTTCTCTTTTTATTTCTATGCCATGTTTTTTTAATTCCCACATTTTTTCATAAATATTACTTTAAATTTTTTTTTCAAATTATTATATTATTATTCAATTTTCATATGATTCTAATTCACTTTTGACAACTCATCTTAATGTTACGTTCTTCACCCGAAGGGAATAGAGTTCCTCCTAATTCTTAAGAGGCTTTGCAATTTTTACAAGAATACGATAGGGATGCCTTTTCGACGCTGTGTGTTTCATACAGATTTCTGTTGGTGATACCATTTTCAGCTGCAAATTTTAAATAATCATCTAAAGAAATGAAATTAATAACAATAGTAGCTCTATGTTGGTGGTTGATCTCTGAAAGTCCCAGTCCTCCTTCTCATTTAGGTAAGTACAGTCTTGGCAAAAATTGATTCCTGTATATGACTCGGTGAGGTTATGGCCGGGGTGGGAGTTTTTGTTTAATGGCGGGAGATTCAAAAGAGAACGATGGATTTTGGATTTTAACCACAGTCGCGAAGGATGCCGGACAAATGGTTTTGCGATAATGAATCCCCCAACCATAGGTAGTGTGATAGATGCCTTTATAACGGCACGTCATCTCACTGTTAGATTCCACCACCGGACCACGTGGAGATTAAATAAAAAAGTTTAAGACAACAAAGAGAAAGGAAGAAAATATTATTTAAACTTACCTTAAAGAAAACGAAGGAATGAGGAAGCTATACACATATACGAATAGGCCTTTTATAATGGTTAATAAAAAGGGAAAGGAATAACATTTATATTAACAAAACAATTTATTTATTTAATATTTAAAAGAGAGTGTAAGTTCATAATTGGGACGTATAATGCGATGCGTGTTGAAATGTCTTTTTGCGTGTAGAATGCAATGTGTTGAAGAAATAAGAGTTCGTTGAGATTGAAATATTACCAGATTGTAGAATGTTCATCAAATTGAAAGAAAGATAGATTTCTTGAATCGAAAAGGGTTACCTTTCTCTTCCTCCCTCCTCCACACAGCTCGTTCGAGCTGGTGGTGGTGGTGGAGGGGGGGGGAATCGCCGAGAGTTCTTTGTGTGCGTTCGTGGTCTCAGAACGCTGAGGGAAAAAAAGAGGATGAGGAAGGGACGCGTCCCCTTCTTTATACATTTAAGATCACGTGCGGCCGAGCTGACCTGTCGGCCGCCCATTGGTCAGAAACCTCCGGCCAACGTGATTAGGCGAGATTTCGCGAGTTTCTGCACTTCAGAGGCGAAGAAGGAATAAACAAAGAAAGAAAGAAAGAAAGAGAGTAAGAGAGAGTACCTTAATGTGGTGTTCACCACAAGGTGTTAATTTTTTTTTTTGTTTTTACATCCAGACTGTTGATGGTTTGTTGTGAATAATCATCTTAAAAAAAGTGAAATTAATAAAAAAAATACCTAAGTCATTCAATGTAACTAAAGCTATTATCCAGCCTGGCATTAACAGACATTGAAACAGAATTTCTAACAGCTGATGTAAAAAATGAAGTAGTTCAAGTGTTTTCTGACAGGAGGTATTATTTGGGGAAAATAATTTTCCTAATTTGGTTTATATTTAAATCGAATAACATGTTTATTTTATGGTGCAATTGCGTTTCTCTATTCAGACTTTCTCATAATATTTTTAATACTAAAACTTATAGTTTAGTCTTTGGAACCCACAAGTTACGAATTGGACCGTGCAGTCACCAGACTCCTGCACGCCACTGAAAGTAATTATTTTAAGTCATCAGAAATTATAATAATTTATATATGAAAAATTTAGTAATGGATGAAATTCTATTATTTTTTATGACTATTAGTACACACACTGGCGAAGCATATTTTTTGTCAATTTTAACGAAGGGTGTACGCTTGTATATTGATTAACACTGTATATTGATTAACACTGAAAATTAAATTGAGATTTTCGGTCATTTATTTATTAATCAGGTGTATTTTTCCGTTCGAAAAGGATATTTTCATTGCTACTTCTTATGAAACATCAGGTCTCTGCAAGAAATGTAAAAGTTATCTGAAAAAGTTACCTGGTTCACTTCTGTAAGGGATGTCTTTTCTGGCAGAGAACGAATTTGTAACCATGTTTTTATTAGAAGTACGGCAAGAAGCGACATACTCAGGATAACTATTATGCGATGTGAAATTCCTTGTGGGATTACTGAGACCAGCATTAAAGTTACTCATGGAATATATGAAACACTTGTGTAGGCAACATAATTTATTACTGGAACTTAAGAAACAAACGAAATAAATTACATTTCGCACTAAAAGACTGCTACTTGTGATATTCAAACAATGAACACAGAAGTTTAGACTTACATATATACATACACATGAAACAAGCACCAACATTGATATATGTTAATAAAACACGCACCTATATAAGTATATGGTAATTTGTTAAGGCTTATATAGCTGTTGTTGCTCCCTTCAATGTCTTACACAGACACAAGCGAAAATTAGCATTAACTGTAGTAAGAATATGAACTTATAAAATAGAAAAATGTCTCTCTTGGGAGATGCTCTTTCGATCTCTTTCGATTCTAAAACAAAATCTTAAAATTAACTTGACTGAAGTAGTCTTAGATAAAGAAACTGCCGAATCATAATCTTATTTTTTTTCAAATAAGTAGAGCCAATTCGTTAATTAAAAGCAAAACATCTCCATTATTTGTTTAAGTTCCAAAACTCGCAGTAAATAAAGGCAGCACAAACTGATTAAAAATAGGTAATTATGAAGTCATTAAAATTATTCCATTAAAACTATTTTCGTTAAAAAAAGATAAAAATGTATATAATAATAAGATATAACTCGAAAGATGAAATTTAATTAAAATGTTGGGATTAAAATAATCCTGAAAATAAAGTTCAATTCTCGCACGTGCGAATGGGGTAACAATGTGCAGATAAATCATCAAAAGGACGAAAGCCTGAGAAAAGGAACATGAAACACCAGAATGTAGTTTCACAGCAATTTTACTAAGAAAGAGAAAAGAGTTTTCAAAGTTCAGTTAGGCATAGTGAATTTGAGTGTGTGAAAACCCCCTCTCTGTGACTGCCGTCGTGGGCTGTTGTTACTGAGGATACCAGTTGATGTATTGCTGACTTGAGTGGAGTCGTCGAAAAAGCGTCAGGAAGTCGTGTGCAAGGGTTTTTAAGGGCTGGCTCACGTGACACCTAAGGGAATAGGGGTTGCAATGTCTGACAGCTAATATGTGAGGGGGGCTTAAATAAATTCACGGGAAAGTCTTTCCATTCAGCATTTGCATACACATTTATATTATAGTTTAGTTTTCTGCTAGATTTACAAGAATAGTTTCTCTTTTTTGTCCATTTTACTTCAGTAGGCTCTCAGAGATAAAAGAGCTCCTATCTGGGACTTACATTGGATACTTTTATGAGATACATAGATATCTGAGTGTTCATTACAGATCTGCCTTACTCTTCAAACCTTAAGTGAAGAATAAAGAGTTTTTCATCTTCCAATTAACCACTTAACTTAAGAATAATGAGTTTAACCACTTATGTAGTTTTGTCAAGTCTTTCCCGATTTCAGGACCAGAATCATCTGGTCTGGTGGAGTATCCAGCTTGTCTTTGTTACTTATCACTAGAAGCTGCACCATTCAATGTGTTACCATGCCAATGGTATCTTGTTTGGGTTCGAAATGCTGTTATTTTAAATATTTTATTCCGGTTTACCTGTAGGGAAAAATATACTCAGTCTTACCGGATTCCAAAACAAGATGATGTTTTTTTTAATAATTTTCTTAACTTTTTGTTTTTGCTAGGATGGGGCATCCTACTGCATGCCAGACATTCACTCGCTATTTCAGACACTCTAGCTGAGAGATCTTTTTAAGATTCGAACTGTTCCTTTAAGTGAAATTGTTTGTATCTCTTTGCACTTGGTTCACAGGGTATATTCGCCAGGTAGTTTTTGAAATTCTTTTTGATTAGTCCGGTTGCTCCTACAATTTTCATGTCATACATGAGACCTTAGTATTTCGTATTTTCCTCTTTCATCTCTGTTTAAGCCAGCATCATACTTCAACATCATAAGGGACACTAACTACAACTAGGTTGCTACTTTCTCCCTTTCATCCCATATCACTATTTCAGGTTTAACAGCTGTTTTCTCCCCAGTGTCTTAAATAGAATTGGTTGAAAATACTTGGTTTTCCAAGAATATTTTCTAGTTATATTTTTAAAATTTTATTTCATAAGGCCTTTAGCTCCTATTATAACTGGGACAATGTTGATGTTTTTGCGGTTCCAGTTTCTCTTCATATCATACATTAGGCCTTGGTATTTTGTCACCTTCTCTCTTTCTGCTCTGTTTAAGCCACTGTCGTTTGGAACACTCACCTCAATCAGTGTTGCCTCTCTTACTGCCTTATTTAATATGACTGTCCGGTTTTACTGCTGTATTTTCCAGATAGGTAGATGTAGGAACCACATAGTCATAATGTATAGTATACTTATCGTTTCTCACAGTCCTCCCCGGTAGATGTTCCCAGGACTTAGTTTTACATTGGATGTTTAGATTTTTACAGATGTTCCAGTGTATGTATTTGCACACACCATCATGGCGTGTTGTGTAGCTGCCATCTGCTAACATAATTTTGCAGCTTGATATCAAGTGATTCACACTCTCAACTTCCGTGTGGCAAAATCAGCACTTGCAATCATTAATAAGTCCTGCCATCTTTTTAAATGCATTAGTTATAAGGCCTTGGTCTTGGGCCACCATTATAAGCCTTTACTGATCATAGTGGAGGGCTCAACTTTTAAGCCAGTCCAATGAATCTTCTTTGTCGATATACTCCTAAGATATCTCATAAAAAATTTGGGTAGAACGTTTATGTTCTGCCAACTCTTTAAGGCTCTTATTTCTGAATGTTTCAGTGTACATTTTACGACTCTTTTGGGCTATCTCTGTTGCAGGTATGTTTGGTGTTTCAACTTTATCTGTTCAACAGCCCTGTCCGAAATGCTTGGTCAGATATGTTATGGAAGTTGTTTGGCTAGCACTTGTTCCTTGATGTTTCTGTACCATTGTGAAGTTCGGGTTTATGGAGCATCTCAAATACTGACAATAGTGGCTCTATGTTGGTGGTTGATCTCTGAAAATTCCAGTCCTCCTTCTCCTCTAGGTAAGTACAGTCTTGGCAAACATTTATTCCTGTATATGATTCGGTGGAGTGTTAATTTTTTTCTTGTTTTTACATCAAACCTGTTGATGGTTTGTTGGGGCCAATCTATGATGCCAAAACTACGTGACATGTATCGCAAACTGGTTTATCGCAGTAATTTTATTTTTATTTATGAGCTGCATTTTAAATATCTTATTCACATGTTGTATGTATTCTTGGCCTATTTATTTCCTCATCTTGACATGTAGGATCATTTTCTTCAATGCCAAGGTACTTGTATGTCTCCTGTGCCTCCACATTTCTGATAGTATTTTCCATATCTAATTGGAGGTTTTCTGCATGGATCTTCTTTCCAGCCTTCAGTGTGCACTTGGCACATTTGTCTATGCCAAATTTCATCCCGATGGAAAACAGGGAGCAGGGAGGGAGTTCCAGAATCCAGCAGTATGAGGAAAGAAGCTTTTAAAGTAGAAAGCTCTTCGGCATCTGGGGACCAACACAGTGTATGGATGGGATTTGGCAGATTGTCGGGTTGGTTTAGTGAATTTACGTCGTGGGGGTACCAGAGCAGCAAGTTCATCAGAGCACAGTCCATTGTTAGGATACTGACATCGGACAGTGATCCATTTTTTGAATTTTGTAAGCCAGACATGAAGGTTACAACAAACCACTTTGAAACAAAACAAAAAGAAAACAACAAAAATCAGAGCACAAAGAAAGCAACATTGCGGCGATAGGACAGGACCTGGAGCTTGGTGTGAGAAGTTTACTGTCACAGTAGAAGGAGGCAACATTCTTTGCAGCAGCCCTGGCAATGTTTTCAATGTATTTATTCAAATTCATGTTATCTGTGAAAGTTAGGCCAAGGAGTTTGAATGAACTCACAGGAAGGGTGCTAACCCAGAGTAGCAAGCTCATCAGACGACGCTGACTAAGGTTGTAAGCACCTCGGCTTTTATTTAACAGCTTATTGAGTGCAGAATAGAAGTGGAGATAATCTCTCCCCTTGTGTTTTCTACATCTAGAGATTGTTTTATCATTGGGTTTATTTTATTCAACTCAAGACATCACAATAGCCATGAATGAGGTACACTGTCATCCATTGAAGTATTTGTAAAACAGGCACAAGGAAGCAACATTGCGGCAATGGGACAGAGCCTAGAGCTTGGTGGATAGTGAAAGACCTATACAGTTAGCGACTCTATACAGTTAGCGACTCTTTTTTGGACCTTGTCTAAGAGGGAGAGACTAGCGGATGATGCACCAGCCCAGATGTGGCAATAATACACCATGCATGGGCAGATGGTGGCTTTGTAGAGATATAGGATAATGTCAGGTGTGAGAAGTTTACTGGCACGGTAGAGTTAGCCACATTCTTTGCAACAGCTCTGGCAATGTTTTCAATGTATTTATTCCAATTAATGTTATCTGTGAAAGTTAGGCCGAGGAGTTTGAATGATGAACTCTCAGGTAGGGTGTTATTTGCCATGACAATCGATGGTTGAAGAGGTTTCTTGTAGTCATTGAAGGAAAGTAGCTTTGTCTTTGTTACAATCCATTTTTTACCCCATTCCACTACAGACTGGAGGTCATTTTCTAAGGATTCAGCCGTTGCCTAATATATGTGGTGTCGGATTTGCTTACATGACAAGAGTAGAGCGTGGTGTCGTCAGTAAAAAATTCATATCTCCGTTGCAATTGCATCAGAGAAGTCATTTATGAAAATCAGGAAAAATAGTGGTCCAAGAATAGATCCCTGGGGTACACCAGCATTTATGCCATGTTACTTAGAAGAATGGCTATCGAGTACAAGCTGGATCTTTCTTTTTGTTATTACAGATTTAATTATATTAAATATTTGTCCAGTAATACCATATGAGTGCAGTTTAATGAGAAGCCCTTTATGTCAGACCTTGTCCAGTGTATGTTATATGCGTTCAGAGATGACCGTTAGGATATCTGCAATAGATTGTCCTTGTCTAAATCCGTATTGATGATCAGAAAGAAGTTTAGCATTTACTAGGTGCTTGACTATTGCTAGATTGATTAATGATTCAAAGATTTTAGCAAAGATCGGGAGTAGACTGATTAGGCGGTAGTTTAGAGGATCAGTTCTATCTCCAGAATTCTTGAAGACTGGTACAACATGGCAATTTTCCAACTATCAGGGAAACAAGATTCAGTAAGGCATTTTTGTATAGTTTGGAGAGGACAGGGCCAGCTCAGCAGAGCATTTCTTTATTATAATTACTGGTATAAGATCAGGCCCACAGGCTTTGGAGGTGTCAAGGTTTTTTATGATGTCTCTCACTTGAGACAGGTTCTTAAGTCTGGCTTCAGTCCACAATGGGAATTTAGGGAGGGGGTTGTTTGCTGAGTCCAGAGTGGAGTTTAAGGCGAAACGCTGGGCAAGTTCAGTTTCATCACCATTGTGATTTGATAGTGGGGGAATTGTCAATTGTTCATCACACTCTTGTAAATTTTCCAGAAATCACGAATACCTAGTTTCTGTGACTGAATGCGATTTTTGTTATTTCTGTATACCTTCTCTTTGCTTCATCTATCACTACTTTGCAATCATTTCTTGCCTCTACAATTTTTGTCTGTTTGCAGTTGACTTTTTGCGGCCGAATTTTCGGAATGCCTTCTGCCTCTCAGCAATAGCAGCTGCACATTCTGAGGTGAACCATTGAGGAGAGTGGGGTTTGCTGATGAATTCTCGCATGGAGACATAAACATCGATGCCTGCTTTGACCCATTTGGTTAGCTCATTTACACACTGATCAGCAGGGAGTGAGAAGGTTACACCCCATGGGGCGTCACTGATGTGATCCCCGAGGGACTCAAAATCGGCTTTCTCATAGTTTCTTGTCGTTTTAAGCAACGGCTCTTTAGCTTTTGGACGACTTTTTAAGGTGATAAGTATCATTATCACAACATGATCAGAGTTTCCGACGGCATTCAGCACACAAGCCTCAGGTAGTGAGGTCAAGAACAGGTCGAGAAATGAGGTTTGCTGGTCCGCGCAATCCAGAACGTGGGTCGGAAAAGTGACAGCCTGTGAGAGGTCATGAGCTGAGGAGAAATTAATGGTAGAGTTCCAAGCTGCATCAGTAATGCTGGAGAATCTCAAGCAGTCACGGTATGCATTAAAATCCCCAAATGCATGTATTTGGGCATTCGAGTCGAGTGAGAGTGCCCTATCTAAGCTTTCAGAGACAGGGTCAAGTAGTGAACAGTCCTGGTCTGAAGGAGAACGATATAAGAAATATAAGTAACTAACTCTGTGATGTAAAGTCAATCTAAAGCACATGTAGGCTTGGTCATCTGATTCTAACCTATGTACTCTAGTCAAGGGTGTTCTAAACATAAACTCCTAGCACATGCATATGTATGTCAGAGTCCTTACGATAGAGTGGAAGGTAATCAGTCATGTAAAAGTGGTGAGAGGGAATTGAGGATTGAAGGTTCATTTCACTTAGAGCTAGGATATCCAAGGAGTTTGTCAAGAGAAAAGTTTTTGTGGATGCGAGCCTCAAGGGCAGGAGCGAAGATGTTTTTGTTGGGTGTCTGGTATAGGTTAGTACTTTTTATTTTGTAAATTCATATTTGTTTTGAGTTAGAGTAGGGAGGGCAAAATGGGTGCTTGTTAGGTGCCAATAAGCTCACACAACCAGTCCATTAGTCGTGACTTCATCCATGGGGGTTGTGGCCTTGGGAAAGCCCACCGATGATAACTGTAGGGTCCATTTCCATACGCGACATAGCACGTACAGTTATCTACGATATTATGAAACTGTTGACAGAGCAGCCGTTCTTACTGCTACCTAATAGTTAGGGCTTCTAACTACCAGTCGGAAACCCTCAACCTGTCATAACAAGAGTTACCCAGACTAGGAATGTAAGACTTAGTGAAAAAAACTTTCCCCAAGTTGCCGGATAGAGAGAAAGAGAGATGGTGTTCATTGCCCTTGTCAGGAAACAAAGCCAAGTACCAGGCGTCTCAAGTGCTTGTACCTCTACACCTGGCTAATAGACAAAGAAGGAGTGCAGAGGCCCGGCGATAAGCAGAGCCCATCTACTCCTTAGCCCATATATTCTATTTAGTGTAGCTAAAGGGAGATAGTGATTTTTCACATCTGGAGAGTGACAGCAATTATTGGGTTTATTTTATATAGCCTTAGATATCGCAGTAGCCATGAATGAGCCTTTCAGTAGTCTATCCATGCCATACTCAAGTTTCTCTGTCGCTTCCTACAATTTTCTAAGATAGGGGGGTTATTCTGGATTAAAACCTTTGCACTGATCTTCCCAAGTATACATTTAAATTGATAAATAATATAACTGATATGTTTGGGTGCGAGAACTCCTTGTGTACAGATTTTGGTACCGAAGCATCTTCTCATTTTTCCAAGTAATGTTCTCTCTTTTTTTAATTTTCTTAACTTTCCGTTTTTGCTGGAGATGGGGCATCTACTGGATGTCAGACATTCCCTGGCTATTTCAGACACTCCAGCCTAGAGATCTTTTTAACATTCTAACCGTCCCTTTAAGTGCAATTGTTTGTATTTCTCTTGCACTCAGTTCACCGAGTATACTCGCCAGATAGCTTTTGAAATTCTTTTTCATTAGTCCTGGTGCTCTTATAATTACTGGTATGATTGACATCTTCCTAAGATTCAAGTTTTTTTTCATGTCGTAGATAAAACCTTGGTATTTTGTAATCTTTTCCCTTTCAGCTCTGTTTGATCCGGCATCATTAGGGACACTGACTTCAACTAGGGTTGCTACTTTCTCCCTTTTGTCCCATATCATGATATTAGGTTTAACAGCTCCGTTTTCTAGATATGTAGCTGTAAGGATTGCATACTCATAGTGGATGGTGTATAGATTATTTCCAACTGTTCTGGTATATGCTCCAAGGACTTGCTGCTACACTGGATATTTAACTTTTTACATGTAGTCAACTCCGTTGTGGCGCATTGTATAGTAGCCATCTCCCAGCCAAACCTTACAACTCGATGTCAGGTGGCTCACACTCTCTATTTCTGCATGCAGAACCTTCACCTGATATTGTTGCTGAATCCACTCATCTTTTTAAAGGCATTGGGCATCAAGCCTTGATCTTGAGTAGCCATTATCATTCTCTCCTGATCATAGTGGAGAGATCGTCTTTTCAGCCAGTCTATCTATATATTCCATGGATAATTCACCTAGTAAATAATTAGCACGTTGTTGGTTCGCCCATTCTTCCAGTTTTTTGGAATGGAAGGTCTTGGTGTATTTCTGACGGCTTTTGCGAGCTATTTCTGTGGCAGGATTGTTGTCTGTTTCTGCCTCATTTGTAAGACAGTCCTGTCCAAAATGTCTGGCGAGTTTTGTGATACAGGTTATTCTCCTTGCTCTGGTTTCTTGATGTTGGCATACCATCATGAGGTTTGGGTTCTTGGACCTCATCATGCTTGATGTTGATGATCAATTTCTGAGACCTCTTGCTCCTCTTGATAGATAAAGCCTCTGGTTACTGTACATTAGTCTGTAGTGTCAACATTTTTCTCGTTTTGTGGTCAATCAATAATTGCAAAGCTGTATGTTATCCTTGGCATAGCGAATTGCTTGATGGCAGTTATTTTATTTTTGTTTGTAATCTGTTTTGCAATTTTTTTTAACATAGCATATATATTCTCTGCCAATTTTTTCTGTTATCTTAGCATGTTGAATTAAATCGTTTTTTACTCTGCCAAGGCATTTGTATTGTTCCTGTTCTTAAAGGACTTTTAAGTAAGTATCTTCAAGCTGAATATTTTGTATTTGGATCTTCTCAGCTCAAAGAGAGCACATTCTCTCTAGTATGTATTCGCATGTGAAGTTTCAAGTTTGAATTTTGTGAGAATGATGATCCACATACTTCACAAGTAAAAGGTTTCTCTCCAGTGTGTGTTCGCATGTGAAGTTTCAAAGTATCTTTTAGTGAAAATGACGATCCACACACTTCACACATAAAAGGTTTCTCTCCAGTGTGTGTTCGTATGTGAAGTTTCAAAGTTACCTTTCGTGAAAATGATGATCCACACACTTCACAAGAATAAGGCTTCTCTCCAGTGTGTGTTGGCATGTGAACTTTTAAAGTTGCCTTCTGTGAAAATGATGATCCACATACATAACAAGAATAAGGTTTCTCCTTAGTATGTGTTCGCAAGTGAAGTTTCAAGTTTGAATTGTGTGAGAATGATGATCCACACACTTCACAAGTAAACGGTTTCTCCCCAGTGTGTGTTCGCATGTGAACTTTTAAAGCTGCCTTTTGTGAAAATGATGATCCACATACTTCACAAGAATAAGGTTTCTCCCCAGTGTGTGTGCGCATGTGCTGTTTCAACTTTTCCGTTAGGGAAAATGATGATCCACACACTTCACAAGTATTACGCTTCTCTCCAGTGTGTGTTAGCATGTGAAGTTTCAAAGTACCATTTAATGAAAATAATGATCCACATACTTTACAGGAATATGGTTTCTCTCCAGTGTGTGTTCGTATGTGAAGTTTTAAAGTGTCCTTTCGCGAAAATAATGATCCACACACTTCACAAGAATAAGGCTTCTCTCCAGTGTGTGTTCGCATGTGAAGTTTCAAAGTATCCTTTAAAGAAAATGATGATCCACACACTTCACAGGAATAAGGTTTCTCTCCAGTGTGTATTCGCATGTGAAGTTTCAATTTATCCTTTCGTGAAAATGATGATACACACACTTCACAAGTGAAAGGTTTCTCCCCAGTGTGTGTTTGCATGTGAAGTTTCAAAATTCCCTTCATTGAAAATGATGATCCACATACTTCACAACAATAAGGTTTCTCCCCAGTGTGAACTTTCAAAGTTGCCATAACTTAAACTAATGATCCACACACTCTACAGCAATAATATTTCTTCCTATTGTGTTTCCTTGTGACAATAATCTACACACTTGACAACAATACAGTTTTTCCCTAGTTTTCAAATTTGAATTTACTGTAAATCATCAATACACGGAAATACTCCAAATATTTATCACAAATAATTTCTCTCTATTCTTTGCAAGTTTTTATTATTATAATATTCAACCACTGGACAGTATTTTTTAAAACTGCACTAATAGAAATTCTCAGAAAGAGTTTATATCCCTTATATATAGTTAAAATTCCTTACATTTTAAGATGTAAATTAATATAGTTGTACCGCTTTTGAGTAGAAAGTGGAACTGAACTACTTTTACCAGCCTATGTAATTCCTCTGATGATAAGATTTGGCTTAAGGAAAGAATAATAAACATGTTTTTGTCGAGTACACCTTGCATTGAACAATCGAAGGTGAAATAAATTTGTCATTCGTACATGTTTATCCCTCTTCTTTCATCTATCTTTATATATATATATATATATAGGTAAAATAATTTAATATTATTTATTTCAAATTAATATTATGAGCGCCTTTAATAAAATTAAAGTGTAGCCCTGTTCGTGAAAGTTTAAAATAGACTGACACGTAGCTATAAGACATATTCCGACAACGTTCGTAGAATCCCTAGTCAGTCTTTCTTGATATGCTGCCCTTCGCATGAATAGAACTTAAATTCCCTTCTTGAATGTGGTAATGTGCCACGGCCTAATGGTTATAACGCTTGCTTTTCTCTATTTTCCTATCCCGAGCAATGTTTCTGACAAAGGTGGAAGAATTGCTGTCGTAATTCAAATGTTAATCTATTCATCTCATTAACCATTATACTTGAGTAGCTTTTGTCCTGGATTCGTGATAAAACATAAAATTAAAATAAATTGCTATATTTATATTAGTAGAGTTCTCCTCTGAATGAAGAATTATGTATAGTCATTAATTGAATTGATTTCTTCTTCTCCACTGCAACTAATATCTGTGAATAGAAAACAGTTTGTTAATAATATTACATAAAATGTATATTAAACATGTTTTTAAAATTGATTACAATAATTGACTTGTTAAATATGATTTGATTCAGGCCATAAAATAGTTTTGCCATCATGTTTGATCTATCTTCAAAGATTTGATTTATTTTTATTTTCTATTCCTAAATATAAACATACTGATCTCTTCTGTAAATGTATGATACACAATATAATTATAGAACAAGGTACAATCGTAAATAAAGAACACAAACACACAAACATACAGCGATTATTATTTCTTATATACACGATTCTTTAATCCACAATTACATATTAACATAACTATGTCAATATTTTCTCACAAGTAAAAATAATGATATATGATGGGTCCTGTGAATATATATGTACATACATACATATATGTATACATTAATATACACATATAATCATATGCCTACATGAATTATATTTTTTCACAAATATATTCTTACAGGCACATTAATTAATACACCATTCAATCATTACAAATTTCAGAAAGTTGTTGAAGATTGTCGGAGACAAGATGAAACTCTCTCTCAAACTCACTTAAACCTTGAACCAGTCTATTAAGTTGCTATCAACTTAACTGTACATTGTGTGTTGTTATACATGTTTTAAGGGATATCTTTTTTGCCAATCTTTGTGTGTTTTCATACATGCGTTTTCTGATGCTGATAATAATTTTCATGCTTACACCAATGGCTTTAAACACTTTCCACAATGTCTGTTGAATGCAGGTTACAAGTCAATTAAATTCAAAATACAAGTGATCAAGATCAATAAATAACGAGAAAAACCAAAGATTCTAGCTCAAAGTTGCACAAATCTTTTGGCATGAATTGTTTCGAAATGGAAATTATGACGCATCATATACAAATACTGGTTGTAATCTAGTAAGTCATTCGATTGTCTTAGCATGTCTAGCCGATATTACCCACGAAATAAAGGAATGGAAAAGTGTGTAACATTTTTCTTTTAAACTTATGTCTCTGTCTAACTCCAATCTCTCTATCATATGTACCATTTCATAGAAAAGGTCGATGTTAAAACATTTCTCGAAATGTCAACCCCAATTTGATTTATTTTTTCCACAAAAAGAATAATTTTTTTTTTAAATTAGAAGTAATGCTGAAAAAGAATATATCAGCTTCTGTAAGTGTGTCTTGTGTAGTTTTTTACTTTTATGTTGACACACACAGCTGCATTTTATATAATAAATTGCCTCTAATTGTTGCACATGTGCATTGTTATTGTTGTTAATCTAGTCAGTCAAATAACATTTTGATAATTACAAGGTTCTAACCATTTTTTATACTTAACATTTACTAGTAAAGCTCAGGTTTTGAAAATGGCAATAACCAGTACATAATTAAAAGCAAAGAAGGATGGCCGATATATGAATAAATAAATACATAACATTTTCTAGTACGGGACATCTCACTGTCGATAATAAGTACCTTTGCATTGAAGAAAATGAAACCATCCTACATGCCATGAGGGAAAAAATAGGCCAAGAATACATACAACGTGTGAATAATGTACAATCAAATATACACTTACCTGCTCAAATATCCTTGAATGAACCAGTATTTGCCTATAGGATATAGAACATTGGAGCCGGTAAGTGTTAATTTGATTCTATAAATAAGATATGGAAAAGGCAGCTCACAATCAAAAATAAGATTACTGCGATACCAGTTTGCCATACAAGTAATAACCTACAGTTTTGGCATCAACAGGCTGGATGTAAAAACAAGAAAGAAATTGACATTACACCGAGTTATATACAGGAACCAATGTTTACCTAGAGGAGAAGGAGGACTGGGAGATCAACCACCAGCATAGAGAAACTATTGTCAGTATTGGCAATAGTTGAGATGCTTAATAAATCCGAACCTCAAGAAACAAGAGCTAGCCAAGCAGCTTCCATAACATATCTAGCCAAGCATTTCGGACAGGGCTATTCAATAAATGAGGTTGAAACACCAATCAAACCTGCTTACAGAGATAGCCCAAAAGAGTCGTAAAATGAACACTGAAACATTAAGAAATATGAGCCTTAAAGAGTGGGTAGAACAAAAACGCGCCACCCACTTTCTTGATTAGATATCTAAGGAGTATATCGACAGAGAAGGTTCCTTGGACTGGCTCAAAAGTTGAGCCCTCCACTATGATCAGGAAAGGCTTATAATGGTTGCCCAAGACCAAGGTCTTATGACTAATGCATTTAAAAAGATGGCAGGACTTAATAATGATAACAACTGCAGGTTTTGCCACACAGAAGTGGAGAGTGTGAATCACTTGATATCCAGCTGCAAAATTATGTTAGCAGATGGAAGCTACACAACACGCCATGATGGTGTGTGATAATACATACACTGGAACATCTGTAAAAATCTAAACATCCAATGTAGCACTGACTCCTGGGAACATCTACCGGAGAGGACTATGTGAAACGATAAGTATACTATACATCATGATTATGTGGTCTCCACATCTACCTACCTGGAAAATGTAGCAGTAAAACCGAACATAGTCATATTAAATAAGGCAGAAAAAGAGGCAACACTGATTGAGGTGAGTGTTCCAAATGACAGTGGCTTAAACAGAGCAGAGAGGGAGAATGTGACAAAATACCAAGGTCTCATGTATGATATGAAGAGAAACTGGAACCTCGAAAACATCATCATTATCTCAGTTATAATAGGAGCTAAATTTCAAAAACTATCTGGAAAGTATTTCCGAAAAACCAAGTGTGAAATAAATCCAAATAATTGCACTTAAGGGAACAGCAAAGACCCTTAAAAGAGCACTCGGTTTGAGCCTCTTAATAGCAGGTGATTGTCTGGCATTTGGAAATTGCCCGTCCCTAACGAAAACAGAAAAAATAAAAATAGAGAGAAACCATATGCTTGTAAAGTATTTGGTTCTTCTTTTGCACAGAACAACAATTTGTTAAAACATATCCAAGTGTGTCAAGTGCAACAAAAACATAAATGATCAATTTTCAAGTTTTCTCTTAGAAAAATTGTTCTCGAAAACATTTTCTGTTGTAAAAGATTAATAAAAATAATTATTGAATATTTCACAGCCATTTTGTTAAACATTGTTTACGATCCATTCAATGGGAAAATCTGAGAATTTCAGTTTCGATTAAACATCAAATTATCAAAAAAGAGAAAAGTTTTTCTTAAAATAACGTTAATTTTTATATTGTAGTTTGACAGTTAAAATGGCGGGCAACTCTGACGTCATCTAGCGTCTGCTCTATTAAACCGGTGCCTCGAAATAGTGGTCCCTCGTTTACATGAAACAGTGTACAATAAGAAAATATTTCATTTTACATATTTTATGTGAAAATAAAATTAACAAAACTTTTATACAACATTTTTCAGAAAGATAACCAACATTTGTGTACAATTTAAAAAACTTTTTTACAATGTTTTTTTTTAATAAAATCATTGCTTCTTCTCAAACATTACACGTCATAGTATTGGCATATCCCATACAGTATATTCCCGAAAAAATTGATTTTTTATACGACGGCACAATAAAAATTCTGTATATGACTATCACAATTATTTGGTTATGTGCCCCTCATGGAATTTGTTCTGACACAAACCCCAAGTTCCTTTGATGCAGTTTGTGTATAGTGTGGGGTCGCTGGGTTTAACAAATGTGTACCTGTGGTTTACAGCATCATTATACGCCCACTAGCCATCGGTCACTATATGAGTTCCTGGAAGCATGTATCGGGCAATTATTGCCAATAGAGTTGCTGCATCTCGTTTCTCCATCATTGTGAGATTTGTTTCTCGTTCGATCATCCCAAGAAACCACTGCCCTTTTTTTATATCTTCCACAGTTATTTTTTCCGATTCATGAACTTACTTTCGTCAATTTCAACAGTCGGACCAGATGCATCAATCTCCAGAGGATTGTGAAGCAAATGAAATTGTACCAATCAACCATAGAATGGTTTGATACGACCGTCTGCTTGCACACGTTCACCAGAGACTCCTCTATAGACCACCAATATATAATTTCAATCAATTTTTCTAGCTTTATGTGGGAACGTTTAAAGAACGATTCGTTTTTCCCGACATGTACTGCACACCCAACAGTAATTATCAATAAAAAAAACGTCCATTTGCGGCGTATAATGACATTTTCAATTGGCATTTTGGACAAATACGCCGATTGGTGATTAATTCATGCTTTGCTAACCATCGCAAAGTTCCAAAACAATTAGTGTTAATTCCCGTAAAGAAAATATTAACTAAGCAAAACCTGGTTGTTCGTCTTCGCATGCATTTTATTCATTTGGAACGGCACGAAAAAATTCCGTCGAAATCAAACGGTGTTAAATTTTGAAGTTTATTTTCGCAATTAAAATGTTTAATTTCACAATTAAACGAGAGACCACTTTTTCGAGGCACCGGTTGAATAGAGCAGACGCTAGCTTGACGTCAGAGCTGTCTGCTATTTTGGCTGTCAAACTACACATTCGCCCTCTGTTGTTTATGTGTTCCCACGCATAAATATTCATATCTATTTAGTCACGGAGACATTAATTATTTCTAGGAAGTGGTGACACTTTTCTTTGTGTAACATTTCTATTTCAGTCAGATTCAATCTTTTAAGTAATTTCCTCACTTTCTTCCTGATTTAAACCAACCGGACCAACATTCTAAAATTGGCGAGTCTGGCGTAATATAAAAGGTGCAGCCTTCTTGAAACAGTATGATATGTTTCTTGATCACAGCACATAATAGAGTTGTCCACTGATGTTAGTTTCATCATATCCGGTAGTTTAAAGACTTCAAAACTACCATGAAAACACGTTCCATTCATTAAGGATCATAGATGTGCATAACACTTTTTCACATATATTTTTTTCAAATATGCATCTTGAAATTTGGTATGATGACATTGTCACCTTGCTCGGATGTTGTTTTATGTGCGCTATTTATCGTCATTCAAATAATACAGTATTTTTTCTAATACGACTTCGGCTCATTCCTTCCTTTCTTGTTTGAACGCGTCATATTTTCCATTCACATAAGCTTTGCTGTATATTCATATATTTTCCAGATTTCTTTCCTTACATCATTTCTTAAAAAATAGAATCTGTCCTTTTAATATTAGTGGTTTTGTGCTCCAATTCCAGTCTGACGGTTAAACAAGTATATTCACTTTCTGTTAGATCTGTTTTATTTCCACGACTTCTTATTGGGAAATCACATTCCTATCTTTGCAGTTTTACAATGAGCCTCCACTCAATTCCCGCATATTCCAGCGATGCAGGAGTTTGGTTTGCACAAGTTAAAGTTCATTTCGCTTCCCAGGGAATACCATCAAAATAGAAACAGCTAAATTTCCTAGTCAGTGCATTTCCTGCATCAGTGACGGATGTAATTAAAGACCCTCAACCTGAAATGTTTGATGAGACAGTTAAACTTTGTCTTACTTTGACAATATTATAGAATGGAAAAGGGTTGATTAGAATGCATTTTATTAATCTGTAAGGGTGCAAAAAATTTCCGCCAAAATCGAACAGTGTCAAATTTAAAAGTTTGTTTTCACAATTAAACGAGGGACTACTTTTTCGAGGCACCGGTTCAATCGACGTCAGGGTTGTCCACCATTTTGCTGTCAAACAACACATTCGCCTCTTTTTTATTGTAGAGATAGGGGAGTCACGTCTACAGTGCTTTATTTTCATTCAAAAAATCCATGCGTTTTACATTAGTACTGAGAAATGTAAGATTAGTAAATGTGTATTTTGTTTGCACAAAATAATAGATTTACACTAAGGTTTTAAAACAAAATAATAGATTTACACTAAGGTTTTAAAACCAAATAATGGATTTACACTAAGGTTTTAAAACAAAATAATAGATTTACACAAAGGTTTTAAAACAAAATAATAGATTTACACAAAGGTTTTAAAACAAAATAATAGATTTACACAAAGGTTTTAAAACAAAATAATAGATTTACACAAAGGTTTTAAAACAAAATAATAGATTTACACTAAGGTTTTAAAACAAAATAATAGATTTACACAAAGGTTTTAAAACAAAAAATAGATTTACACTAAAGTTTTAAAACAAAATAATTGGTTTATTAGATTGCGTGATCGTTGATTAATAAATACTGCAAATGTCATTAAAACTAGTTGATCTGAATTTTGGTGAATTCTAAAGTGAAGGGAGAGGTCAAAATGTTTGTACGTTTTGGGGATCGATCATTCATTTTGCACGTATATACAATTTAATTACCTTAACAATAAATCAGGGGGAAAATGAAAATGTTTGATTTAATGTTGACGACATTTAGTCCATCTTTTCTGTAAATAACAATCAGAAACCTTCAAGTCGCTTAGTGTGCTCTCTTATAGAAGTCCCAATTTTAATTCTATCAAATAAGAAAATTAATCATTGACTAAACTGAACAAACAATTTTCTCGTTTTTGTATTTTCTAGGCGCAAAAGAAAAGAGAAGGGGAAAAATTGTTGTAGAATTGTACGAATGTAAACTCTTCAGTTGAAAGAGATTCCCGAGTTTCACCGACAAATTCCGTATGTTTCCGAGACACGCAGGCGATAAATTGTGGAGACAAATAGGACCAAGACAACAATAGGGACCCCAGAATAATTAACACAAGACGCGGGACATATTTTGGAAGTCACCGGTTGACCTCGCAATACACGTGGTCTCTATTTACAAAACACTTGTAAATAAATCTTTTATTTATTTTACTAAATGCAGTATATTTCGGAATTTTTTTTTCTTTTAACATGTTAATATTTATTTTAAGGCAGAGAGTCCATAAATAAAACAAATAAAATATTAACATGTTTTCTTTTAAAACATGTTTTTGTGTCACTATTTACTTGCCTCCCAACGAGGGCAGAAATGGGGGGGGTATGAAATATTTATCACCGTACTTAAGTAATCTTTCGTTTTGTAGGGAAAAATCAAGCTTCCCAAAAAGGGTCACTCTGGATCTTACCTCAGTTTAGAAGGATTTTTCCATACTACACTTTGCTCCTAGCCCGAGGAGGCAAAACGGAAGATTACGCAAGTTACTTTAATAAATAAACGAAATATATACGCTTTTTAAAAAATCGGCTGACTTGTAATCTTTCGTTTTGCCTCCCCACGAGGGCGGAGTTAGACTTTAAAAATCAGTTTCTAAACGGAAGCAATTTAAAGTTTATGAAGTTTTTGTCCTTTTTTTTCTGTAAGCAACAAATGAAATAAGATTTAACAAACACATAATTTTATTTAAAATCTTTTTATAACTTATTTGTTATTAAAAAACAAAACTTCGCTATTTACTTCAAAAATAAGATTTACACAAAGGTTTTAAAACAAAATAATAGATTTACACTAAGGTTTTAAAACCAAATAATAGATTTACACTAAGGTTTTAAAATCAATTAATAGATTTACACTAAGGTTTTAAAACCAAATAATGGATTTATACTAAGGTTTTAAAACCAAATAATAGATTTACACTAAAGTTTTAAAACAAAATAATAGATTTACACTAATGTTTTAAAACAAAATAATAGATTTACACTAATGTTTTAAAACAAAATAATAGATTTACACTAAGGTTTTAAAACCAAATAATAGATTTACACTAAAGTTTTAAAACCAAATAATAGATTTACACTAAGGTTTTAAAACAAAATAATAGATTTACACTAAGGTTTTAAAACAAAATAATAGATTTACACTAAGGTTTTAAAACAAAATAATAGATTTATTAGATTGCGTGATCGTTGATCAATAAATACTGCAAATGTCATTAAAACTGGTTGATCTCCTGAATTTTGGTGAATTCTAAAGTGAACGGCGAGGTCAAAATGTTTGTACGTTTTGGGGATCGATCATTCATTTTGCACGTATATAGCATTTAATTACCTTAACAATAAATCAGGGGAAAATGAAAATGTTTGATTTAATGTTGACGACATTTAGGCCATCTTTTCTGTAAATAACAATCAGAAACCTTCAAGTCGCTAAGTGTGCTCTCTTATAGAAGTCCCAATTTTAATTCTATCAAATAAGAAAATTAATCATTGACTAAACTGAACAAACAATTTTCTCGTTTTTGTATTTTCTAGGCACAAAAGAAAAGAGAAGGGGAAAAATTGTTGTAGAATTGTACGAATGTAAACTCTGCAGTTGAAAGAGATTCCCGAGTTTCACCGACAAATTCCGTATGTTTCCGAGACACGCAGGCGATAAATTGTGGAGACAAATATTTGAAAATCAGACACCTTTATCTTCATGGATTTCCGATTTGTATAATTTTCGAATTACCGGTTTTCCTTTTCTGTTCGATTGGCAACGATGTTACCCCCGTTTATTTTTTTAAAAATAATTTTGGAATCAATTTTATTTTTGTTGAGAATTCTATTTTGTGTTTTTTTTCTTCGAATTAATTCATGTTTATTTCTGTTTATTTTCAGATCATTAAAATGGAATTAAAAGTTAATAAAAATAAACATTTTCTACACCTGTTTTTTTGTTTGTTTTTTTATCACGGTTCTGTGGCCGCAACAGCTGTTCATAACATTTATGCTGTGTATGGAAAATATGTCGTAGCTGAAAGAACCGCTCATGATTGGTATGCCAAGTTCAAAAATGAATTATTTTTTTTAGCTCGTCCTAACTTTCTAGAAGAAGATTTACTTCAGAATCAATTAGAAAAACATTTGTTTTTCTATGAAAATTTTGGTGCAATTTTAGTTAAAGGCCGATGCCTTTAAGTTAAAGTTAAAGGCCGATGCCTTTAAGTTAAAGTTAAAGGCCGATGCCTTTAAGTTAAAGTTAAAGGCCGATGCCTTTAAGTTAAAGTTAAAGGCCGATGCCTTTAAGTTAAAGTTAAAGGCCGATGCAATTATTTTCATGTAAAAGCATTATTTTGTACTTACTCAGTCATATTTTATCTCTCACGCCACGAAAAAGAATTTAAAAATATCAAGCAGAACTTTAATTAGAACGATTTTTCCATTTCGATGTACAACCTGTATTTGTGCCCGAGCCGACAATTTGGGCTGTGAGCGGTCGGTAGAATAGACAAGGGCATTAACGGCGACACTTATCTGCCCTTAGTTAGCTAACCGGCCACTAACCGGCCACTCCGAAAATGACAGACTCGACATTTCATATCGCCCTCATGAAAATGGAAAAATCGTTCTAATTAAAGTTTTGCTTGATATTTTTAAATTCTTTTTCGTGGCATGAGAGATAAAATATGACTGAGTAAGTACAAAATAATGCTTTTACATGAAAATAATTAACTGCATCGGCCTTTAACTAAAATTGCACCAAAATTTTAAATATAAAAATCCGCTACAAAAATGCATAAACTTTTAGATTTATTTATGAATTCATTAGAAAAATGATTTATCTTTCCATCAAGTTTTAAAAATTTATTAGAATCCGGTAGTGTCTTCATTATTTGTGATGTTTTGAAAACGTAGCGAGTGGTTGTTTGTTTGTTTTTGTTTACATGAAAAACTGCAGCATGACTCATTTAGGACACCCATAATCACACCCAGGAAAAACCAACTACATTCTAGTAATACTTACTTTTTGTTTGGCAATCTGTTTTGGGGTGAGTTATCTGCTTCAAAGAAAGAGATGACTATTAACTAAAAGCTGACGGATAGAAGTCAATATTCAAAATGGCGACCGGACAGCAGGTCCGCAGAAAATTAAAAAGGATGGAAATTAAATGTACCATTTCTAAATAGAGCCGATCTTTTTGATGAATATTATTTTATTTATCGCAATATTTTAATGGAAGAAAACACCAGATGAGAAACATTATCCCTCTTGAATTTATATCAACGTAACGTAAACGACAAATTGTGTGACATTCGGAAAGTAAACGCCATTACGACACAAAATGACGTCATACTATTAGTTTGTGTCATAAGGCAAGGATTTATTTATTTTTATTTAAAACTGTGTTCTGCGGCTACGGTAGTCAAATGACATCCCGTAGCTGCAATCAGTCGTCCATGCTAGTCCCAGGCCATGTGGCCTTGTAATGCGCAAGTTGTCGTAGGCAATAAAGTTGTTTCGCTGTACGTAGTGGTCCTAGTCGTGGCCACCGACTCTCGGTGGCCACGTCCTAGTCCCGCCTGCTTGTCAAAAGGTAAGGATATCGATAAGGAATTTAGAAAAAATGCATTTTCGAGAAGATCTGAACTATATTCAATAAAAAAAATTAAAAAAAAAAAGAGAATTAATATTTTTTAATTTTTAAAATTTAGAAAACTTTATGAAGTGCATTTAAGAACAACTTTATTTAATACTAGCAGGACCCGTGCCCCGGCGTTGCCCGGGGAAATATAACAGCCTGATTTAAATTTTTAAGTTAAATGAATAGATTCAGAAAATAAATCATTTCACTGGAAGTAATTTAGGTAATTAACATTGGATTTACCATGGAGCTGTGCGCTAGCGTTCTTGTGTTTGTTCCAACAGATGTCTCCTTTATAGTAGTAAAAGTTATTCGTACAAAGCTCTTGAACATCCTACATAAAACTGTCCATGGCTAAAGCAAGGTGAAGTCAAGTTTAGACCCACCACTGCCAATGATTGTCCTTGGAACTTGTTAATTGTCATGGCAAATCACAATTTAACTGGGAACTGAAGCCTTTTAAAATTTATTGCAGAATCCGACGGAATAATGGGTATTCTGGCAAGGAATGTCAGTTTGCCCCTTGCCACACCAGTTAGTATTACAGCTTCTATCACATGAGGTTGCATGCATTTAACACAGTCTCGTTCCATTACATAGCCTTGGAGCATGAAGATTCCGGAGTAACATAATTTGGCATCCAGCTTTCAGCTGTGTGTTGGCATACCAGGCAATTCTAATGAATCTAAAAATTCTGTAGGGTATTGTACAGCCTGGACGCGATCGAGAATAGAATCCACAGAATGAACGTTACAGTTTTAATGTACTTCCACAAATATGGCAATTTAATGCAAGCATTAAGCTCATCAGGGGGACTTCTACGTGGAACAATAGGAAGCGTTTGTCGGAAGTCACCTGATAGTGTTATGCCACCCATAACAGCATCACGTCTCTTGAGATCACGCAATGTTTTATTTAGAGCCTCGACCGCTTGTTTATGTGCCATTGTACATTCATCCCATACGATGAAGGAACAATTCTGTAAGACTTTGGCTGAATCTGACCCTCTTTCTATTTGACAAATTGGATCAGCATCTTTTGTTAGATAATGGCAAGTTAAATGTGGAGTGAGCTGTCCTACCACCAGGAGTACCTCCGGGTGCATCAAGGAATATAAGGCCACCTTGCTGATCTTCTTCAGTATTAACTACAGTCCGAAAAATATGAATTTGCTCATTATTTAGTCGTGCGATACCATCTCGAACAATTGATGCTTGCTCATGAGGTTGATAACTAATTTTACGCGTCGATGCAGTAATGACCGGATGTGTATTAGATCGATTAGGTGAGGTAAGACCCAATTTTGTCAGTGGTTTACCATTGATCTTATAAGTCATATCTTCGATATGAACTAAAGCCATATTGAAGATGTCGTAATGTAGCATCCCAGTGGTTATCATCCTCAAGTAGTCCATGTGCACTACATGCATCCCTGAATGTAGTCATAACTTGACCATTGATCGTTTTTTGGTCATTAAAGCTCTGTGAACCTCTAACATTGTGTAGAAGCAGTCTCAAACAGAAGCAGTCAAATTGATTTGGATGCACGGTGTATACCCTGCCCCAAAACCTCTGTTCTTTTAACGCACGGATAGCCTGGAACTGGCTTATCCTGTAACCGTCGCTTGAAGACCTTAGTTTTAGTGTCCCAGGTATAATAAACTGGAACTTCTCAGTACAAAAGTGTACGTGCAAAAAATATGTTTGACACAATTTGAAGAAAGTTGTTAGAGTGGTTGAAGGTGGATTTGCAACTCTATCTGCTGCAGTACTTTAAGTAAAGTATATACGCTGTCCATTTTCTAGATGAACTGATAGGTGAATAACTGGGGGATGATGTATATGTATGTGAAAGTTAAGTATTCTCCAAATGGCTTCATTGGTTGATATGTAACGTCCCGTATCGTATCTCTTAACTTCATCATGAGCATTACTTTCAATTGTGAAGATAACTTGATCACTACCCTTATTTACATATTTACAAATGTATTTTATTGATTTCATGCTGTTGCAATATTCAACATTGATATGTGCATCAAAAATCTCACAAAGCAGTTTATTATGTGGTACAACCCATCGGTTATCTACAGGAACTGTTATGTTGGCAGGTAGGGTAAGTGTCGTCTCAAAACCTCCAGCTAAAGGAGGTAGTCGTCGATATTGTGGGTATCCATTTGTATCCGATTGAGTTTCACTCAAGCTCTTACTGCAGTGTCCATCTTTGAGAGAGAGTGAACCTGTGTTTCCATGAATCATATGGTGCATAATGAAATCATGTAAAACCGGATCTGCCACTGGATCTTGAATTTCCGCACTGATAACTGAATCTGTTAGAGGATTTCAATTTTTATCCTCTTTTCTGCCATTCAACAGTGTACATGTATGCTATGACATATAAGGGCAGCATTTTTTGTCGCCGCCACCTACTGCCACCAAGCACAATCAAGGATTTGGTTTACCCGACTCAAATTAAACAATAGCAAGCAATTAAAAGTAAAGAGGATTGTCTGCATGTAATGTTATAACAAAAATGTTTTTTTTACTTATTGTTATGCCCCCCCCCTTACACATGGTGGACTGTAAATTTGCTCGCCAGAAGGTGAATCGTAACGTATTTCCCGGTCGACATCGGCATTTTGCTCACGTGACTAAACCGCAATCATGAAAAAAAATAGAGAATCGTCTTCATTATTAAAAATAAGCATATAATCGTAATTTTAGTGCCCCCCATCCGAATACAAATTGTAATGCTCTGCAGCCTACATTAATTATATTTGTGTGTTTCAGTGGATTTTAATGGGGCTATGTAGGCCTCTGTAATTTTCCAAGGGCCTTTATCACAGACAGAGCCGGTGTTTAAAAAAAAATAAAAATAACATTTCTGGTGAAATCAAAGTAAATTGCTTTCAGTATATATCGGACAGGCTTCGTTTAACTCTATTAATTTTCATATTAATATTATATTCCCCATCGGTGGGTTAGTGTTTACGACGTTACAGTTTTTGCCATTCGATCCCATTCTACTAAAACGATTTTTTTTTTAATGTTAAACATTTGTCAACACGGTAGCACGGAGGACTTAAAATTCTATCAGAATAGTCAATAGTGATCGTATAAAACGAAAATTTATAATGTAAAATGAAAAATGCAGTCTGGCATTTCAGGTTGACTTGTTGGAATGAAGTTGTTTTAATTTTATGTAAATAAGGAAAACGTAAATGTTTTTATTAATTGTTAGAGTTGAATTTTATTTTGAAATTATTATAATATGAAATATCAGAATTATTCAATTTTTGTTTCGTATCGTAGCATGTATTCGATTGTGAAGGTGGTCGGATTAATGTAAGCAGTTATTCGATTACTGTGAATTGTTACGAAAGAAGAATAACTGAATGATATTCGTCTAATCTGTAAGCGCGGTGGTTTGTTATCTTTCTTAAAAAAACGTATCTAATCGGTTTGTTTGTTTTGTTACTTGTCTCAAAGTATTTAACGGTGAGGGAATTCTTCCCAAATAAGTTAATCGATTTCGACCATGTTTGTTTTTATGAAGTAAAACTTTCGCAAAGCAGGTAACAGTGAATTTTAAAACGAAAATGTTATGATATTAGATCTCGTTTTGATCTGAAGACGCCGTCATACTGTCTGGCATGTGTTACCATGGCGACTGCCACCCAAGTCGGCCTTGTTTACATGATTCCCGACCGCTTTCGTGTTGGTTGTTCATGTGCTATGATCACTGTGGCCAAAGATTTTCACATAAAAACAGCTGGGCCCAGTGAAGAAGAAGGTTTTTTTTCCTTATACAGGAAGGAGACGAAGCAGACTTAATCCTTCAACAATAACAACACCGAACATCGCCGACAACATATCGTCTGCTACGGCAACCAATTCAACAACAGAAACTGTTCGTACTACTGCTACGACCATGCCAGTCCTACCAACGTCAAACATTCAACAACAACTATTTGCACTAATGCTACGACCGCGTCGTCTTACTAACGTCAACTTTCAACACAACTATTTGCACTACTGCTACGGCCGCGTCGTCTTACTCACTAACGTCGAATTTTCAACAACAACTATTTGTACTACTGCTACGGCCGCACCGGCATTCCTCACCAACGGCAGACTTACTCTTACTGCTGCTACCGCTGTCATTAATAAGACGAAATACGTGATATAAACAATTTGATCTTTCCGATATTACTCACGGAAAATTCTTTCCGAAATAAAGTTTTGAGTTCCAATGTTAATCCTGAGTTGTCTATTATTATCTGCTTGTGAATAAATCGTCGTGTATGCGATTGTCATTGTGTTCAGTTTAATGTAATCTGTTATTCGCTAACGTGTAAATGCTACGTAGCAAGAATAATTGAATGTCAATCGCTTAATCTGTGACAGGTTTGTTTTAACATAGTACGCTAGTATTGTAGCAGCAATTTTAAGAAGTGAAGTAGATGAATGTATAACGGAAATAGCAGAACAGGAACGGTGTATTACCTGAAGAAAAGTTTGATCGTTAAGGGGAATTGGCATAATTGTTTAAGGGTAGTGAACCTGGCAGGCGTTTCGTGATCTGTAGTTGCTGGTTGAGGCTTAGAGTAGAAGCCTTAAATCTTTTTTGGCGGAAGTGACGTAGTCAGATGTATTGAAGGGAGCGTCTGTTATATTTTCTGTGCAACTTATGCTACTGTGTGGTGAGGTGAAGGCATAGTTAACGTAAATAATAAGTTGTAAAGTGTGTGAAATTATCCGTTGTGTATTTGTTCCCGGTGTAGACTGGTAGCGTGGGAGGAGTAAAATGTTAGAGAGAAATGTTCTTGCTACTACCTGTATGGTGTCTGGTTTGGGGAGAGTGACTGAGTGAGGAACGAAAGTAATAATTTGCCCGAGGTGGATGTAATAGTCTAGAGTTTGCTAAGAACACGCTCGAGCGAATAAGTTTGATGTTGTAGCGATTGCAGTAATCCATTGAGTTCGAGTTTATTTTCCTATTCGACGCGAAGGTACAGGTTAAAAAAACGTCTTTACTTTATATATAAGATTAATTAAAAAAAATTTAAAATGAATTTAAAGTTAAAATAAGTAAACATCGCATTGTTTCTGATCTTAAAAACCACAATTCGTTTATTATTTTAATTGTTAACAATTTGAAAATGATTTTCTTTACATATTTATTGAAATAAAAACATGTAAAATCACGCAATTCCGAGTCTAATTTTTCAAAGTTACAATATCAACCTATTTGTTGCGTAGAAAATAGTGTTGGTTATAATCTATGGATTCTCAGGTAGTAGGGTGTTATTAGCCATGGCGACAGGTGGTTAAAAACTGTTCTTATAGGAAATGAGCTTTGTCTTAGTAGCATTACATGTTTCAAGTTGTTTCCTATTTACTTGAATCCGCTCGAGGGTCGAGTCAGACACAAGGTTAGTTTTTAATTTGTGGAAAATCCTGCCTTAAAAAGTGGACACTCGACTGGGACAAAATAAAAATTGGCTCAGTCTAGAATGACTTCGTCTCCATTGACCGAAGACAGAAACTATGAAATGCAGTATATGAACATATACTAGCGATTAGTAAAATGACGGGGTTGTATGGACTATATCTTTTTTAACGGATTTATCATAATAGTTTTTATTCGTTTCAGTTAAAATTTGATTGAGTTTGGAAGTCAAAAGCCTAAAGTTTATCTAAAAATAATGTATTTTTACGTGTGAAACTAAATTTTAAAATGAAAACTTAAATATAAAAACTTAAATTAAATAGAATTTCGTCTGTCAAATTCTCTCTTGGTCCGTGTGGTCTTGAAGGAAAGACTATATTCAAAGTACTTTTGAATAAGGGGGTTCAGCGTCGCCCATGTTTGCGTCTTATTTGGTCAATAACTAAGAAAGAAAAGAGGTCGATGAGTTCAAAAACCCACTTGCGTGGGGTAGGCAGAGGTGGGGAAAGGTGGCCAGTGATTGGTTGTTTTTTATCCAATCACAGGGCACATAAAAACTACTGAGTTATAATAATTTTCAAAGATGGACTCTCGGGTAGGGGGTTATTAGCCATAGCGATCGGTGGTTGAAAACTGTACTTATAGGAAATGAGCTTTGTCTTAGTAGCATTTAATGTTCCCATCAAGTTATGTCCTCATTCCACTATAGACTGGAGGCCATTTTCTAAGGAGTCCTTATGGCAGAGTCGGGAGTATCCAGTCATATCAAAGTGGTTAGAGATTAAGGAGTGTAAGTGTTGTTGCGTCGGTAGCTTCCGGCTGGGTGTCTCGACCATGTAGGAACGTTCATCTAGGCGTTGGTTCACAACGCCCTTTTCCCATACTCTGTCGCCTTTCTTGTATGGGCACATCCTGACGACCTCGACTTGGGTCAGCGCCGGTAGGTTGTGTGTACGACCATTGTAGTAGTCTGCCAGAAAGCATTGCTTACGCGCGAGGAGCATTTTATCCTTCTACCACTGGTTTGTGAACCTGGGTTTCGGCAGGGTGCTGCTCATGGGCAGAAGTGAACATGTGCGGCGATTCAGCAGGCGCTGAGAGGGGCTGCTTCCCATATGTTGTGTAGGAGTATTCCTGAAGTCGAGTAGTGTCAGGAATCGAAAAAACTGGGATTCTCGAGCGACATGACAGGTAATTGTACACAGAAAAAAGAATTTTTTAAATCTGTGATGGTCAAAAGGTGGGGGATCAGTTTACATTAAATTTATATAGGAAACTGATCCCCCTCCTAAAATATAAATTTGTGTAGGGGTATTCCTGAAGTGCCAGGAACTGGTCGGTGCCAGTGTCTTTGTTCTTCCGCATGAAGCGTTTTGTACTTTTCACAGCGGATTCCGCCTTTCCATTATCTTGCTGGTTTCAGGGGTTTGCCGTGAGATGGTCGAAGTCCCATTTCTGCGAGAAGTGTTTAAAAGCTGATGAGGTGAACTGGGATCCAGCGTCGGAGATCACCAGACAGGGGATCTCATATCTCGCAAAGTGTGCCTTCAACTTGCGGATGATAGTGGAGGTTGTTGTGTCTTCTAATCGATCCACCTCCCAGAAGTTTGAGAAATAATCGACAGTTATGAAGTTCTCCACTGTCTCACTTTCAAACAAATCAATGCCAACTTTCTGCCATGGCCGATCAGGTATATCATGTGGCATCGAAGTTTCTTTCGGTTGCTCTGTGGCAAACTTGCAGCAGGTTTCGTAAGTGGAGATGTATTCTTGTATCTCCGATGACATTCCGGCCAGAAAACACATTCTTTGGCGCGGTGGAGGCATCCATCTATGCCAATGTGTGAGGAGTTAATTGAGCGTTTGATATCACTCTGGAGACTGAGTGGAATGAGTACTCGGTCGCCCGTGAAGATAAGTCCATCTTGAACTCACATCTCATCACGGGTGTGAAAATATGGGTGCAGCACAGCGGGAAGGTCTGTTTTATCGGGTGGCCAACACTGAGTTGGTCACATACCTCATCTTGATTCGTTGCTTTCCGGATATGAGTCAGTCTTTCATCCACGATGGGTAGAAAGCTAACCATGTTGACAATCTCGAATTCGGCTCGATGCTTCTTTTCGGTTTTTTTACTATAGCTTCCAGTGGTTTATGATCTGTGTGTATCTCTGTTCGTCTGCCATAAGTGTATTGGTGGAATTTCCCCAGTGTGAACACAATCGCCAACATTTCCTTTTCGATTTGGGCGTATCTCTGCTCGGTATCAGTCAGCGCTCTGCTTGCATATGCCACTGTCTTGCCTTGTTGTAGTAATGTTGAGCCAAGTCCTTCTGAGCTGGCGTCACACTGTATTGTGAGGGCCATTTTCGGATCGTAGTAAGCGAGTACGGGTGCTTCAGTGACTGCTCGCTTCATTTCTGCGAATGCGGTATCTCGTGCTTGCGACCATATCCATGGGACATTCGTGCACATCAGTTGCCGTATGAGTTCCACGACTGTCGACAATCTTGGTAGGAATCTTGCTACGTAGTTGACCATCCCACAGAGTCTGTATCTTTTCGATCGATGTGGGTCGCTTTAGTTTGGTGATCGCGTCAATTTTTGAAGGGTCTGGGAATAGCCCATCACTGGTAATGAGGTGACCCATGAAACTTATGGTAGTCTTTTTTACTTATGTCTTTCCTCGGTTCAGCTTTATTCCTCTTTCTCGACACCGTTGTAGGAGTATCTTCAGGTTTGCATCATGGTTTACGGAGGCGTGTTGTAGGTCATCTCTAAACTGAATGAAATTATATCGTCGGCGACGCATACACCTCCACCTAGGCCGTCTATGGCTTGATGGAGACGTTTTTTGAATATTTCAAAGCTCACACAAGTTCCGAAGAGGAGCCTTATCCACCGGTATCGACCGAACCCCGTTTCGAAAGTTTTGAGGAAGCTTGATTCGTCGTTTAGCACTACATGCAAGTATGCTGACGCAACGTCTACCTTAGTGAAGTATTTTGCATTTGTTAACTTGGGTAGTATTTCCTCTATGGTAGATAGTTGGTATCGCTCGCGCTTCAGCGTTTTGTTTAGCGGTCTTGGATCGATGCAGATTAGGATATCCCCTGATTTCTTTTTGGCGATAATCATTCGACTATTTTAGTCGGTTGGTTCGTCGACAGGAATGATAACTCCGAGGTTTTCTAACCTTTTCAATTCGTCGTTGACTCGAGGAATCATCGATACTGGTATACGTCCGGCTGGGGCAGTATGGGGTGTTATGGTAGGGTCTACCTGTAGGTGCACTTCACCGGGCAGTGACCCCAGTTCGCCGTTAAAAACGTCTGAGTACTTTGTCATCAGTTGCTCTCAGACTGGGTCTGAGTGAACATTAGCGATGTTGTCATAATGTACCCTTATTAAGTTAATCTGTTCACTCGCCCGTTTCCCCAGCAATGGGGTTAGGTTTTCTTTAACCACTGTGAACTCAACAGAGTACTTTTATGTGTTCTTGGGGTTGCGCAAAATAATCCTGCATCTGCCGAGCGGTACGAGTTCGCTCGTATTCCACATCTGTAACTTCTTAGACGCTGGTTTCAGATTAACATTGCGCACATATTTCAGTGGAATTACATTAACAGTAGCACCACAGTCGACTCGGAATTTTACCTGTTTATGGTCTAGCATAAATGGTTCTGTCGTTTTTTTCTCCTCTCTCGGAGTTGACACTTAGTACGTAGTCCGTATCGCTAGAAAAGTCAGAGTCGGACACTATTCGATTCACCTCGTGTTTTGGTTTAGACGGTCTTGGTCTCTCACCACGCGGCTTTTCCGGGCATTTCAGTGCAAAGTGGTTTTTGTGGCTGCAAAGGTTGCACTTCTGTCCCCATGCAGGACATGCTTCTTTTTTGCCATGCCTTCTGCCACAGAAATGACAGTCTATTTGCCGTACCTTTGGTTCTCTTTTTTATAATCTGGGCCTTTGATTTTGTTACTCCATTCTTGCTGGTCAGGATTAATTATTATTAGCCGTGTCTCCGTTGCTTCACAGCTACGGCATATGTCAACACTTTGTTGAAATGTTAGTGCCGTATTTTGCAGCTGTCTTTTACGGGCATGGTTATCTCTTACCCCGAGTACGATACGGTCACGCAGCAGAGAGTCATGTAAACATTCACAAAAATTGCACGATTTAGCAATGGTTGCGTGGTGCCGTTCTAGCAGTCTGAAATAGGATTTATTTCTTATGCGTCCACTGTGAGGAAGTTGGTCTTAAACTAACAATCGGCTCACAGGGCGTATTGATTTCAGCTAGTCCCTTGCGGACTATTTGCACCCCTGTTGAACGGTGGAACGGATCGTCAGAGAAACCCTGGCCGTCAACATAGAAGGAACTCTTCTTCACCTCTCTCCTGCCCCTCATTCACTGGATTTCCGAGCACCGCTTTCCGGGCAGTAAAATAACTTTGTTTCCTTCCACCGGACACCAGTCCCACCTTTTTCTATGCTATACTCCAACGGTATAAGATACCCAATAAAAATGTGTTTAATGTTAAAAGAAGCGTTTAGTTTTTCCTCGTATGACTACCGTCTACCATGCTTATACTTATAGTGAGGCTACGACTACTAGCCTTAGCTATTATATCATAACGTAGGAGTCGATAGTCTCACCTGGTTCTTGGTCTCTTTTGTTGAAGAGGTATCGCTCATAGGTCTCATTTGTCTGTGCTATGAAGTGTTGGTCGAATTTGGCTATCACCGTATCGACGTCATCTTTGTCTTCGGTGGGGACAAATTGAAACCCGTTATGGTCCGATTATTTGTAGAGACAACGCTGTTTGGTACTGTTTATCCTGGTCTGCTAGTTTGGCAATAGTACAGTAGTTCTTCCACATCTGTTTCCATAATTTCCATGCTTCTGCAGGGTTGGTTTTAGTGTCAAAACTGCTTGGGGCATTATGTTTGCTCGAAAACTTTCCGCCATCTTTTTCGCACGAGGGACGTTGCCTATAGTTTGTAGTAGTAGTTGTAGTACTATCCGTCGCTTGGGAAGGAGATAAAGCTTCACCGGTTGCTCGTTCTGACGATGACTTTGTGTTTCGGGTTTTGAGATGTGTTTTACACCGCTGCCACCATATTACATTACGATGTATTTAATAAGTAAAGAGAACACAAGTGTAGAGGAGATATAAGACATACTGGCCGAAGCCAGGCTTTATTCCGAGAGAGGCCAACAACGGATGCAGATGCATGCCGGGAGTAACAGGGAAAGGGGGGTATAGTCCAACGTACATGGGTATAATGTTATATGGATATTTTTGAATTGAAACATGTTTTATCTAATTCGATTTTAAGGTCATATTTTAAAATTTTAAGATAGAGTAGTTTTCGCAAATTGGGTGTTTGTTTGATGCCAGTAAGCGCACACAAATAGACTATTTGCCAAGTCTTTATCTAGGAGGTTGTGGCCTGGGGTAAGCCCACCTGAGATAAGTGCAGGGTACCATTCAAGGCGCGACATTACACTACAGTCTGCTAAAGGAAAAGCCACATAGAATATAACAGTTCGCACTTCTCATATGTATCACTAAACAGTATCTATGTGATCATGATTTGCACGAATATGGATTTTCACTTATTTCATTTTATTTCGGTGGAAGTTCTCAGAAATCAAGGGGCTATTTCCTGTGACTTACACTTGATCTCTATATGAGATACACAGATATCTGTGGCAGATCGATGAGATGAACGGGCATTGAAGGAAAGTGCTAGCCTGATTAGTTAGCCCTTTTCTTTCTAGGTTCGTTCGGCTTACTCTCTCCTCTTCTTTTTCTTTCTTTCTTTCTCCTTGAATCAGTTGCTCGCAAAAATAAGTTATAACAGATGTGGCCAAAGTGTGAACTCAAGAAAAGTGTTCACACATGTTTTGAACAAGTGGGTGCGAAATAAACTTTTATAAAACCAGGGAATTATCGGAAAAGGTCAGTGTTCCTGGCAACAACGGAATAACTCTCCTCGCTCTCAATGGAGACAGCAACAGCAACAAAAACACCCGACTTGAAGTGCGAACCCCAGCATCGACTTTTAAGCACGCCTGCTATCTTTCCACAAACCCATCTTAACCAAGTAAACACACATGCATACTAAACTTTAAAGACAAATTTAACGCTCGTGTCGTTTCAAACATTTTCTAACCTTCACAAACTTTATTTTTTTATTTTACATCTGTAAAAAAAAAAATTATATATAAAAGTTTAAATTTTTACTTTACAGTTTCTCTTTTTTTAATAACAAAAAACATCCCTACATATCCGAGTGTTCCATTATTTCTCAAAATTTGAGTTAACAAAGAAGTGAAGAACATTGATTTCCCTCTCCCCAATTGACCAGTTAACTATTTTATAGTATGCCTTTCATGTGGTCTATTGGTCTTACCGGATTCCAGGACAAGAATTCATCTGGTCTGGTGGAGTATCGAACTTAGTGCTATTACTAGATGCAACATCACTTCAAGAAGGTGCACCATTCCTCGTATAGCGATACTGAGGGGATCTTATTTGGGCTGTGAATACTATGTTATTTTTAATATTTGGTCAGGGTTTACTTTTAGGCTTAAGTATCCTCATGCAAGATTGTCCTGACAAACCCCTGCACAGAAACTGTAGAAAGTCGTGAACCGTGTCTTGGAGGCATTCGAGTTCTCCTTTAAGGCATTCAAGTTCTCCCCGGGGGTATTACAGTTCTGATCAGTGTGAGTCCTCATATTTCGGTGAAACATTATTTCCCACGAAAATTGTTTTAACATACGAATTAACGACACTTAATGTCAGACTGTCCTCTCACTAGCGTCTCCTAAAATACACACCTGATTTTGAATAAAAAGGATAAAGTTAATATGAATATGACTTTAAAGTGTCATGTATTTATCTATATATGACGGGATGATAAAACTTAAAATATAAATGTAAAAAATTCGAAGGTATTACGTTTTTTACAGACGAACTAGATTTCCACACTCTATTCTATGTTTTTTGGTATACACAACCAAATAAAAAACCTTAAATTCAAACTACAGTAAATTTTCTCAATTGTTTTTCATTATTTCTTACAATATCTAAATACATCAGAGGCATATTATTTTCTCGCATATGCTTTTTCATAGACTTGCGTTTAGAGAACGAGAATATTTACAAAATGGGTAAGCAAATATCTTTTCTCTTAAACAATGTTTTAAATTCGTTTTGTTTCCGCTATTTCAGTTGCTCCTATATATTTTTAAATGATGGATATTTTCCTAAGATTCCAGTTTCTTTTCATGTTGGCATTTCGTTATCTTCTAGCCAACATCTTTATGATCACGAACTTGCACTAGGGTTGTTACTTTCTTTCGCTAGTCTAATGTCACTATATCAAGTGTAATAGCTGCGTTTTCTAGGTATGAGGGTTGCATAGTAAAAGGGAATGACTTATGTTCACAAGTCCTTTTTGGTATATGTTCCTAGGATTGCTTATACACTTTATATTTATTTTATTTTTTACAGATTGTCCAACGGAGATGTTTACACACTTGTATGTTTTTCCCACTGATTTATGATAAAGTAAACCAAAGTAAAAATCCATCATATTTCAGAGGAAAATTACTTTTCTCTATTGTTTTGCATGTATGTTTTTTATGTAGTACTAGATTTCCTTTCTGAAAACAAAAATATTCACATAATATGCAAAAATGTGGCTTTTATCCTGTGTGCGTTCCCATATGAGTCACTAAATTTGATTTCTGAGAAGAGGAATATACACATACTTTACAGGTATATGGCTTTTCTCTTTTTTTATTATTTTTCTTTTCATTCATTTGCTGGGGACGGGGCATTCTTCCAAATGCCATACGATCACCCGCTATTTACAGACTCCAACCGAGAGCTCTTTTCAGGATTCTGGCCGTTCCCTTGAGTGCAGTTGTTTGGATTTCTCTTGCACTTGGTTCACCAGGTATACTTGCTAAATACTTTTTCAAGTTCTTCTTCATGAGTCCAGTGGCTCCTATGATAACTGGAATGATAGAGATCTCTTTGAGGTTCCAGTTTCTTTTCATATCATACATTAGACCCTGATATTTTGTTATTTTCTCCCTTTCAGCTCTATTTAGGCCCCCATCATTAGGGACACTGACCTCAACCAAAGTTGCCACTCTCTCTCTCTTGTTCCATATTACAATGTCAGGTTTGACAGCTGCGTTTTCCAGATAGGTAGCTGTGGGGATTTCATGGTCATAATATATGGTGTATGTCTCATTCCCCACAGTTCTCTCAGGTAGATGTTCCCAGTGCCTGCTGCTACATCTGATATTCAGTTTCTTACAGTGTGAGTTCTCATATGTTCGACTAAATGTGATTTCCTAATAAAGGAATACCCACATATTACACAGGAATATGGCTTCTCAGTTAATGTTTAATTTTACTTCAGTCGAAGTTCTCAGAAATCAAGGGGCCCCTTCCTGGGGCTAACACTTGATCTCTATATGAGATACATAGATACCCGAGTATTCTATTAAAATTCTCTTTTATTTCTCAAGCATTGAGTTAGTAAAAAAGTTAAGAATAATTAGCAGTGTGTGATCGCATGTGTCTCTTAAGGTCCGACTTTTGGGGAGACGAATATACACATATTTCGCAAGAATACCGAATTTCCTTTGTAGTTGTATTTTTGTATTGTGTCGAACTTGGTTCCTGGGTATTATTATCCATTGATTTGTTGTGTTTTGAGGTTCTTTAAAATTATAAATCTAAATTTTCATTTCTTTTATATTTTCACAAGTTTTGTAACAGTTTAAAATTGAATCAAATACGTCTTCTTTTTTTAACTTAACATGATTAAATAGGAATGATTCAAAGTCACCATTTTGAATTCATACACATACCTAAGATTAACATATAACAGATTATGTCGGTTTTCTTTCGTTTGTGACTTTATATATAATTTTAAAGTATTTACTTCTCAAAATGTTTGTGACTTTATATATAATTTGAAAGTATTTATTTCTCAAAATGTTTGACTTTATATATGATTTGAAAGTATTTATTTCTCAAAATGTTTGTGACTATATATATTTTTTGAAAGTATTTATTTCTCAAAATGTTTGACTTTATATATATTTTATTATATTTATTTCTGAAAACAAAAGTCAATAAAGATTGTATTCTCCAATCTATTGTGTTGACAATAATTTATAAAAATCTTTTTTTCGAATATGTATTATTTTTCCGTGTTGATTGTCAAATATTGAAGCTGAACAGAATATATGAAAATTGTATTACTATTCAAATATAATTTCTGTGAATTATTTTCTAGAGGTTAACAATAAATATACATTGTTGATAACAAAAGCCAGTATCGTAGTCTTTAATCTACTATGTTGACAACATATTAGAATGGAAATCTATTAAACAGATATTGCTTCTAATATGCACGATTTTTCTCACTAATTGCAAAATATTGCTGTTGAACAGAATATATGTGAATAGCATTATTTTCTAAATATACTTGCTTTAAATTATTTTCGCGTTGAACAATACCTATAATTGATACTGAAAAAAGTGACTGTCAAAGTTCAGAGACACATATGGTCTAGAAAGAAGATTTAAAACAAAAGAAAAGATAATTCGAATACAACAATTTATGATAATTAAAAAGGGAAGGTTTACGTATTAATAAAATTCTCATCAGTCGAAGTTGACGTTCTGTACTTTGAACATGCTTTTACTAAACCGTAATAGCAATGTGCTTTTTGGGGAGTAAATATAAGCAAAACACAACAAAAATATCTGTGAACGACGATAAACCCACTCTAAGACGTTTGACCCATTTCGAAGACCAGCATCTCTTTCGCATTTTCATGTAACTTTCACAGAAAACAAGAAAGAGTAAAGAAACGAAGAAAGGAAGAGAAAAAAAAAGAAACATTTTCCATACGTTTTCACGGCCTTTTATTTGCCTTATGATAAAATAAAATTGCATTCATTCATTCAGTGATTTCTTTCTTTTTGTTTATTTTTTTCTCTTCCTTTCTTCGTTTCTTTACTCTTTCTTGTTTTCTGTGAAAGTTACATGAAAAAGCGAAAGAGATGCTGGTCTTCGAAATGGGTCAAACGTCTTAGAGTGGGTTTATCGTCGTTCACCGATATTTTTGTTGTGTTTTGCTTATATTTACTCTCCAAAAAGCACATTGCTATTACAATGTAAGAAGCTACTGTGAATTAGGCTCATATTAATGGGGCATCCTGAGTGGGGAGTTGAGCAGCGAGATGTTTACATTACATTTACATGTAAATAAAAATAAATAAAATTCAGATTATTTTGGCATTCACACATAAGAATTGAATTTGTTTATTATTGTCAGTAATATTGCTTTCATCTGACGATCTCAAAGTAACATTCACACTAGAAAGTTATAGTAGACACATTAGAAAATAAACCGAAATTTTAATAAAATTAATTCCCAGAACAGTTTTGCACTACATTTATACCTCCTGAGAATTAAAATCAATATATAACGATACTAAGCCTTATGTCTAGAATCCTTATTCAAATTTTGATAAAAAATCTATTACATGATTTTGATTCTAGAAATTGTTTTAGGCTTAACATGTCTCAAGAAGAAATTGACATTCATTGAATCTTGCTTCATTGGTGTCTAATGAATATGGCTCAATTTCAATACAAATCTGAAATATCTGAATTTTCAAATGCCTATTATTATGCTCCTTAAAATAATTAAACATAGACACAAAAGTTATAGTTAGAAAATAAACCGAAATGTTGACACAAGATATACTTTAGTGTTAATTCTATTAAGACTTCCTACTTAACTTGAATCATGGTGAATAAACAAGAAAGAATATTGATATGAGATATATAAAAACAATGAAGAATGCAATGTTAGCAGGTGATTAAATAAAGGCTCATTTAAATTCAATATTAACTGTTTACATTTAACTGTGATACTGCGACACGCATACAAACCATTTTCCTTGTATATATATATATATATATATATATATATATATATATATATATATATATATAAATAATTGAAACCATTTGCTTATATCTATCTACATACATATATATACATATAATTGAAACCATTTGCTTATATATATAATATCGGAAATGAAACGTGGGAGCCTCTGTGTAGCTTAATTGCCATAAATATATTTTCATAACTTACTACCTAGCTCTACTTATGTATCGAGCACTGTTGAAGTAAATACTGAAAATTGATACATAACAAATTATATCTCCTTATAAAATATGTGGATACATGAAATACTAATATATATATATATATATATATATATATATATACAATATATACTAATATAATTTATATATATATATATACATATATACATATATATATATATATATATATATATATATATATATAAACATGGAGATACTGCTTACTCTCGGCAAGTCTCAGAAGTTAGCTAAGTGGTTAGAAGTTCCGACTATTGTGTAGAGTTTCGGTTCCGGCTTTAAGCACTTGCGTGTCTAACCATATGTAAGAGCCGTGATACAGTGAAACAATCTGCCTGTATATTACTTTGTTAATACTATATATTAGAGTGTTTGTTTTCGGTACCCGGGTTTCATGAATCTGTCAGATAGATTCATCATGAAATCTCGCTGGTCATTGTAGACCGATTTCTCAGCCCTTTTCTTATCAAGGATTCGAAAAACGATCTTTATTTTTGTATATTATTTATTTAGACAAATATGTCTGTGATGAGTAGCCGAATTTTATCCTAAATGAAATGTAATGTATATTATTTACAGATAAAATTATGTCAGTCTTTGTAGTAGCAACAATCGAATACTTTTTTGGTTTTCCAACATACTTCTTATATGTATAAGGAAACATTGTTAAACCTAACACAATTCTTCTGGGTATTTTTTCAATTTTGTTTTAGACCATTTTCAAATTAAATCCTTTCATGATAGAATGTATTGATTTCTTAGAAATCGTATAAGTTATACTAAAATGATCACTTACTTTCTCAAATCTAAATGTCAGATGCAATAATTTATTTTCGGGAGTTTTTTTTATCAGAAATTAACATTTCTTTAATAAAGTCTTGTTATCAAGCATAGTGGAATGGAGATTTTTATTCGATTTAAATAAAAATTAACTTATTTAAATGTTTAAAAAGTTATTGAAGAAAAAATACAAAAACGGTGGAGTATATTGAAGTTGCCCTCTCTCAAATTTTCTCCACTAGTTATCTCCGTTTTTCGCAGCGGTAACAGTCCACATAAAACCAGCGTGTAAATTTCTACAAATAATTATATGTTCTCTGATTTTTGCAAATTAAAAAAAATATTTTGCAAATACTAATTTTTTAAAAATCTTATATTTCGATTTTTATTTTGCAAATAGTAATCCTCTTATAATTTTTACGGATTTGTTTCAAATAAATCAATTAGTTGCTACCCGAATATTAGGGTCAGTGGTAAGGTTAAGGGATGATATGCTTCGTAAGAAACAACTAATAACATCCAAATCTACAATGACATTGAAATACATTACTAATTAAATGGCGTATCGAAGTGCAGATTATTACCGAAGAAATTGTCTTTTATATGATCAAAGGGAAATAAGTCAAAGAGAAAGTTTACTTGATGACGGCTTTTATACAAAAAAATATTTTCGTTATTAAATATGTATGTAAAAAATACATTTTTCCTTTGGGTATTTGTAAATAAAGAAAATATTCCAATTGTAAGAAAACTATTTGTAAGAAAAATAAAATTCTAAATTACCAATGAAAATATCAGTATTTTTGTACAAAAAAAAAAGATTATTATGCTCTTGTGTATTATTGCAACGACTACTGAACTGAAATCAACTTGTAAACATAGTTTTCAAAACTTGAATAACAACATTGTTGGGACAATAACTTCTTTTCTATAACGGATTACTTATATTATTTCCGTAACCTTTTTTGCTTATTCATTTATTGCTTTCTATGATTTTTGTTTTGTTCGTTTTGTTCTTTAGTTTCTTTGATCTATTATTTCTACCTTTTTACAATTCTTTCTTTCAAATGTTCTATTTTTCTTCTTATTGTTAAATTTTTATTTTGTTGATATTATTTCTACACTCTGACCCTTCTTCGTTTCAAGTTTCGTTCTTTCTTCCTTTTTGATTTTATACCTCTTACCGTTCGTTTTTTTTATATTTTTAACTTTTTACATTTCTCTTTTTTTCTTTATTTATTGTCCATTCCTTTTTTCAATATTTCGTTTTTATTTCTACCTTTTCAATTATTTTTTCTTTCTTCTTCTCTTTTAATGTTATTCTGTCTCTCATTTTCCATTCTTTTTACCTTCCTATATTTTTTCTCCATCTTTTTTATTCTTTCTTTCTTTTCGTCTGTCTTTCTTTCTTTCTTGTATTTCTACTTTCCTATAATTTGTTTTTCTTTCTTTCATTCTTTTCCTTTTATTTCTTTACAATAATGGCTTATTTCGGATTACTTATATTTCCGTAACCTTTTTTGCTTAAATCAACTTGTAAACATAGTTTTCAAAACTTGAATAACAGCATTGTTGGTTCTATAACTTCTTTTCTATAACAGATTACTTATAATATTTCCGTAACCTTTTTTGCTTATTGTGGTTGTTACATATGATAATAGCTGGAGCCAAGTCCTTCATCAATGCCTATTAGTTTCCTATTATGTCACCACATTCCTAAGCATAAAGAAAGTGTCACACAATGATATGAGTTCTCTCAAGCATGTGTCTATCCATGGTGGATTTCTTTGTTATTTCACATAATATGCCTAAGTATAAAGAAAGTGTCACACAATGATATGAGTTCTCTCAAGTATGTGTCTCTCCATGGTGGATTGCTCTGTAAAATAAGAGCTACATAATATGGTTTCTTTCTTTTTTGTTTTATTTTTCTTCAGTCGAAGTTCTCAGAAACCAATAAGTCCCATACTGGGGCTAACACTATCTCTATGAGATTAAAAAATATTCGAATATTCCGTTAAAGTTCTCCTTTACCTGTAAAATGTTGAGTTAGTAAAGAATTAAAAACATTAATTTTCCTCTTCTCAATTGACCAGTTAGCTATATTATAATATATCTTTTTGTCGTCTCTTGATCTTTACGGATTCCAAAACAAGAATTCATCTAGTTTGGTGGAGTATCTTACCAAGTTCTGCTACATGAGGTAATATAACTTTTAGAAGGTGCACCATTTCTCGTACAAGCAAATGTGGGGTAGTCACAACGAGGGGATATTATTTGTGCTGCAAATACTATCTTATTTTGAATATTTAGTCAGGGTTTACTTATAGGGTAAAGTATCATCATGCCAGGTTGTCTTGAAAACTCCCTGTACAGAGAGATCTTAGAAACTCGGGGACAGTGTCTAGTAATAATTAATTTCTCTCCTCTAGGCATTCAAGTTCTCTCTATTTCGCTCAATCATGTGTTTTCATATGCCTCAACATACTGGATTTTTGTGCAAAAGAAGAGCCACATACTTCACAAGGATATGGCTTCTCTCCAGTATGTGTTCGCATATGGATCAACATACTGTATTTTTGTGAAAAAGCGGAGTCGCATACTTCACAGGAGTATGGTTTCTCTCCTGTATGTGTTCTCATGTGTGTCAGCATAACAGATTTTACGGAAAAAGAAGAGCCACATACTTCACAACGATATGGTTTCTCTCCAGAATGGGTTCGCATGTGGATCAACATATGTTGTTTGTGTGAAAAGGCAGAGCCGCATACTTTACAAGAGTATGGTTTCTCTCCTGTATGTGTTCGCATGTGGGTCAACATACCGGATTGTTGTGTAAAAGAAGAGCCACATACTTGACAATGGTATGGTTTCTCTCCAGAATGTGTTCGCATGTGAATTACCATATTATATTTATCTGTAAAAGAAGAGCCACATACTTGACAATGATATGGTGTCTCTCCAGTATGTGTTCGACTGTGCCTTCTCCTAGATGATTTATCTGTAAAAGACAAACCACATACTTCACAGTAATATGGTTTTTCTCCAGTATGCTTTTTCATGTGCCTCCTCATAGATGATTTATCTGCAAAAGATGAGCCACATACTTCACATGAGTATGGTTTCTCTCCTGTATGTGTTCGCATGTGGGTCAACATATGTGATTTTTTTGAAAAAGAAGAACCACATACTTCACAGGAATGTGGTTTCTCTCCAGTATGTGTTCGCATGTGTGTCAACATATCTGATTTTTGTGAAAAAGAAGAGCCACATACTTCACAAAAATATGGTTTATCTCCAGTATGCCTTCGCATGTGTGCAGACATACTGGATTTTTGTGAAAAAGTAGAGCCACATACTTCACATGAATATGGTTTTTCTCCAGTATGTGTTCGCATATGTTTCAACATATGTTCTTTCCGTGTAAAAGAAGAGGCACATATTTCACACGAATATGGTTTCTCTCCAGTATGTGTTCGCATGTGGGTCAACATATAGTAGTTTTGTGAAAATGAAGAGCCACACACTTCACAAGAATATGGTTTCTCTCCAGTATGTGTTCGCATATGGCGCAATAAATTTGTAACAGATAAGCTACATATTTTACAAGAATGTGCTTTCTCTCTTTGTTTCGTCTCTGAAGATTGTTTGCTGCTGTCATTTGAAAAGCAAGGACCAGATATTTCACAATAATGTGATTTTTCTTCATTGTCTGATTAAAAGTTCTTTATTAGATTGGATATCATTGTTTTATATTTTCAGCACAATTCTATTTTTTTCCAAATTCTTTTTTGAAAGAAACAAGAACAATTATAAACATTCTTTTTTTTTACTTTTAGTAAATATATTTAAAAAATATTTCATGAAAAAAAATTAACTTTATTTTAACTGTAATTATTAATACGTAAGAATGTGAAATTAAAAAACAAAACTGCTCAAGTTTGATGGTTGTTTTAAGTCCTACATTAGCATTAACTATCTTATTTTGGACAAGTATTCAATCAAGTGTTGAACTAAATGAAACGAGGACGACAAAGAAATACATACACATTTATTAAGAAAATGTTTTCCTTATATATTTTTACCAAATTTTCTTGTAATAAAGAAGACCCAAGCAGTGTACAAGAATAGGATGTATCTCCTTTTAGTCGTTTTAAATTCATGAGATTTACATAAAGAATATCCACTTTTCTTCCTTAGACATTTCCATATTTCAAGTCAGCAAAGCAATGAAGAACCATTCAATTTCAATAATGATTTGTTAAATTATTTTGATTGCTGAAGATTCTGCAAATATAAAAAAGTTTCAAGATACATTTCCAGAAATAAGTTTTATAGTTTTCACAAACATTTTTAAGATGTCAAGGTGTAGACAGGCTTTTCTTGATAATGCCTAATTAGAGATATGTTAATTTTTATTAAAACTTTACAAATTAATTATCGTTTAAATTTAATATGTAATAAGTACAAACTGATTTTTATTAAAAGTTCAAATTCATTACCGTTTAAAATTAAAAGTCGTAATTTTAGTGTTTTTTAAAATTTTTCTAACATTCAAAACCAAAACTCAATACATAATGTCATAAAAATTTTCATTTCATAATTTATTATTAAAAGTCTAGAAATTCATTATGGATAGAATTAAAAATAAAATCAATACATTTGTTGCGATACTGATCTATTAATGAAATGGATTTCTTTCTTTTATCAGATGATTTTGAACTAAAAATTTACGAATCATCCTTAATATAATAAGAATATTCCTTTTTGTATTATAATCTACAAAAAGATAGAATTTAAGTGTCGGATTTTGCTGCAACACCGTGTAATCTACAAATTAAAGAATTGCATTCGTTCAGATGATATTAAAAAACAGATACTTTCATTCATATCAGATAATATTCATGTTAATTCAAAGCTGACATGTTGATAGAGGGAAGTTGATTTAAATAGATGTTACAGCCAATGATATAAGGATATGAGCTGGTAATTTAATAATAAACCTATCTCTGGTCAAATCATTATTTATTCCTCTTTCTCTCAGATCCATATTAATCACTCCCCACTATGTTTTCCTTGGTCTTCCTCTGTTACCAAAACTGTCCTTCATCTAATACCCAAATAACTTCCATCCATTCTTTCAATGTGACCAAACAAGCAAAGTCTCCACTTTTGCAATCAACTCCATATACTGCCCAGACTCACATTCCATCGAATTATTTTCATATGATTTCTCTCAATGTAACAGGTGTTCAGCCTTCACTTCAACACATGATCACACTGTGTACACATGCTTGATAGACCCTTCCCTTGGGTGGTAGTGGAAATATTCTGCTGGTTAGTTATGGCAGAATTTCCCTAAATTTACTTCATCTCCTTCTAACCTTTTCAATCACACTAGCACTAGTAAATCTGATCATCATCATATTCGGTTTTAGATATTTTACATGTCGGCAGGTTTTAAAGATTGACTTTGAGCATGACCTGTCTTTTGTAATTTTTTATTTTAAGCTTTTTTCTCCCAGATCTTTTATATTAAAGTGTAAGAAAACAAAGTACAAAAACATCCGGGTCAATCTAAAGCAACATTCCCGATTTTCTCCATCTTTTTATCAGTTCACCTGGACGCTATGAAAATTTACCTCCCAAGCTTTGTCGTTTAATTCGGGGGGGTTGGCTTTATATATTACATTCCCTCAATTCTCATCATAACACACAGCAGTTGCGAGGTGGCCTCCTTTATTTGTGGCTTCTTGAGAGATGTGGCACAGTTGATTCAGTCACTTCTTAAAGTAGCTTCACCAAGACATGTTGATCTTCAGTATTGTCGTTGTCACTGTCACTCAACTGACTAAGGCCATCATCGACCAAACTATTAGCCTCATCATTCATCACAATCACACAAAATTCGCCATGCACTTTCAGTCTTTAAAATTGCTCACTATCTGAGGATACGGGCAAAATTCTTTTACATGGTGAAGCAGCCTATCAACCTTTTGGAGACACCACTTTCGTGAAAATCTTTGTCCTCGATTAACTTGTGCACTTGCTTGTCCAAGCTCCCACCAACAGAACATCTCTTTGATGATAAATTTCATGCTTGTATTCTGGTAGCAATGGAAGGGCTTCATCGTTGCCTTTCACCTAGACCTTATACCATTACAGTGCATTTGCTGGTGCCGTTACACTATGGAAATCGTCTTTCGGCATGGTATTGTGTCAATAAACCATTTATTTATCTGTGCACCAATTCCTAGCGGCAATTTGTTTGATAGACCTATGGGACCTTCTGACAACACAATTTCCTGACGGTGTATATGCACACCAGAAACACAATCGGACACCCCAGCTTTCAGCAAACATTCTGAACTTATTGCTTCTAAAACCTGTACCGTTGTCAGTCAAGATTTCTCTGGGTAGACCCCTCTCAAAGAAAACAGAGATGATACACTGTGTCACAGCAGCAGAATTCTCTTGCCGTAAACAAAATAGGCCATCAATCGATGAGGGTTAGGTAGTTAATACCCCTATAGTAGGTGACATCTATACCCAACCTTTGCAACACGATTAATGATTTAAGCTTTGGATGGTGCCATCATACCGGTGGAGGATCAACATACAGACATTTGTGACAGAATGCAATTGCAGATTTTACAGCCCCCTTTGTTGTATCAGGGGCGATCATCCTGAAGATGTACGTTGTTCGTTTCATTTCAGGATGACCGCTGTTCAAATGGATCTGTCGTATTTGGCTCGGATCCATGCTGTTATTGACGGCATCATATATATGCGACACAGACTGTTTCCTTTCTCATTGCCTCAATCCACCTCTGCGGGACTCTTTGTGAGATTATCGGCTTCATTTTGACTTGATCTGACGAGCACAACGTTTAACACCAGTGCCTACCAGTTCTAAAAAAATCTGAACCGTGTTCTGATAAGCATTCCACTAGCAGCCTTAGGATTTATTAGTCTGCCATCGGTGCACACAGAAGGAGTCAGTCTCAAAATGCAAGGATTTTGTCTCCAAATTTACTCCTTTCAGAATAGCATCCAACTCTGTGAGGTTTATGTTTCGTGTGTCTGAGTCTAACATGCATCTTCAATCGTAGTCCCATGTAATTTGAGCAGGACGCCTATGGCCAAGGAACTGGCATGGATCTACATGTTAAGTTTTTCGCCATTGATGCAATATTAGCCTTTGCATCTATTAACAGTTTCGTTTATGTCTGAGCTATTGGCTTGCTCTATTACATAAAGTTGTCAATGAATGTAATGATAATTGTAACATAACTTTTAGCATTTCTACAAGAACTTATTTATGCAAAGCAAACAGACAATATCTCTTGGCACTCTGTAAAAAAGACTTTTGCTTTTAATACACAAAATAAAAATGCAGGTTCTTTTTTTGTATTTGTCTCGAAGATAACATCAATGATACTATTAAACAATGCTTGAAAGTCTTGGAACTTATTATCTCTGATAACTCATGATCATGAAAAGGCTCCTTTATATAATTGTTACAAGGTGCCGGGGCCCTACGAAGGATTTAGAGCTGCTACTGTACATTTGTAAGAATGTACTGATGAAATCTAGAATTATTATTTCACATGAGTTGAACAAGAAAGAGTAATTTGTGGCTTGCATGTGCAAAGATAAAAGGCAAATTATAAAAGTTAAACATAAAAATATTTCATGAATTTATTTATTTAAGTTTTCAGGTTTTGTTTGAAGATATCATGTTTTTGCTTCAGTTTAATATCCTTGTGCTTCTTTTACAAATACTTCAATGGATTATGCTCCGATGGATTGGCTGCTCTGGTGCCCCCTCGACGTAAGTTCACTAGAGCAACTCGACAATCGACTAAATCTCATCCATTCACTGTGGAGGTCCCCAGATGCTGGAGAGCTTTCTACTCAAATAGCTTCTTTCCTCGTGCTGCTGGCCTCTGGAACTCCCTACCTGAACCCTGTTTCCTCGATCGTACTGACATGCAGAAATTTAAAACTAATGTAAACAGAAATCTCGCTGCACAGATCCCAATTTAGGTTAACCCCTGAACCTTCTCCCTTTTCTTTCTTCTCAGTAGCCTCTTACATCTACAGTGGCGCCTGCCTTGTCTGGGGTGAACTTCTTTTTTTTTTTAATTAATGATTGACCCATCTGTTGAAAGCAGAACAATCAAAGGAGGTGCATCTTTTCTTAAGCTCACATTTTTATGGAACTGTAAACCACAGGTGGACATGATGACATTTTCGGTGACTGCTGACTGGTTCTGAGGTTCCCTTTTATGTTCTTAATTAAAAGGGCACTAAGTATATAATCAATTGTTTGTCTGGTGGTACACATCAAGACTAATATTAAACTATGGAGGATGGAAACATTATAATAAAGGATAGTATATTCTTTTATTCCAGAGGCTGGATTCTCACAAACTGCTAAGCTACGTTTAAATAGGATGAAGAAGTATGTGCTTTCTCCATATTTACTCTCTTTGTTTGAATATAATCATTGACTACCGAGACTACTGCACTTCTGGAGGTTATGAAGAAACATGTTTTTTTTTCTGTGGATGGTGCTTAACTCATGTATTTCCTCAATACTTAACACTATATTTTAGCTGAAGGAAGCATAAAAGTGCAATTGATTATACTTATGCATCTTTTCCAATGACAGAATAGTTTAAGCTGTAGGTGCTACCTCATTCAACCAATCAACCACGCTCATATGTAAAGGCAAAGACTTGTTGATATTGTTTATGTACCATAGGAAAATTCACAGAAAGGAACTCTTCTTTCAATACGACAAAAAGAATTCATATGTGTACAACATCAAATTATAGAAGTCTTTCCTTGGGAATCCCAAAGACCCAGTTGACTATTTCCTATTTTCTTTAATTACTAAAAATTAACGGAAACAAAACAATATGACGAATCATAGAAAGTGACAGGTAAAGCTAAAAAGGGCGGTAACAAAATTGTTCTTTTTTATTTTGAATCTAATTTTATTTTTAAAAGAGTAAATTGTGCAAAGACAAAACGCAAATTTTTAATTTTATTTTGACAATTGCTTAAGAGTCTCAATCAGAACCTCAAAATCTATATGCATCAATTATACAATTTAATTTTAAATTCCTTTAAATCCAAGTTGGAACTGATTCTTTGACAAATTTTTTTAAGTTGGATATCCTGTAAAAACTACAATCCTCAAGCCGCCTCTCAGGTTATCCTCCTACAAATCTAATTATTATCAAATTATTAACTGACAATATACCTTGTAGTAAAAAAAAAAGTTATTTTTAATTCTTAGTGACTTCAGATTGTCATGTAAGGAGTGCATATTGTGTCTTAAATCACATGGGACGTCAGGAAGTCGAGAAATGATCAAAAGCCGATGTGAGCTGCAATAATTTAAACATGCTAGAATGAGATTGGACCGACAGGGTTCGACGTGTGGTTGTCACAGCTAAGGTGTTCCCCTGCAGGGAAAGGGAAAGAAGAAATGCTCCAGTCATGGTAGAAGTCACTAACTCATCTAAGACTTAAGGGAAGGAAACCAAAAAAGTAAAAGAATATGTGAACAAGCAATATCACAATCCTAGCAAGGGTCCGACCCGACACCTGGTAGAAACTTAGGTAAATAGAAAGGGGTAGCCCACAATCTGTTAGTATGGGTGGACAGAATAGGAGTTGTGTACCAGGGACTAGTCATCTAAACAAGTATGAGTTCTCTCTGACCTGGATATTGGCCTGGAATATGCCGGCTTGTATCAATTCTGAGCAGCCGCTGCTGCTAAACCTAACCTATGTAATCGACAACGTCTGGCTGCTGTGAGATGGTGAGAGAGCGAATGGTGTTATTTTTCGATCTTGGTCGTAGCGCAAATGGTAGTGTAGCCGTCGTGTGTGAAAAATAACCAGGGTGGTGAATTTTTAACTGATCGGGATCTGATCGCATTCTTCAAGCACCAGCTAAAACTCAAGATGAAATGTGATAGGAAAAGATTACACACCTTTCGTTTTTCGTCGAAAGCTGGATACAAGTAGTTAGCTCGTGTGTCCAAAATGTCAAGTATGAATACAGGTTCCTGGTGTGCACAGTCCATGGTCTGGTCGGACCCCAGGCCTTCGAGTAAGTTTAGCCTTTTATCTAGTCGAGTGAATGAGTTACCCCACCCTTTTGGTAATAGAAATCCTCCATGATGCCCACTTTCGATTTTTGTCCTCCGCCAATTAACATTTATCTTGGAAGGACACCACCAACTCTCCATCCCCCGCTTTATTTTTTCTCCCACTAAGATCCCAATCCCATTTAGAGATTGACTTGCTTGTTTTCGGTTCTCAATAAACCGGAAAAAGGTAGGTTCTAATATTTTGAAGGGTTGTGAGAGTCTTACTAACCGGTTTTTTCTCCCCCCATTATCCACTAATGAATTTCTGTATATATATATACGCATATTTATGAAATATTTTAAATGTCAAACTAATTTAAAAAAATCTGAAGTAGAATGGTCCCTAGAGTAAATGTGGTATTGTGGTCACTGAGATTATTCTAGTTAAGGATCCCCAACAGCACCTATTTTCCCTACACTTTTTATGGTCTTGTGTCTAATTTGTTTTGAATGTAATTTTTTAATATTTTTTACAAATAATTAATCAAAAGTTTAGTATCTGTTCTCTTAACATCAGCACCGGAAGTTTTCATGTAATAATTTCCTTTGAAAGTAAAAGTTTTAAAATGTTTTTAAAACGCTATCGTTTTTTTTATAAAAACGCTTGAATTAATTTTATCAATAATTACAATAATATTACTATCAAGGAAACTATTATAAATATATAATATAATTTGACAATACCAATTATGAATGTATATCACAGGATATTAATTTATCAGATAATTATGCAGAGAGGGTTTTGTTTTATAGAGTTCAGAGATTAGTATATATACTGCATCATTATATTTAAGTAAAACTTAAAGGTTTTGGTGTTAGTATACTTTGGAAAGATTCGTATTTATTCATAGGTTCGATTAGATTGGAATATTAGATTAGCCAAATGTAGAATTCTCCATTATTTCGCAATGTATTTATTACGTTTAACAAATTGGTTCAGCCAGACGGACAGACATACAAAATTCCTATTTATATATAATTGAATAAAATAAAGTAACATTATATAAAAAATGGGTACTTATATCGATCTTGACCCAGTTTCCGTGAGTTTCTTGTCGGAAGCGTTCGGCTATCCTACGCAAACGCCCGAGAGATGACGAGTCGATTTGTACCAGACGACAATTTTAATACGGTGCTGCGTCCTATGATTATAATGTTTTGCTTGTTTTGCTTTTTTTGTTTTTTTTGTTAGGGTTAGGGTTTAGCGTTAGGGCTTAGGGTTAAAAATATTTATTTGATAACAGTAACTCCGCTCTGTTTTGCTTGTTTTATTTGTTTTGTTGTTTAAAAAATTTCTTGCAACTATAACTAAAAGTTATAGGACGCAGCAACGTATCAAAATTTAAAAAAATATTTATTTGATTACAGTAACTTCGCTATGTTTTGCTTCTTTTTTTTAATTTTTAAAATTTTATTTCTTTTAGAAAATTTCTTGAAAATATAACTTAAAATTATAGGACGCAGCAACGTATCAAAATTAAAAAAAAAATTTATTTGATTACAGTAACTTCGCTATGTTTTGCTTGTTTTTTTTTAATTTTTTTAATTTTATTTCTTTTAGAAAATTTCTTGAAAATATAACTTAAAATTATAGGACGCAGCAACGTATCAAAATTTAAAAAAATATTTATTTGATTACAGTAACTTCGCTATGTTTTGCTTGTTTTTTTTAATTTTTTAAATTTTATTTCTTTTAGAAAATTTCTTGAAAATATAACTTAAAATTATAGGACGCAGCACCGTATCAAAATTGTCGTCTGGTACAAATCGGCTCGTCATCTCTCGGGCGTTTGCGTAGGATAGACAAGAAACTCGCGAAAATTGGGTCAAGATCGATATAAGTACCAAAAAATGAAAAACTAAAACTAATTATAAATACTAAAAATCTCATTAAAACCCGATAATTTCTTGTTTTAAAAAACGATAGGATTATGGATAGGGTTTACATGCAAAATGGGAACGTTAGCTCATTTTGGACATCCATATCTAATCAAAGGGAATTGTTTGTATGCGCCCCTGGAGTAAGAAAGAAAAATACTTACTTTTTATTTGCTAATCTGTTTTCAAGAAATAATCGATTCTAAGATATGTTCATTAAAAAGATCACGAGTTTCATAGAAGAAAGTCAATATTCAAGATGGCGACCGGAAAAGCAGGTTCGCAGGAAATTAAAGAAGAAATTGAAAAAAGGGGCAATTAGTTTGCTTAACATTACGGTTAAAATTATTATTATTTTATTTATCGCTATAATTTAATAATTCCATGGATTAAAAAAAATTCCAGTGTTTTAACCTTTGCTAATCGCAACCATTTCTAAAACAAAGGGAAACATAATGGTTCGGACGCGCCCCTGTAGTAAAAAAGAATCCTACATAGGCAATTAAATTCAAGTAATACTTACTTGTTGTTTGTTAATCTTCTTTCAAATGACTTATCTCCTTTCAAGAAATAAAGGGTTATAAGATGTGTTAATCTAAAAAGTGACGAGTTTCACGGGTGGGTGTTAAGATTCAAGATGGCGATCGGAATAACAGGTTCGAAGAACATTAAAGAGGAAGAAATGTACTTATTCTCCCGAAAGTCGGGTCTTCTAGGTTCATCGGATACGCCATGGTTGAGACGTTCATGATTGCCTCGCATCCAGCTGTAGCTAAAAATAAATCTGTTATTTATTAACTTTTTAGTCCTTGCACTCGTATGGAAGCATCATATCAATATGTCCACGAAGTCGAAGTCCTCGATAGACAATTGGGATCTTATCGGCGACACCATTCTTGTGATGTGGTAAACTTACCTAATCAGTTGCTTGTGTACTTTTACTGCTAGCTATACTTTAGGGGAGACTTATATAAAAATCTATTTCTACTTAATTTAGTTATAAAATACATTTTTCATTGCTAATAAATTGTGATTGAATTAAGGTGTGTTGCAACTTTCAGAATTTTTAAGGTCATAACATATTTTCTGCTTTCCCACTCACTTTTTTAAATAATTACACATGGCATGCATTTTGCTTCGTGAAATATTTATCCTAATAGCTAACTCCCATTTAAATTGATCACTTAAAAAAAACTATAATTCTAAGTCATCATGTATTGTGTTAACTTATGTTATAAGGATTATAGTTTTGCATTAACGTTTTTTCACATATTTTTACTAAATATGAATTCTATCTTCAATCCAGCCATTTGGACTCTCCGCGTACTATTTTTACACGCCCAATTTTCGTAATTCAATTTATGCAGTATTTTTTATACTAGTTTTCTAATTCCTTATTTCCTGTATCAGCTTAGCTGTCTACGCACTGCATATCCGCTTACATACACTACAGTGCAGTAATAACAAGCACTTATTTGCGACATACACATGTATTTCTCTCGATGCCAGACAATAGATATCAACGTCTACTCCTCCATGCATAAAACAGCACACACTGGATTATATATTAACATTGCCAACTGATTTTAACCTCACTTTGCAAACCGTTATTCAATACCCACGTATAAGCAAGTTGCATGATCCTTGGACTTGCAACTACGCAAAAATTTCATCTTAGGTGTCGCATCTTTTTTTAAATAGTTCAACCCAAACAAGGCAGACCGCCACTGTAGACGTAAGGGGCTACTGAGAAAAAGGGTGAGAGTATTTTTTTTTGGGGGGGGGGGTCAACCTAAATTGAGAGCTGTGCAGCTAGATGTCTGGTTACATTAGTTTTAAATTTCTGCATGTCAGTACCGTCAGGATAACAGGGAGCAGGAAGGGAGTTCCAGAGTCCAGCAGCACAAGGAAATAATCTTTTTGAGTAGAAAGCTCTTCGGCATCTGGGGACCTCCACAGTGAATGGATGGGCTTTTGCAGATTGTCGAGTTGGTCTAGTGAATTTGCGTCGTGGAGGCACCAGAGAAGCAAGTTCATCAGAGCACACTCCATTGAAGTATTTGTAAAACAGGCACAAGGAAGCAACATTGCGGCGATGGGACAGGGGCTGGAGCTTGGTGGATAGTGGGGGACCTATTAAGTTGGCGACTCTTTTTTGGACCTTGCTAAGAGGGAGAGACTAGTGGATGATGTACCAGCCCAGATGTGGCAACAATACTCCATGCATGGGCAGATGGTGGCTTTGTAGAGATATAGAATAATGTCAGATGTGAGAAGTTTACTAGCACGGTAAAGGGAGCCCACCTTCTTTGCAGCAGTCCTGGCAATGTCTTCAATGTATTTGTTCCAATTCATGTTATCTGTGAAAGTTAGGGGGAGGAGTTTGAATGATGAACTCTCAGGTAGGGTGTTATTTGCCATGACAATCGGTGGGTGAAGAGGTTTCTTGTAGTTATTGAAGGAAAGTAGCTTTTTCTTTGCGGCATTAAAATTTACCATCCATTTTTTACCCCAATCCACTACAGACTGGAGGTCATTTTCTAAGGATTCAACCATCGCCTCAGATATGCGCATCGGTTTTGCCTACATGACGAGAGTAGAGTGTGGTGTTGTTAGCAAATATTCCTATCTTGCACCACTTTTACTTGATGGTAGACTTGCGTAAATGCAAATTGACAAATTCTAGCACTAACCTACCATTCATATAGTAGAAAAGCTTCTGAACAGCTTATTATTTTTATAATTTGAATTTTTAAATATAAAAAAAACTTGCTTATTCTTGGCCTTTTGGCTAAGATCAAAGTGTAGTATCTGTTCCGATGAATACTACACCCTATAGACCGGTGTTGTCTTGGCCTTCGGGCTTGATTCCGCTGATCTATGGGTCTGTCCTGTGCAGTTCTAACAGGTCCACACTCCCAGGCTTCGTCTCCCCTCTTTGGGGAGGAGTAAGTTTATTGCTTACTGCCTGAGGTGGCCCTACCGGGGAATGCCAACAGGGCTACCCAGACAATTTTTAAACCCCACTTTCCCGACCCGACCTTGGGTCACATCTTACTTGTGGGAGTAAGATAAAAACTGGCCTTGTGCCTAACTCCTGGAGAGGAGTAAATCAATACTATGCATTTCATAACTATATAGCCAACATTCTTTAAACTATCCTCTCATCTCTGCATTCTTTGTGAATGTTTGCAGTGTTATCATGTTGGGATAAACTCTGTTAAGTCTTGTTTTCTTGGGACATGTAAGGTGTTTCTTGGGACATGTAAGGTGTTTTCTTGGGACATGTAAGGTGTTTTCTTGGGACATGTAAGGTGTTTCTTCCTGAAAAAGTTAAAGCTCTACTCAATCTACATCCTCCAACTTCAATTCCAACATTTGCTTGGATTATTGAATTATATATATATATATATATATATATATATATATATATATTATGTATATATTATTTTATATATCTTTATATATATATATTATATATATATATATATTATTTAAGTTAAGGTCTCCTGTTTTTGTTTCACTGCTATATATTTGTATATTTTCCAGTTAAAGTGTCAAGTCTGAGATATTTTGGATTCAGTTAGTATCCCTGAGAATTTAATCTGCACTTTCTTTGTTTAAAATGACTCAAAGCTTCTTTAGACTATATATTTGGTATTTAGATCTGTATGGCTAGGTTTCCTTCCTCTTGTCTATTTGCCTATCTGGTACCAAATGGACTTAAGCTTTTATTTATTTATTATTTTTTGATACATCTTTTATTCCTATATAATTTTATATGCTAGCAATCGTATCGCAGTTGTAGTTTTTAGATATTCTTCTTCTTCTTCTTCTTCTTCTTCTTCTTTCGTGTGAATAATTATTACAGACGTTTTATTCCACATTCCTATGATGGATCTGTTGAAAGATAGAAAAAAAAGAAGGATGCACCCATTTCACTTGATAACTGTCAGCTTAAATCTTTTTAGGGGTTGTGGAAAAAGCTTGCAGATACATCATTGCTATCACATCTCATGCTGAATTTTCTATTGATGCATCCAGTTCAGCTGTTGGTGTAGTCTTACAGCAGCAGCATCAACAACAGATTCAACATTTGTTATATTTTTTCGAAGATTGACTCGTACAGGAAGTCATTACAGTACTTTCGGACATGAACTTTTTCACTACGCGTTACATTTATTCTCCTTGTGAATCAAGACATTTGGACTTTATTACCCAGTTTTCTAGCGTCATAAATCTGGCATACAGAACACTGCTGCAGACGCGCTATCTCTTCACCAGTAGATATTGACCTCCATCAAATTGCTCTTGTCAGCCAGCTTTAGAGGACCTGAAAATGTACATTTCCTAAAGTAATTAACTACAACTTCTATAATTTTTCACATGTGTTAAATTTTCTTTTTGTGTGAACCCTGTATCATTGTAAAACATCTGTAATTCTTTCACTTTTTAACATATGAACATTCCCATTTTGCAATAACAACCTGTTGTATACATGGCAATGTAGCATTTCATTCAGTACATAAACTCTGGAGTCGACGAACCAAGATCCCTTCAAGACTAGACTGTCTCTATAACACGTACTGCATGTCCATCATGCTCTACAATAGCAACAGCTGGGCAATAAAAAAGTCATGCTTGACAAGCTGGATGTGTGTCACCGCAGACACCTCCATTCCATCACAGGTAACTGCTGGCCGAAAAAAACTTATCACCAACCAGGCACTATACGAGCTGTGCAACGAAAAACCCCTCTCCACAAAGGTTGCTGAACAAAGATGGTCTATGTTAGGCCATGTCCTACGAATGGACCCTGACACTCCTGCACAGAGGGCACTAGACTTTGCCATTACTGGCTCGCAAGCCTACCAACCGCGACTAAGACGGCACTGCACAAATCTGCTGGGCACACTACGTGCTGACCTCAAGCAGGTGGGACTAGGACCACTACGTACAACGAAACAACTTCATTGCCTACGACAACTTGCACATGACAAGGCCAGATGGCCTTGGACTAACATGGAGGACTGATTGCAGCTATGGGATGTCATTTGACTACCGTAGCCACAGAACACAGTTTTAAGAAGAAGAAGAATAATAACAGAACATTTTTCACTTTTGAAACAAATGAACATTTTTCACTTCAGATTATTACAGATTTGCTTGTTTTCGGGCGAAAGAGACATTTGACCTCTGGGATCACAAGAAAGACATTTTTGTTCAAGTTTATCAATTATATAATCTATTTTTTTACATTTTCATGTTTTTTTAATTTCTATTCTAATGTGCTGCTACAATCAATAAATTTTCTTTTGTTTTATCGGCTAAAAGCCTAATCAGGGGGTTATGTAGCAGCTTACATGAATGAACTATTTTCTATCGATCTACCTGAGTTGTGATTCGGCTTGGGGGTTATATGATCATCGCCTCTTTAAAAGGTGCGCATATAGAACGTCTGTGTGTAACGAGATTCATGCACCATGAATCATCTTGGTGCTAAGACCGGATCACGTGATCGACAGAACACTCCAGTTCGAGATTTATTCCCAAACAGACAAGATGCGATCCCACAATTATCTTTGCATTCACTCAGCCAAGTGTATCATATTTCATTTTGTTCCAGTGTTTCTCTCATATATTTCCTGTCTGTACAGTTGTTCAATTATGTCGTAAAGAAAAATAAGAGTCTTCTCTTTCATTTCTTTTTGCTTTCGTTGAACGAGGACCAATAAAGTTGTTATAAATAATTGAAATGTCTCATTTTCTATAGTTCTAAGTGACAGTATTCTAGGGGTTGAAGGTTCAATTCTTACTATAGCGATAGTAATTAAGAATATAAAGTGCAAGGGGTTAGGGTTAGGGTTGCTACATATGTGATTATGGTATCAGGGTGTGTGTGTAGTCGATCCTCAAAAAGTAATTAAGTGTTAACAGTTATACCTTATGCACAGTGGATGGTGGCTTTCTGCAAACAAGCAAGCGCTGATAGCTGTTTGCATACACAAGGAGAATTATCTTCTTTACTGTGTCATCTTCTGTGCATGTCATGTATATGTATAGTCGTTTACCTTTTATAACAAACACTATGAAAAAATAAAAAAGGATTACAACAGTTTCTTTACTTCATTTCATTACTTGTAATTTTTAATTTGTGTAGCATTACCTCCCCTACTCAATAGATTGACACACACCACCACCAGGGGGGGGGGGGCGTTTTCAGATTCGAGTTATCTTTACTTTTCGTGATCGAAAGGGGGTGCTACGCTCCATATTATAAAAATGAATGCACAGACCGTAACTTTCTTTTCCAAGCAGCTGGCCTCCACAGACAGATCCCCTCTTTACCAGACGGTTGCTTTGATAAACACCATAGCAAGGTGTGGCACAAGGTCGAAAAATGGGGAGTTGAAAGTCAGCGCACCAAGAAGAGGGTTGCAGTCCATCCATCAATCTATGCATATCCCATAACATCAAGGGACGTCGTCGGGAAGTCATACAGATATTTTTATCTTTCATAACATGTATGCACCCTTACAACATAATACCTAAATCTGTCCTCGCATATATCATTTAGAAACTTTCTTATACATCTAATACACATTCTCCATGTAATCATTTCATAGAAGAACAGGTCGGGTTCGCGAGAAATAAATGTTTTGTATACTTCTTTGTTTTCGAATTGTTACTTTGTTGTATGTGCATTGTTGTATTCGAACACACATATATATATATATGAATGTATTTTTACACAGAATTTGTTTAATGTATAGTCCTTATAATATCTTAAATGTACCCAATTATTAGTTCAACAAAGTTGTATCACAGGATTTGTATTCCATAGAATAAATTTAAAACCATAATTTTAATTTGTTATAACAACTTCTTTATTTCTGTACTTCGATTAATTTTTTAAATCTCTTATTTTACACACAAACGTTATTTATTCAAATTTAATATTCTTTTGTATCCCTTACGTGTGTTTCATGGCAAATTTCGGATAAGTGTATTTTCTTTGCATGAGTACAAAACTGAACAATTTTACTCTGTTAAATGAAAAATAAAGAAAAGCAGACGAAGAAAACGCTGCACTCACACATTGTATTTTTCAACACTATGAAAGGGAATATTAATTTAACCCTAAACAATAAACGCTTTCAAATAGACGGAAAACAAGAAAATGCACTGTTTTACACAATACCAAATTTGGATACTGTCTTAAAAAAATAAACAAAAACAAACTTTCAACACTGAAACACTTGTCAAGATACAAGATACACATGTGCAAAAGATAGTTTATTTTTTATGAAAGCACACGTTAAACACAAAAAAAACTCACAACGCTATTTTTTTTCTGTAACCATGTGAGTCGAAATAATAAAAAGAAAAACACAACAAACACAGGATAATAAAAAAAGTAAATCATCAAATACAACAACTCTTTTTATTTTTCTCTCTTTTTCTGAATATGGCTACTACTGCTACAGACGATGTCTTCAAAACCTTGACGGATTGCAACAAACTTGAGCCCATATGAAAACCCTCCAAATTCCAAACAGAAAAATTTCCATCCCAGCCTCCTGCAAAAGACAAGCTGTATGTTTTCCGTTTGGATTTTTTCCCCAGCAATGAGGCAGCACTCAACACATTTGTCCATGCTGAACTTCATTCCAATATCTTTGGAGAAAGTATGTACAACCTGCAAGAGTCGACTTAAGTCAGCATCTGAACTGACATACAGCTTGAGGTCATCCATGATTGGTGGTTGACTCTTTTGTTTGATTCTTGTTGGGGGCACTCTAGCTTTTGTTCAGTAATTTTCTAATAGATCTATCGCAAGAGTAAAGGAAATTAGCTATCTCCTTGGAAGATTCCTCTTCAGGTCTTGACGTCATGGATGTTCATTGTTCCATTAGTGTGTCTTAATGCCATGGTTGTTTTCCACATCTTTATATGTACTTCTATAGTTTTCTTGATGACTGTTTAGATCATATGCAGAAACCATCCATGTGGCAATGTATCACTTTGGTAATCGATCCTAGCCATGCTTAGGTTTCTCTACCTTTTCCTACAATCCTCAAGGATGGTCTTATTGATCAACAACTCGTTCTAAAGAGTCTCTTTTTCTCGAGTCACAACTCGAAAGACTCTTTTTCTTCTATGTGTGTACTCATCTGACTCTGCAAATTTGTATTCTGGATAAAAGCATTTTCACATACTTCAAATACGTGTTTTTTCGCCAGTGTGTATACGCAGATGTCTCACCAAATGTGATTTCCTTGAAAAGGAAAAGTCACATACTTCACAGAAATGTTGTTTCTCACCAGTGTGTGTTTGCACATGCCTTTCCAAGTCTCCTTTCCTTGAAAAAGAAGTGTTACATACTTCACAAGAATATGGCTTTTCTCCAGTGTGTGTATGCAGATGGCACAACAAAGCTGATTTCCTTAAAAAAGAATTACCACATAATTCACAGAAATGTGTTTTTTCTCCAGAGTGTATATGCACATGCCTTTTCAAGTCTGATTTCAAGGAAAAAGAAGAGTCACATACTTCACAAGAATATGGTTTTTCTCCAGTGTGTGTACGCAGATGGCCCAATAAATGCGATTTCCTTGAAAAAGTATTATCACATACTTTACAAACATGTGTTCTTTCTCCAGTATGTATACGTATATGTCTTTGTAAATTCGATTCCGTTGAAAATGAATTGCCACATACTTCACAAGAATGTGGTTTTTCACCTGCGTGTTTACTTATATGCCTCTGCAAATGAGCTTTCTGTGTAAAAGAAGAGCTACATACTTTACAAAAATGTAGTTTATCTCCAGTATGTGTACGCATATGTCTTTGTAAGTCTGATTTCCTTGAAAAAGATTTGCCACATACTTCACAAATTTTTGTTTTCACTCTGGTGTGTATACTCATAGCTCTCCAAATTTGCTTTCTAAATAAAGAGTTTTCTACTTCATCTGCGCATGAAAATGTGATTTCTTTTAAGAAGAAAAAGGCAGATACTCCATAAAGATGTGGTTTCAGGTGTGTGCGCACCTATGACCCGGAAATTCTGATGGTGTTTTTATAAACGTGTTATATACTTTAAAGGAATGCGGTTTATGTTCAATGTGTTTACGCATATGCCTGGGCAAATCCAATTTTCTTTGCGAAAGAACCAGTTACGAATATTTTTTCTCCCACTGTTTGTATTCTTTTTTGTATTTATGTTAATTTAAATGAATGACAAATTTCAGAAAATTCAGGGGCAACAACTGTCACTTATTTTTAAGTTGATATATTAAGATTTTCTTTCAATTTATGTATAAATTTCCATGTCCTCTTTTCCCCCAAATAATCATGTAACATTCGTTTATTAAATATTTTTTAAAAAATTTCATGAATTTATATTTTTATTAATATATAATTCAGAAACTATATTAATAGTTGGGATATGTGTATGTGTGTCTTTATCGATTAAACATTTTTTAGTTTATTTAAACTATAAACTTGCAATTCCTAAGATTTCTGCTTTTGAAAAATTATCATGAGTATCCGCATTTACAAAACTAAAGATTTCGCTTCATTTTTAGTTTCACCGTTAACAGTATCGTTTCGATTCCTTCTGTGGTTTTGAATGGAAAATCTGCAATTATAAAAGACATTATCAAATACATTCCACAAATAATTTTCATAGATTTTTTGTGGAATAGTAATTTAGAAATTATAAACATATTTAAGCTTTATCAGGAGGTATTAATTCAAGTGACCTATTAGTATAAAACTTTATATTATTCTGTGAACCTATTATTAAAACTGGTGTAATGTCAAATGCAACCAGAAACTTCTACAAGAGAAAAAAACGAGACAAAAGAAAAGCTCCTACAACAAAAAAGGTTTAACATTATTTTAAATCGTAATATTGCTCTGAGAATCTACGTACACAGTGAGATAAGAAAAGGGGAAAGGGACACCATCTACCCTTATGGGATGAAGTAAAAATTATAGACAGAGAAGAACGGTGGAGAGTAAGACGACTAAAAGAAGCAGCACATATGATAGGCGACAATGACCTCCTAAGTAGATTTAGTATAGAATTCAATACAATATGGGAATCTATAATTATAATTAATAGATAAGTAGTGATCTATAGTGATATGTAGAACAGGTTTAAGGCTCCCAATATTCATACTAGAATTGTCCACAAGGACCCGTGGCACAGTGGATATAGCACTAAGTAAAATTAAGTTCTAAGTGAGTCGGTTGAAGGTTCAATCCTCAGTGCAGACGTTATGAAGACCTCTTCCCAGTCATGACAGATGGAACGAGAGCTACCCCGTAGATTTACTATTAAAGGGTTGCGTTCAGAATTCCGTTCAGATTCTCGAGTTCGACAGAAAGATTCCAGAGTTCGACAAAGTACACCTGAAGAAGGTCGGAGATTACATCGGCCGAAATGTTGTGATAAAAACACTCAAGTCCGAATATACCAAATTCTAGAACTTATCAACCCTTATCTAAAAAATTCCGAAACAGAAAAGTCTATAATAAAATGATATATAAATATATGTAGTTTTAAAAACTTTTTAGTAGACTTATTTACAGAATAAATGATTGATAAATAATAGAAAATGTGTAGATTGGTTTAATAAATAAAATATCTAAAACATTAGGTTTATTCACAGAATAATATAAAGTTTTATACTAATAGGTCACTTGAATTATACAAAATTCTACAAAAAAAGTTTGTTTGGATGTTTACAGTTGCTTCGGTGCCGTTAAGCATATGAGAATAGTTTATGAAAGTAAGTTTCCAATGTTTGTATTTGTTTCTGTGTTAAGCATCAATGTCAAATTGTGTTATATGCACGTGATTTTCAGATTTGGCCGATTTCAACAACTTTGATTTAACTGCAATTTCCCTCGTTTTCTTTGAGATCGAAGGTACAGATCTGTTAGCCACGTATGTTCTTTGTTTTCTGTAATTCAAATTATACTGAGACAAAATAATAAGAGACGAGTATACCGTAGAAAAGAATATAAGTTAAAATATTCTCAAACTGTATCAGTACCTTTAATTTAATAAATTGAATTATTTTAATCTGGATTATTACACATCTATGCTTCCATATTTTGTAAGGAAAGTGGGCGTGGCTTCGTAACACTCCAGGAATTCAGCAGACGATTATCTGTTCATCCCTATTACATACATGAGAATGCCGATATTTTATATGAAATAAAATAGGTCCCAATTCAAAGTGCACATTTTGGGGAGCTTCACCATATTGAAAACCGACCTTGTGCCTACTTTGCCTTCGTGGAGAGGCTAGTAAATAGGAATACACGTAATTACGTACGTCGTAACTAACATTTTTTTCACAAGCTAATAGGTTGTTATTGTAATTAAAAAATATATAATCGTATGTACATGCAAAATGGGACGAGTGGTTATAGCACTTGTCTTTGGGCTGGACGACCCGTGTTCGATTCCACTCACGGCATGCAAATTTTCGATTCTGAAAACTCCCTCTGTCCACCCAGCAGTAAATGGGTACCTGACTAAAACTCAGGGAAGGTTCAAGGCAGCGGAATGGGATCCGCCTTCCATATGCTGTGCCCTAGACACGGTGATTCTAAACAAATCACTGCCGCTACGGCCATGGGCAATGTGCGATGTCGGCAACAACACTCGTGCGCGTCCAGGCTATGCAACCTTTACCTTTTACATGCAAAATGAATGGCCGATCCCCAAAATGTAAAAACATTTTGACCTTCATGTAAAAATTCACCAAAATTAAGCAAATTATCTAATTGTAATAAAATTTTCAGTATTTATTATTCAACAATTGCGGAATTTAAATTTTAGTGAAAATGTATTATTTTGTGATGACACTGAAGGTATCTTTTTAAGTACAAATAAAAAATGAATTAATTTTCAAAAAAATATTTTAATGAAAATAATACATTTGCTAACAATTAACAAAATCTTATGTATTACGAAAAAAGCCCCCAAATTCCGTGTTAATAAAATTAATATAAATATGAAATAAATTAATTTCTTGAATTAACGAGATCATTGTAAAAGGCATGTTTAATCAATATTTTCACGAAAAATAAATTTTTATTGTAAAAATATTTTGTCATTTTAATGATAACAGTTTAAATGAGATATTATTATATTTCCCAATTGCACGTGTAATCATCAGCATAAAAAAGCCCCCAGATTAAATAAATTAATTTCCCAATCGCACAATCATGAGCATCAGAAATTTTTTTATTATCTTAAAAAAAGAAAAATTGAGAAACTCGGCCATTCTAAATATTTTTTTAAAATAGGATAATTTCTACTAACGATTAACTTGAAGATGTATGGATGGCCAGTATTGCAACAAACAGACGAGATTTTCACCGCTACCCGTTGTCATCAAAATGAAGAAAACACAGAGTGTGACAAATGAACGTCAACAACTTTGTTTTCATTTCATCTATTTCGCTTTAATTGTAAGTTGTTTGTCTTGATTGTATTTCTTGTTCTGAAATAAAATTCTAATTTACGTTTTGAGAATCGAATTTTAATTCAAAGTTTTAATCACTGACGGCCATACTGTTATTTTTTGTACCAAACATATTTTTACGACGTAAAAAAAGATCATTACCTACAAAAAACAAAGTTTTGGATAAAAAATAAACTTTGAACATTTTTGTATGCAAAAAAAACTCGTTTAAAACAAAATGAAAAGGTTAAAACTAAAATATATATGTCGATATTTTAAGATTTTTAGTATCACGGGAAATAAAATCTCATTGAGCCCAATTAAATATTAAATTCCATATAAGTAAAAAAAATAAAGAAAATATGATATGATAATTATACAATTTCTATTAGAAAACCATATTTTTTTATAAAAGTAAAAATAATGAAATGATATATTATAGCGCTTATGGGCTCTCATACAATCTCTGAATGTCACTAACAATCTGGTTTACATTTCATTGCTTACAGATTTTACTATTGTCCTGACATTTTTTAGATAATTATGCAATTTTGAGTAAAAAGTGTGTACATTTTTTTATAATTCAGCGTTTTAAGACTTTAATCTACTAATTATCTTTTAAATAGTTTTTTAAAAATGGATACTTATTTTTCAAAAATATTTTTTGAATGAATTTCTTAAGTTTCAATTTCACTGAAGGTTTTTAGTTTTTAGTCACTGTTAAAATTACATATTTTTTATTTTAGAAATTTATTTTAGGCTTTTATCTTTCAAACACATTAAACACCCTTCGGGTCGGTGGGTTTGTCCTGTGCAGTTCTAGGAGGTCCACACTCCCAGGCTTTGCCTCCCCTCTTGAGGGTGGAGTAAGTTTATTACTTACTGCTTGAGGCGAGATGCTGTGCAGCAAACGAAAGAAGAAGAACGTAAGGCATGTACTGGATCATTCTCGGCTGTTTTGGTTACTTTATACGGCATTTACGGCACCCGTGTTTACATTACTTAATTAAGTATTTTTCTTTATATTCTATGAAGTTCCGTAGATAGAGTAAAAAATGGAGAGATAATTTTGTGTGTAACAGTTGAAATAAGAGGTAAAAAAACAAATAGTCAACAAATAATTGTTACAAAAGGAAAGATAAGATACTCTTCTACTAACCTAGCTATTATTGTGTGTTTTAACTTATTTTAAAGCCTCTTTTACTTCTATGAAATGGCAGTGTCGAAGAAGTATCGTTAGAATGAAAAAAAAAATAGCCGCTGCTTACAAGGCCTCGATAATCGTCCAAAAATCGAAAATTAAACAAAAATACAGCTAGTAAAATATCTTGTTTGGTTAAACATATAACTTTCGTCCGATTGGTGGCAGTTATTATTTGGGGTTTTTTTTCACCCCTTTTTTCAACTGTTGGACACAATAGAAGCCCCCCCCCCAATTTTCTTTTTAAAAACTTGTATAACTCTGCCTTCGCGGAGAGGCAAGTTCATAAGAACAAACGTAACCAAACTTTCTATGCAACATAATAAACATTATAACTTTAAAAAATATAATAGCTTGACATTGCAATATTTTCATCTAATAAATGTTTAAATATATTTCATTCAAATGGTTCACAATCAAAATAATGAACGAATTTAAGTCTTTAAAATCAATGAAACAATCGGATGTTTATGTAATTGAATGCAGAAACAATGCATAACTTAACTATTCTTGTTGAATTAATTCTCGTTTATTTTGGGGTTTCTTTGTTTTATTAATTTTTACTAAAGCTCAGTTTCAGTATAAATCTGATTGAGTTCCTTTCTCTAAACAACAAAAAAAGAAGCTATACTTTATTATCGACAGCCTGACTTTTCGACATATTTCGCTCGTACCAAAGTTCATGACGTCATTTTCTATCGGACAAGCCTTCTTAATGTAGATCTACAATGTTGTTTCTGCCTTAGCATAGCTTATCTAAATATATGTTTATATTATATACATATATCTTAATTGTCGCTGTTTTTTTTGTGCTTTAGTGTTGGAGAGGTAAATAAAGGGAAGGTAACTCTTCACAACAGCTTTACCTTTCGAACAATATTTTTCGAACCCTAACTCTAAACCCTAACCCTTTTATGTCTAATATGTGCAACGCCAATTAAAGCCATCAGTTTTAATTACTGATGACACAAGTCGCATCTCATGGCCACAGTTGCAGGTTTCTGCACCAGAAATTAGTCCGTGTGCTTGCAAAAAATCAATTTGTTTTGCACTGTCTGATGTAAAATACAGTATATCTTCGAACTTGAAAGAGTTAAGATCCATGATCCTAATTTCAGAGAAAATCGTGTTTTAAATTCGTTGTAAGAGTTACCTGCCCCTTATTTACCTCTGCAACACTAAAAGACAAGAAAAACGTTTTTTTCGGCTTTTTATTATAGAAGCACCTTTTTTTAGGCAAAGTTGAATTGTTTTTACAAACAAACATTGTGAGGTAATCCGGTAGAGAGTTATATTAAAAAAAGTAGACATAAACGGGGTTCAAATCTAATTATCTGTACTTAAAAACATAATTTGTGTTTTTTTTTACAATAAAAACAATACGTAAATGCATTTAAATGGACATAGAAATTCATCGTAGTCTATGGTGAAATAAAACTTTTTTTTCCTAAGTCGTGGCGAAAATCGCCGTATGAATTATTTATTTTAAAAAAGTAGTCATAAGTTTTAATTATTTCTTTTTTTATTGGAAAAATGTTGAAATAAAAATAAACCGGCAGTTAAGTGGGCTCGTGAAATCTTCAATGTAACAGTTAGGTTAAATAAACATGAACTGGCAAAATAACAGCCCCATCAAGGGGCTCGTTATTTTGCCGGTCCCGGCAAAATAGCCTATTAAAAAAATAAAACGTTGCTGGATAAGATATTTAAGACAAAGATGAAAGACATAACTAATCGATTATTTAATAATAATCGACAATAAAACTTGTCTGCCAGCGATTTAAACGTCGGCGTAAAGTTACTCTTTTGAAAACTTTAAAAGTTAAACTATAATTTTACTTCACAGCTAAAAAGACCAAAAATCAACTTAATCTAAAATATGTTCAAAAAACGAAACGAAATCAGCAAGATATTTCAAAGGTTCCTATTCCACAATTGAACAACTAAAACAAAATATTTCTATATTTTCAGACTTACCTTAAAACTCAGGAGTTCGAAGGCACAAAGAGAAAAGAAAATTATTTTCTCTAACTTTGTCCTTTTTTTCACAAATTTTCAATGAACTTTACAATTTCTCATTTCTTCGTTCTTAACAAATGAAAAAGCCTCGTCATCACCGACCGGTGTAACACGGTACATGGTTCCCTGTGGAAAGAAGCACAGCATTTTCTCACAAGATTTTTTTGTTTTCAAAAAATAATTTTTCAAGTTTCATTTCAGTTTATCTTCTGTCGAAAAACTTGCCTTTTTGTTTTGTAGGGTCAATATTTTTCTATTAGGGGCACGAATGAACTCAATTTTGGGCCATTAAATTGATATGGGAGAAACAACTACATATATAAAAAATAAATGTATTTATATAAAACAAAATGAAAGTAAATAAACGAAATTAAATTAATGGTGCTTATGCATATCAGCCCCGACATTAAAAAATGTATAAACGTTATTATGTACTTACGTGTTAGCTGAAAATAAGATTGTGCAGAAAAAATTACGCAAATTCATTCAGTAGTTATTTAATTATTTAAAAAAAACGATTTTAACGATTTTTTCACTCGGTAGATATTTCCACCATTTTGTATCTTAGATTTTCCAGTGGTCAAGAACGATAACTCATATTTTCACGATTTCTTGGTTTGGGGTTTTCTGATTGTCCGGAACATGACATAACTCAAAATTAAAAAATTAGGGTTTTCCGGAAATGACTCATAATCGACATTTCTTTGGAATCGCCATTTCTTCGAAAACTTTTTATTTTAAACCCGTTCCCAGCGTCCACACCTTACACTTTCTCAAGCGGAAACTTTTTCAGAAACTTTTTCTCTCACCTTTTTTCTCTGAAGTTTGCACCTGTGGCACTGAACGCAAATTTTCTGTGAAAGATACACATGACGGCTTCCACTGGCAGTGCAACAACTATAGGTGCAAACGCACAGTTTCAATAAGGAAAGGAAGCTTTTTTTCGGCCTCACGCCTAGGGCTCGACCAAATCACGTTTTTCCTATATCTATGGGCCCACGAAATAAGACTGAATGTGGTACCCATACGCATATGATAAACTCAAATTTGGCCGAGTTCATGTGGCGACAAAAATTTCGGGGAAAAACATTAGAAAACCTTTTTAAACAGATTGCCGAAATTTATCCTGTGGGTCAATAAAATGCTACGTTTTTTTCTCTCTTATATCGAACTTATAAGTTGTTTTTTCAAAATTGGTTATGTCTTTTGTTAATTTTTTTTCTCTGATATCGTACTTATAAGCTGTTTTTCCGCAATTGGTAAAAAAAAAAATTTAACTTGGTAAAAAAAAAAAAATTGTTATCTCCCTTGTTTACAAAAATGTCAAAATCTACGTAAAATCATTTAAATCATTTTTTTTTCTTTTTCTTATAATTTAATAACTACTGGATGAATTTGCGAAATTTTTTCTGCACAATCTTATTTTCAGCTAACACGTAAGTACATAATAACGTTTATACATTCTTTAAATTTTTTAATGTCGGGGCGGATATGCTTAAGCACCAAATTAATTTATTGCATTATAACGAAAAGTACGAGTAACTCTAAGAGCAGTTTCTGCGGCGCTGCTACGGTGTATGTCGTGATCCGTACCCGATAATAAACTTCGTACGTAACAACTTCCGGTATTCTTTAGTTTAATTTTCTCTGTATTTTCTGGTATTCTGTAGTTCAATTTTCTGGTTTTATTTCTTCTGTATTTACTCTATATATATATGATAATGAATTATATCGTACAAGACGTATATTTCACCAGCTACCTGCAGGGGTTTATCCAGCGTCGCCAAGTAAAAATAAATGATTTCGGCCACACGATATATGCGATCCGACAGTTCTATTATTTCTTAAACATTCTTAGTTTTCCCTAAGAAAATAAAACAACCTATTTTATTATTTTCCCTCCCCCAAATCAAAATTATTCCATTAATCAACCTGTGTAAAAAATTAATCTGTGATTATTTATTTTTAGTAACTGTTATTATTTATTTCTGTCAAATAAATTATTTAAAATAAACTTTTAACAATAATTATTTATTTTTGTCAAATAAATGACTTAAAACAAAAATTCAGTACAAAACTTACATTATATTTTCGTAGTAAACATAACACCTATTCGACTAACTAAAACAGGAAGTTTTTATTATCGTTAACAATTTCGAACGGACACCGTTTCCGGTTGGAAACAATTTTGCTTAGAGTTACTCGTACTTGAACTATGCCACGAAATGTTTTATTGTAATAAATTTAATTTTTATATATGTAGTTGTTTTTTTGTTTTTTTTAAATTGCATGATTATCTGCCTTGCAAATTATCTGCCCTTGAATTATTTTTAAGAAAAAAGATGGATGCTTACTGAACGAATCGCTGTTATGATACGAAGAATGGAAAAATATTTGTAATTAAAGTTCTAGTGGATAATTTTTTCTACTTTTTTCTACAGCGAGTAAGAAAATAACACTGAATAAGTATATAATATTGTTTTTATTAAAAAAAATTTTTTTTTTTGTACGGAGGCTCATCAGCACAATCACCAAATGATTAACTAAAACTGAAGACTGTCTGTTGAGATAAGACGAAGAGAGCTCAGCGTATTCTCGGGGGAATAGAGTGTGTCTTTGTCTGACATGCATAGAATCGATTTTGTAGATAGGAATATTGCATTTATATGCCACCAACATGCATTGAGAGCTATAAAAAGCGGGCCCTGCAGAAGTCGGCAATAAACTTTTGGCAGTCCAAGAAAATGCACTAAGTATGTTGTTCTGCTTATTTTAATTATTATATCAAAAACTATTTCATCTATATGAGAACAAATTCGAAACTCATCTCACTGTGTTGGAATAATTTCTAATGGAAGGGATAGTTTGTCCCTTCCTTACATTTATCGCACGATTGAATTGAATGAACAACCGAGTAACAGGCAACAAAACAGAGGGTTTATTGAACAGAGGTTTACCTCTACCGTTTAGTATAGGTAACCGAGAGTGAGATAGTGTCCGGACGAGGAAAAGGAAAATATAATAGTTCTCTGGGCTGCCCATGGGTTTTCTTCAATTGAAAATGGTAGTAGTCTTCGAGTGAAGCAACAGTAGCAGGAGAAAAAGCTTTTCCAGGTTCTTCGTCAGTGTTCTCGGCGATGCGTCAAAGCTGTGCAAAGGCGGATTGAATGAATAAGAGAGTGATTTTTGTGTTTACACCGGCTTTTATATCAAAAAGGGCAGATAACTCTGGCGTCGCTTTTCAGCACCACCTGTCGGTGAATAAGCGACACCTAACGGCCATCCGGTGCAGTTATGTGCGAAAGGAGGAGGTAACTGCTACAAATTTGTTTATTTTTAACTTTGAGACGTAAAGGGCTAATGTGATGAAGGATCGGATTTATAGGAAGTTGCGCAGCAAGATGTTTGTTCACATTACATTTAAATTTCTGCAAATTCGAGAGAAAAGGGTACCAAGCAGGGGATTCCAAGGCAAGCGGTCCGAGGAAAGACGTTATTAGAGTATAAAGTCCTCCGGGATTTGGGGTCCTGTACAGTAAAAGAGTCGTCGGATGTTGCTGTTTGTTGGGTTGATCATGGGTATTTACGTTGATCATGGATATTTAAGTGCAGTCATTTTGTCAGTGCAAATTCTGTGGAAGTGTAGCAGTTACCTCCTCCTTTCACACATAACTGCACCGGTTGGCCGTTAGGTGTCGCTTACTCACCGACAGGTGGCGCTGAAAAGCGACACCAGAGTTATCTGCCCTCATGAAAATATAAAAATCCGGTGCAATCGAAAAATCACCCTCTTTTTCATTCAACAGCCTCTCAGAGACGTCCCCTTGGCACCAACTGGGATGCATTGCCGAGAACACCGACGAGGAACCTGGAAAAGCTCTTTCTTCTGCTACCGTCGCCTTACTCGAAAACTACTACCATCTTCACTTGAAGAAACCCCACGGGCAGCCTTAAGAACTATTATATTTTTCCTCTTCCTCAACCGGACACCGTACAACTCTCTCTTCTACCTATACCAAACGGTATAGGTAACCCTCTGCTCAATAAACCTTTTTTTTGTTGTCTGTTACTCAGTTGTTCGTTCAATTCATTTCGTGCGATAAATGTAAGGAAGGGACAAACACCACCTTCAATTACAGAAGTACTTCTAGAACAAGTTCTTCAGATGTGCAACGTTGTGGCGATCCGACATGAACTGGAGTTTGGTAAGTAGTGCGGGACTTATGAGATTCGAAACTCGTTTTATGCACCCGGAACAAGCAGGAGAGACTGTAAGGGGATGTTTAGAAGGATGGAAGGGGTTATCCTTTTATCTTCTCGTAAAGAAACGGAACAACGAAAAGTGTTTCTGTAACTGTAACAAAAAGGGGTTTTATTAACTCAAGGTTACCTATACCGTTTGGTATAGGTAGCAGAGAGTGGGACGGTGTCCGTCTGAGGAAGAGGAAGAATATAATAGTTCTTATGGCTGCCGTGGGGTTTCTTCAGGTGAAGATGGTAGTAGTCTTCGAGTGAGGTGACGGCGGCAGGAGAGAGAGCGTTTCCTCGTTCCTCGCTGGTGCTATCTGCGATGTGTCTCAGCTGGTGCCAGGAGGTCGTCTGATCTTTTTCCTCGAACCCTAAGGGAACATAAGGAGTCCCTTAGGTGACTAACGATATTACTGCGCCCTGTGATTTGATTGGACAAGCCAGCTCACAGGGACAGTGATTACGCATTCAAAAGTAGTCCCTATTGGTGACTGCTACAAGACTAGTAGTTTGTGCAGCAGCCCAGATGTAGCACCACTACTTCATGCATGGGTGAATCGTAACTTTATACAGATATCGGATACTGGCAGGTCTAAAGGTTTTCTAGTCTAGTAGAGAGAAGCCCACCTCTTTTGCAATTTTGCAGTAGATTTGGCAGTATCTTCTATGCACATTCCAATTCCTGTGTATGTTAAGCCGACAGGGTTGAACTTTGAACGTAAAACTCTCGAAAACAGTGTAATATGTCGTGACAATTGTGGATGGAAATGTTTCTTAGTAAAGTAAAGGAACTTTGTCTTGATAACATTAAATGAAACCATCAACTTTTCGCCCCATTCTACTACGGAGCATTGGGGGGGGGCATTTTTTAAAGAATTCAGTCATTGCTTCGGGTATGTGTGTGTGGGTGTTTTTGCTTTGCCTGCATGTCGAGAATAGAGCATGGTGCCATCATCCATCTCGGATGCAATTGAATAAGAGAGGTCGTTTATGAAGATCCAGAATAATGAAGGCGCCTGAGACACACCCACAATCACGTGTTGTTGTTTGGATTACGGCAATCGAAAACGACCTGGATCTTTTAGCTAAGAAAGATCTGCTTATATTAAATATTCGTCCAATAAAACTGTATGAATTAATTTTCATAGGGAGGCTTTCATGCCACTCCTTGTCTAAGGTTTTGGATATATCAAGCGCTTCCACCGTAGATACCCCTGCCTTAAACAGTGTATGGTGTACGCATTCAGAAATGACTGTTAGGATATCCGCAGTAGAACGGAATTTTCTAAATTAATATTGTGCACCAGAAAGAAGTTTAGCATTTTGGAGGTGTTGGATTATCGCAAGATTGATTACTGAGGCAATAGTTTCAGTAAAGAGACTTATGGAGCGGTAAATTCGTGGGTCACTTGTTTGGGCACCATTTTCAGAAAACTGGTACTATATCGGCATTTCTGCAGCTATCAAGAAAGCAAGATTCTGCAAGACATTTGTTATAAACTTTGAAGAGGATAGAGGCCAGCTCTACATACCATTTATTTATTACTATAGAACGAATAAGATCTGATCCACATGCGATATAGGTGCCAAGGTTTTTTTCTAATGATATCCTAGATATGGGAATGGGTGATAATCAGATCATCTAGCGCGGTTTCTGTCCGTAGTTGTTAATTAGGGAGGGAGTCGTTTGTATCGTCCCAGGTGAGGGTAAGACTAACCACTCAGCAATTGTCTATGCCAAATAAATTACTTGTGTTTTTCAATGTAGAATTTTTTTAACATTACAGTGTAAATCGACAGATTTCCAAGGATTTACAAAATGGAGGCAGTTTTTTCTATTACTATATTATACTGAATTATTTTAACTCTAAAACGTAATCTGAGAAAAAAACATTATTATCGTTGTTTTTTTTTATTGTGGGTGAGATTTTGTCATATATAGTGTGTTCTCATAAATATAATTTTTAGACAGATTTATTGTTGTGGCCCTGTTTAGGGACCAGAATGTAAACATGGACATGGGGTTTAGGTAAAACAAGAGAAGTGTATTGGAGAAAATATACACAACAGAGAAACAAAAGAAGTGAACCGTCAGTACTGACTGCCAGTGTAGACTGGGATTTGTACAACAACTGAGAAGCATAATGCTTCAAGTATTTATTGAGAATGGACGAGTCAAAATGTTCGTCACAAGACCCCCTTTCAGGCGTTACCTCCTCAAGAGTCATAGTATTGTTTTCTTTCTGGATTGACGGTACTCTGAAGTTGCTTGATATAGCTGTATGTAGAAAGTGTTGTACATGGTAAACATAAATTCTTCTTCATAGGTAGTGCTGTTATTGCCTAATTTGGTTAATCTATTTTATGAGAAAACTGATGGCCTCTATCAAATTCATATTTGATATCTTCCAGCTTTTTAATTTTAGATTTCTCATATTTTAGCACATCTTAAAATTTTTTAAAGTGTCGTCATCTTATCTTTCATGGTCTTTAGCTTTTCTGAAAACACTTTGAGTTGTAACTTTAGTGAGTGTAGCTCTTTAACTATGAGTTCACTCCTATTAACCTTCCACTAGTTATTCAAAGAATTTGACTTAATTTCTTTCAGTTTGGTGTTCGCTTTCTCCAGCCTGAATTGTTTTTCTTTATGTGATTTAATGTCTGCAGACAATTTATTTTGAACTCCTGTCATAGGATTTTACTGGTTTAAACAAAATACTTTCTTTTCGTTTTTCTGACTCGGTCGCCAGATTTATTTTTTCTGCCTTAAATTCTTGGTTGATAATCCCCATAGTTTGAATAGCTGAATTCACTCTACACTAAATAAATTACTTGTGTTTTTCTAATATGTAATGTTTTTACATTTTCGTCGTTCAGTTAAAAGTCATGTCTGTAATTATTTCACCCTCAAAATTTATTTTTCACCAGTCACTGTTCTGGCAATTTGTATTGGTTCTTAATTGTTGTGAAGTTGTCCAACAGTAAATAATAAATAAAGGAAGTCAAGTCGAGGGTTGGTTTAACAAGTGTATTAACAAAGTAAGAAATTGACTAGCACTTGGCTAGACAGTTACAAGACTGTGCTTTGTCTTCTGTGTGTCTCTGGTGACTCTGGTGACTCGCACTATTTATAGTGAGATCCGGTGCAGTTTCTCCTGTGTAAGAACGGCCGGTGTAACATTAATATAATCGGTTTATCTAACCTTCTCCGCGTATGCATATTGATAATTGATACGTCTGAACCCGAATCCAATTGTAGTTTTACGTTTTTATTTAAGATTTTCACCAGAACATATCTCCTTATAATATTGCCGCCATGTTTGATAATCTTTGTAGATTTAACCCGCGTTTTATTTCCTTTAATTGTTCTACAATGCGAACTTGTTTGTCCGACATTTTTACACGTCAGTCAGGTTTTAAAACGAAATGGGCATTCTGTTACCTAATGCAAGCTCCCGCACCGATAACAAGGGCTCGGTGGTAATTTATTTATGTCTGACTTTTGAATTTTGAAAAAATGTCGCCTTTTGTTCGACATTGAACTTCATCTTATCTTTCATAGTTTTTAGTTCTTCAGAAAACTTTTTGAGTTGTAACTTTTGTAATTGAAGTGTTTACTCATTAACCTTCCACTGGTTATTAAATAATTTGGCTTAATTTCATTCAGTTTTGTGTTCGCTTTTAGCAGAAAAGCTCACCGAAGATAAGTGCAGGGTCCCTATTCATGCGCAAAATGTCAATACGTTGATAAAATGTTGATAGAGCAGTCGCTTTTAGTGCTACCTATGAGTTAGGGCTCCTGAACTAACAGTCGGATACAAAATCCAGATGAGCTGTCTGACTTGTACTCTAAATATGTCCAAACTAGAGTGACTCAGTCATGTCATGTGAAACTAAGTAGCAAACAAATGTCCCTGATTTGTCCAGATAAAGAGATTGTGGCCGGCATTTATTGTTCTAGTCGGAAACAAGGTTAAGCACTGAGTATTTGAAGTGTCCTTGTGATGGTGTCTCTGTGCCTGGCTAATATGAAAAGATGTAACATTCGTGAGTAAAACTCTTTCAAGTTGTTTTTAAAGTTGTTGCTTTCAAGTCTTCTTTCAACCATCAACATTTTCAAGGCATAGTTTGATGTAAGCCTTTGGGAATAACTGATTGTCTTTATCAGTTAGCGTAGCTGTCATGCATGACACAGGCGCTCCTATGTCGTTTAAGTCTCGGGGATAGGTTTTATCCACTTAACCTCCTTCGATCTCGCCAGCAAACCTGTAGCAGCTATCATTAATTAAACAATCTATAATCTTTCATCCGTGGCTTCATAAATTCGGTTAGGGTTAGGGTTAGAGTTTAGGGTTAGGGTTAGAGTTACGGTTAGGGTTAAGGGTTAGGGTTAGTGTTTAGGGTTAGGGTTAGGGAGTTGATCTATTCCTTGATTTTCTCCTGGAAATCATTAATCAATTTACCTTGTCAATCAGGAAGAAGGAAAGAATGTTGGATTATGGCCCTGTGAGGACGGACGTATCTTGAAGTGGACGTATGTGTTAGAAATCGTTTGGTTTGGCTTGCGCGATTTAGTGCGGGTGGACCCGTACAGCCGAGTGCAGAATAGGACTGTTCTCACGATTAGAGCTCACAGACGCTGACAGGGTCACCACGTTGACGAGACCTCAGATCAAGGGTCAATGTGCACCTGCGATAGTAGATCTGTGACGTCACCGGCTTTTGTGTGGGAAACAGTTTTGCTGGTCTGGGTTTTTGAAGCGAGCCGAACGGACATGTTTCACTATGTAGTCTTCAACATGATTAGGGGATATACATTCCCTAAGAAAATACAGGCAGAGATTTCTTCTCCCCCCCCCCCCACCTCGAATGACTAAGGACTTAAATTAGGAAGAAACTACGATAACGTTGGTGAGGCATCTTCCAGCGACAGAAATCTGACGCCTGAAATAAAAGAGAAATTAAAAGGTATGCAACATATACATTTTTGGTGTTAAAAATGACCAGTTGTTTAAGCGAGAATTGCCACGGCCCATTCCGGGACGGGTATACAAAGCGAGAACTGCCACAGCCCATTCCGGAACGGCTATGCAACAAGAATATAAATATGTAAAACAAAGAAAATCCAGCAAATAAGTCTGCGTATTCAAAACACAATAATATTATTTTTAGTTAAAGATAAAAACATTTGTTTTCTCTAAAAAAAACTCGTATGTACAGGAAAAGTAACGTCTTCAGTAGGTAGAGGGGTTTATTGTCTTTGGTTATGGATGAAGCTTGGAGATTTCAACTTCAACATTGCGATTTAATAATTATCGGATAATCCAGTCGAAGGACTTTTCTTTTCCGGATTTGTAGAAAAGTCATTCGCTCTGGTCTGCTCTGACTGACACTCCGACGTTCTCTAACTGTAAACATTTGCGATCCGCTTTATATATCAGGGCAGAGTCACAAGGCGTAATCCGAACGAATTCTACTTGCCTCAACCAGCAAGCTATCTGATTGGTCGCTTACTTAAATCTAATTGGTCGCTTACTTGTGAGACAGACTCTCCGTGTTAATCACTCGTCTTCTCCTCGTGTGGTCTAGATTTCTTGTGCCCTCAAAATTCTTCTGGTCTCGACATTTGTCACTTATACCATTCGAGCTGACTCTTAACCTCACGTGGGGTCACTCCTGAGAGTCACGCCAAAACAATGTGTCTTCAGGTTCAGAAATCAGATAAATCTCTTTTAACGACACACTTGATACATATAATTTTTTGTGAATATGGTTTTAATTTTCCCGGCGTTGTTTCTGAAATGCATACTAGCGATTTATTCCCCCTAAATCCTCAGTAGGGTCTCGGCATTTTTCCATAATAGATCTGCATCCATAATTAACCTCATTATTTGCGGGATCCCGACCTCATTAAACAGTATTATCTGCCTTAATAAACTTGAAAATAAATACAGCGAGTTAAGTCAGTGTCTCTTTTCAGGAAAAAAAAAGCAGAGAATAGTTAGTCAGCTTTTGAAGCAACATGTAATGTAACTGTTTCCTACAAGCCGCCATATTGTTTAAATATCAATGACTTCTTAGCTTCCTGCTGATTAGTGCAGGCAAACTACTTCCTTCTTGGCTTGACCAATCAGTGGCCTTCTTCCAGGCGAATCTCGGATGGCTAGCATAATTATATAAACACGTGACCGCCATCCACCCGTTCTCTTTTACTTCGGTGGCACGAGACGACACGTCTCTATTTCCTACTTTGGCACTGCCAAACACACGCCCCCTCTCTAGGGACGAAACAGACATTTTCCCGGGCCACTGGCCCTGGGTTCGACAAGACACCAAAATGGCTACTGCCTCAACACATGGACCTAATATTACAGACACACATACTTGCATACACATATGGACGCGTCCTGACACTATAGCCGGTGTACAAACGTTCAATATCATAAACAATTCTCTTTTCCCCACTGGGGAATTATAATCACGGGAAATCCCTATCTTTTGCCTTCGTCCATACTTATGGACCTACTAACCTATTTCCGTTTTGTTCATGTACTAACAAGAAAGACGATCCAATAAAGTTGTTAATTAAATGTTAGAATGAGAGTTTGTCATCCCAACTTACAGTATCACTCCACCACAGTTGAGAGTTTTCAGCCATCTGTTGTTCGTGCCGATTGATGAAATCCCTGACTAATGGTTGATTCCACAAATTCGAAAGACCTTTTGTTGTGCCTTTTGCTACAGTCGCATTATTCAATGCAGGTTTGGAAGATGGCTTTGCTAAGGCCAAAAGATGAGAAACGTTTATCTGTACGATCGGAGAAAAGCGCGTAAGCGCTGTTGCTCATGTTCGGGCAGCCGATATACTATTGTGGCTGTAAGGTTTCACTCTGTAATACAATCAAATTGCAGAGAAACTGTCTACAGATCCGCCACAAACACTTTAACTGGTATCCTTTATAGAGGAAACACCGCTTGTTATAAGCACGGGGATCAAACACTCCATTAAGAGCTGCTTGAGTTAGGTTGTGAAATGACATTTATGATGGTTATATCAGAAATGAATTCGGTGGAACCACGAATAATAATGTTCAGAGAAGAGTTAGTAATGCGCTTTGTAATCACATATTTGAAGGGCATCTAAGAAATGGACATGACCGAGCAGCTGATGAGGATTACACAATGTATCGAGAGGAGCTCGGTAATACGTGTGCAATCACATTTGTGGGGGGCATCTAATGAATGGGCATGGCTAAACCGCACATCAGGAGTACTCAATGTTCGAAAAGGAGCTCAGATATGCCCGTGCACTGTACTTTATAAGGACATCTAAGAAACGGACATGCTTGAGTTGCGCATAAGCAATAACCATTGTTCACAGAAGAGCTCGGATATGGATGTGCAATCACATTTATGGGGAACATACATAGAATTGGCATGGCCGAACTACGCATCAGGAGTACTCACTGTTCGAAGAAGAGCTCCAATATCTTTGTGCACTCTCAATTATAGTTGGAATCTCAGAAATGGACATGCCTGACTGGCTCATCGCGAGTTAAACATGTTTAGAGAAGAGCTGTGAAAGCACAATTACTGGGGTCATCTAAGAAATGGGAATGTATTAACCGAACATCAGGAGGACTCAATGGTCACTGAACAGCTTTGGTATGGCTGTTCAATAAGATTAAGGACGGACATCTAAGAAATAGGCATGCATTAACAGCTCATCAGTACTCAATGTTCAGATAGGAGCTAAGATATGCGTGCACAATCACTTATGGGATGGACATATCAGAAATAGACATGGCTTAAAGCGCGTAAGGGGTAGCCAATGTTCAGAGAACAGCGTTGGTATGGCTGTGAAATCATAGTTATAAGAGACATCTGAGAAATTAACTTGGCTGAATCGCGCGTCAGGAGTATTTAATGGTACAAGATAAGTTCGCATATGCATGTGCAATCACATTTATGCGGACATCTTCTTAATGGATATGGCTTAACAGCGGATTAAGATTAAGAGTACTTATCTGGTAAATATTTATATGGGCAATACTATATTTATATGGTCAGTATTTGTATGGTATATATGTATATATATATAATAATATTATATATAAATATTATAAATATATTGATTGATATTATAAATGTATTGATTATATATACCACATATAAATATTTATATAGTATATATGTATATATTTCAATACAATATTTATATGAGCAATACTTATATGGTCAATATCTGGTGAATATTAAGAGTACTTATATGGTCTTATCCTAAGATAAGATTAAGATTAAGATTAAGATTAAGAGTACTGAATGTGTAGCAGTCACCAATAGGGACTACTTTTGAATGCGTAATCACTGTCCCTGTGAGCTGGCTTGTCTAATCAAATCACAGGGCGCAGTAATATTGTTAGTTCCCTAAGGGACTACTTATGTCCCCTTAGGATTCGAAGAAAAAGATCAGATAACCTCCTGGCACCAGCTTGGACACATCGCAGAGAGCACTAGCAAGGAACGAGGAAACGCTCTCTCTCCGCCGCCATCGCCACTTGACGACTACTACCATCTTCACCTGAAGAAACCCACGGGCGACCCTAAGAACTCTTATATTCTTTCTCTTCCTCAGACGGACACTGTCCCACTCTCTTCTATTAACTCAAGGTACCTATACCGTTTGGTATAGGTAGAAGAGAGTGGGACAGGAGGTCGTCTGATCTTTTTCCTCGAACCCTAAGGGAACATAAATAGTTCCTTAGGGAACTAACGATATTACTGTGCCCTGTGATTTGATTGAACAAGCCAGCTCACAGGGACAGTGATTATGCATTCAAAAGTTGTCCCTATTGGTGATTGCTACAGACTATGAGTCACCAAGACATAGAAAAAAAGACAAGAATAGAATGGGGTAACAATACCTGCGTATTGCACAACTTTTATTCTCAGACTGAAGATACAATTTTGAAAGAACAAATTTGGCGCCTAATTTTCATGTCACGTGATACCTCTGCAGCACAGTAATTATCACGTAGTGCCGTGATCAGGTCGATGGCCTTATCACCACTTGGTTGAGTGAAACTATATTCAGTTGGCAATTCAACAGGGGCTGAAGTAGTTCTTCAGCAGACAGATCGAATCAATGCGTTCTGCAGGTTGATTGGTCAGTGTATAACCAGATCACTTAATAGGGGTATTTTTCGGGGGGGGGGGAAATAGGTCTGTTTATGGCCGCTACATAGTCAAGTAATGAGAAGGTACAATATCAAACTATTTGCTGTGTAATTACGCTCCTATTAATTTGCTTCGCCGCGAAGGCAGAGTCAGGCATAAGGTCAGGTTTTATGGTGGGAAAATCTAGCTCCGGAAAAGAAGAAATATGAACTAGTGGAATATTAAATTGCCTAATGCTAGAAGGATTACTCTCTTACTGAGGAGAGAAAAGATAAAGTGTAGTATCAAAACAGATACTACACTTTGAATGATTTATTTGCAAACAAATGTAAACATTCAATTGAAATCTTAAAAGTCTAGAGATGGCAATTATGAATTTAAGGACAAATAAACAGTAATTAAACAAACAAATTTAAAAACAAAGGATAAATAATTTTTAAAAAATAAAAGATTATAAACTGATCAAAGGCACGATTTGTTTTAGGGAAAACAAAATAGTATTTATATTCTATTGAAGATTTTCCTTTAAAGAGAGTTTTGTCATCCATTTTTTATTTGGTGCTTGTGTACCGTAGGGCCGAAAAAAAATCTTTCATTTTGAAGAGTCAAATAAACGGGGGATAACTCTTGTTTTTAATCACGCTTTATGTTAAAAATAGATTTTAACGATCTGAACTTGCAAGATATTTCAGGACCGGCGGTACAGTTATAAAAGTGTGTGTGTGTGGGGGGGGGGGGCTTCTCCTAAAAAGTGGGGGGCGGTTAAACACATGCATATCAACTTAATTATTGATGACCGTAAAGTGGGGGGGGGCCAAGTCAAAAAGTGAGGGGGCTGGAGCACCCCCCCCCCCCGGTGCCGCCGTCCATGTATTTTATATTTAACCAGAGATAATGCCAAACTAATAGCGTCCAGATTAATTTTCGAACAGATTGCTGAATTTTACCCAGTGTAAAACTTTCATTCATTTCAAAAACTGCATTTCCCTTGTTTCATGTTTTTCCCTTTCATTTACGTATTTTTCTATTTTTTCCTTCTTCTCTTTTGATAATTAATTTATTTTTCAAAATCATTTTATTTTTCATTGGTGCCGAATGCGTTATGATTGTTTTATTCTTAAATTACTTTTCAAAATCATTTTATTTTTCAAAATCATTTTATTTTTCAAAATCATTTTATTTTTCATTGGTGCCGAATGCGTTGTGATTGTTTCATTCCTAAATCATCCTTTTACGTGTACACTGTTTTAACTTTATTTTACATTAATTACAATAGTCAAATCTTTTTAAGTTAAAGCGTGGTTGAAAACTAGAGCTATCTCCCCCTTATTTGACTCTTCAAAATTAAAGATAGAAAATTTTTTTCGGCCCTACGGTACACAAACACCTTAAATTTTAATCGAAATGAGTTTTCGTATTAGTTTTACTTTCAAATCACTATCAGACTCTCCCCTTGAAAACGACATGAACAAGACCATCAGTATCCAAACAATTACTAGATCCTCAAAGATACCCGATAATTGCAGACAGAAATGACCACCGTCATATGCAACCGTTCCGTTGGCAGCGACTTGTTTATACGCTTAGAACCAACCACTGTGACATCATCAGACGAAGGAGACTCAATTAAATGGCGCCTTTTCTTAATGAAGGTCACGACAAGGAGAGGTAGGGGTGGTGGTGGGGGGGGTCGTTTACATTTAACATTTAAAACATTATAACTATAATATTTTTTGCATTTAATTTTTTTTATAACTATTATTTTTTTGTGTTTTTCTTGGACAAAGAACATACATTGTCGATTGGGTAATTTTTTAATTCATTCCTTTTGAAATTGCCTTTTTTCTTTCTACAATATATTGTCTTTTTTGTCGTCTGCAGTTGATATCAATTCAAGGAAGATGGCGTTTGCAATCTGAGTTTTTTTTTTAAATTTTTATTATTAAATTATTATGATAAATTAAATAATAATAATATTCATTAAAAACTTCGCCTCTTTCGAAAATTATTTTTTAAATTTCTTCCTCGTTCATTCTCTGCGAACCTGCAGACTCAGTCGCCATTTTGAAAACGTCAACTTTTAGATAACACATCATATAATCATGTCTTTCTTGAAATCAGATTGTCAAAAAAAGTGTAAGTATTAATTGAATTCAGTTGCTTTTCAAATTTATTTTAGTGCTTCTGCTGTTTAGCCACGACTTTAAAATATTTCAAGAAATGTATAAACTTCGTTATGTACTTACATGTTAGCTGAAAATAAGATTGCACAGAAAAAATACGCAAATTCAATCCAGTATTTATTAAATAATAAGTTAAAGAAAAACACACAATCTTATGTTTCGTTAGACATTTTCACTATATTATATAGACAAATTTTGTTTACTGGTTAACAAAAATGCTACCGAAAAATAAAATCGCGTTTTATTTTTAATTTGATAAATACTCGATGCATTTGCGTAATTTTTGGTGTACAATCTTATTTTACATAAAAAAGTTTATACATTTCTTTAGCTATTTTTTTAAAAAGAGAGGCCTAACATGTCGGGGCTAAACACCATTTTTTGGTGCTTGTATAATAAAAAGCCGAAAAAAGGTTGTTTTTTTTTGTCTTTTAGTGTTGGAGAGGTAAATAAGGGGCAGGTAACTCTTCACAAGAGCTCTAGCTTTCAAATAATCTTTTTCTAACCCTAAACCCTAACCCTTTTATGGCTAATCGACGTTCTCCTTGCACATGTGCAACGCCAATTAAAGCCATCAGTTTTGATTACTGGAAAATCGTGTTGAAAATTCGTTGTAAGAGTTACCTGCTTTTTATTATACAAGCACCCATTTTTTTTAAATTTACAACGGAGGCGCTTCCGAAATATTGCGTTTTCCTTTGATTTCCATATGGATGCCAAAAATAAGCCAACGCCCCAAATTTACATGTTAAGAAGGGGTTTGGAAATAATCACTTTTATTATTTAGAAATCCATTCTTAACATGAAGGTGGAGGTCTTTTTTGAACTATTTTTATAATTTAAAGTAAACTTGAAACATTCTGTATTTTTTAAAACTTTTAATTCTAAAATTTTAGGCACTTATGCAGAATAGGAACACTAGCTGAAATTTAGGGTATCTTTTACAATGGCCTTCAAACGAAAACGTTAAAAAACAAACAAATATACAACAAATAAAAGTTACCATATCGGATAAAACTGAATTTCCAACATACCTGTGACATTTATTAATGATTATAATCCGTTAAAAGTGCTATTTTTTATAAATCGATATTTTTATCGTATGGAATTTAGAATAAAAAAATGGCGGCTTCTACTGCAAATTTTGCAGCCTCGTTCCGGTTTCATTCTGTCGGGGGTTTTTTTTTACTGGGACTCATATTACAAGCGCAATTTTTCATTTTTCAGCCAAGCAAAAGAACAAAACAAAAGTACATTTTAAGCAAAAGGAATAAAATCATTTTCTTTTGATTTACATGTCATTGTGCTTTTATTTACATATCATTTTCATTCGTCACACCGTAATGTTTTTTTCCTGTGGTTTCTTTGAACAAATTCCTTACCGTAACCCTAAACCTAAACCTAACCTAACCCTAGCCCTAACTCCAGCCCTAGCCCTAACCCTAACCAAAATGATCGTTAAAATGTTCGTTTCATAAACTTAAATTTCAAAAATGCGAATCTAAAAAAACAAAAAACGCTGCTTTGATTATGAGTCCCGGTAAAAAAAAAACACACACACGCCGTAACCCTTGACAACGAGAACTTGAAGCGAGGCTCGCATCGACGCCATGTTTTGTCAGTAGAAATCTGTGCCCAGAAAATTTTTTTTTTTCATGTCTAATAAAAACCCATTTATCCTACGTAAACATACAAACAAAGGAATAGCTAACTAGGAAAATCTCCAGTCTCGACGTACGTCGCATTTATTTGTTGCATACACATTTTTTTAACCACGTTCTACAACGTATTTTGAACCTGACTCGCGAGTTTGAGGGCTATTGTAAAAGATACCCAAAATTTATTTTAGAATGGTGTAAGGGGCAGACAACTCTTTTTTTTAGTACGCAATTTCGCCGAAAATAAGAAATCATGCAAATTCAATTAATAGAACATTTTTCGAAGAAATAACAATTTGTGAAAATCAACAGTATATTGATAGAACATTTATTGAAGAAAATATAATTTGTGAAAATCAACAGTATATATTGATAGAACATTTATTGAAGAAAATATAATTTGTGAAAATCAACAGTATATTGATAGAACATTTATTGAAGAAAATATAATTTGTGAAAATCAACAGTATATATTGATAGAACATTTATTGAAGAAAATATAATTTGTGAAAATCAACAGTATATATTGATAGAACATTTATTGAAGAAAATATAATTTGTGAAAATCAACAGTATATATTGATAGAACATTTATTGAAGAAAATATAATTTGTGAAAATCAACAGTATATATTGATAGAACATTTATTGAAGAAAATATAATTTGTGAAAATCAACAGTATATATTGATAGAACATTTATTGAAGAAAATATAATTTGTGAAAATCAACAGTATATATTGATAGAACATTTATTGAAGAAAATATAATTTGTGAAAATCAACAGTATATATTGATAGAACATTTATTGAAGAAAATATAATTTGTGAAAATCAACAGTATATTGATAGAACATTTATTGAAGAAAATATAATTTGTGAAAATCAACAGTAAATATTGATAGAACATTTATTGAAGAAAAATAAAGGAGTGTCTGCGCTTGCAAAAAATCCACCACATTCTGTTGAGTATTGGCTAAATACAATAACTCGCGCATATTCAAGGCATTCATGTCGATTACGTCCATTTTCGGACAAACTAGAAACTATGTACTTAAAAAACAGAGTTGTCTGCCCCTTCTTGCACCATTGTAGCTCTCCTAAATAAATTTCAGCTCGTGTTCCTGTTCTGCATAAGTACCAAATTTTATTATAAAAATTTTATTTAGCCTAAAACAAAAAAAATTGTTTTCTCAGTTTAGCTGGTGATTTGTTTTTAAATTTGAAAGAATTAAAATTTCAATTTGTACTTCTATATGAGGACTCCTATATTGGCCAGTATTTTTTCGATCGCAATTAATGGAAATGACCGAAAATTACCGACCTGTCGCCAAACAGTCAATTAGTACCGACATTAAATCAGGGAAATGTTTTCATTTTTTCCCTGCTTTAAAGTTAGGATTAATTAGCCCCTACTTTCTTGTTAAGCATTGATTTAATGATCATTTTTAAATCATGAAGTGAAATTATTTAACCATAACCTTATCCTAACTAAGCAAAACGGTTCATCTTGCATTTGTTACACGCTGAGTTTTTTTTAGAGGTAGGAGAGCAGAATGTGACTATTTTTTTAGGAAAGCTAAACAGCTGCTGTCACCACGGTCGAATTCATTTTGATTTTGCAGTCGTATGCAACTTGAAACATGTTTGTCAATATGGGTCCCCTCCTATTTGCAATTGTACTAAGATTTCAGTCTTCTTTCTGATTTGTTTAGTTAGTAATTCACTTAATCTCAATTTCACCCGCAGCCGTCAATAATTTTGCAACAACATTTGTATGTCTTGCAACCTGGAACTTATTCATTCCGCTAGTCATGCCATTTCTTTCACTCTCCTTATTGCTGGACAGATACGGATTCTGCAACTTCTAGATTTTCACTATACCATCTGTATGTAACATATATAGCATTATATCATTTCCCAACATCTCATTTCGAATGCACTTCTATCCAACAATATCAATATTTCTTTATTTGCTACCTGTTTATCTACCCAGAGGACTTAATTTTTATAGTCATCCCTTTGTAGTATATCTGGAAATCTAGCTTATTCAGCCTTAATCTTAGCTTTGTAGATTGCTTTTCACGCTGTCCTCTTTCTATCAGATATATATCCTTATTCACTGGAAAAATAGCTTATTCAGCCTTAATCTTAGCTTTGTAGATTGCTTTTCACGCTGTCATCTTTCTATCAGATATATATCCTTATTCACTGGAAATCTAGCTTATTCAGCCTTAATCTTAGCTTTGTAGATTGCTTTTCACGCTGTCATCTTTCTATAAGATATATATCCTTATTCACTGGAAATCTAGCTTATTCAGCCTTAATCTTAGCTTTGTAGATTGCTGTTCACGCTGTCATCTTTCTATCAGATATATATCCTTATTCACTGGAAATCTAGCTTATTCAGCCTTAATCTTAGTTTTGTAGATTGCTTTTCACACTGTCATCTTTCTATCAGATATATATCCTTATTCACTGGAAATCTAGCTTATTCAGCCTTAATCTTAGCTTTGTAGATTGCTTTTCACACTGTCATCTTTCTATCAGATATATATCCTTATTCACTGGAAATCTAGCTTATTCAGCCTTAATCGTAGCTTTGTAGATTGCTTTTCACACTGTCATCTTTCTATCAGATATATATCCTTATTCACTGGAAATCTAGCTTATTCAGCCTTAATCTTAGCTTTGTAGATTGCTTTTCACGCTGTCATCTTTCTATCAGATATATATCCTTATCCACTGGAAATCTAGCTTATTCAGCCTTAATCTTAGCTTTGTAGATTGCTGTTCACACTGTCATCTTTCTATCAGATATATATCCTTATTCACTGGAAATCTAGCTTATTCAGCCTTAATCTTAGCTTTGTAGATTGCTTTTCATGCTGTACTCTTTCTATCAGATATATATCCTTATTCACTGGAAATCTAGCTTATTCAGCCTTAATCTTAGCTTTGTAGATTGCTTTTCATGCTGTACTCTTTCTATCAGATATATATCCTTATTCACTGGAAATCTAGCTTATTCAGCCTTAATCTTAGCTTTGTAGATTGCTTTTCACACTGTCATCTTTCTATAAGATATATATCCTTATTCACTGGAAATCTAGCTTATTCAGCCTTAATCTTAGCTTTGTAGATTGCTTTTCATGCTGTACTCTTTCTATCAGATATATATCCTTATTCACTGGAAATCTAGCTTATTCAGCCTTAATCTTAGCTTTGTAGATTGCTTTTCACACTGTCAACTTTCCACAAGATATATATCCTTATTCACTGGAAATCTAGCTTATTCAGCCTTAATCTTAGTTTAGTTAATTGCTTTTCACGCTGTCATCTTTCTATCAGATATATATCCTTATTCACTGGAAATCTAGCTTATTCAGCCTTAATCGTAGCTTTGTAGATTGCTTTTCACACTGTCATCTTTCTATCAGATATATATCCTTATTCACTGGAAATCTAGCTTATTCAGCCTTAATCTGAGTTTAGTTAATTGCTTTTCACGCTGTCATCTTTCTATCAGATATATATCCTTATTCACTGGAAATCTAGCTTATTCAGCCTTAATCTTAGCTTTGTAGATTGCATTTCACACTGTCATCTTCCTATCAGATATATATCCTTATTCACTGGAAATCTAGCTTATTCAGCCTTAATCGTAGCTTTGTAGATTGCTTTTCACACTGTCATCTTTCTATCAGATATATATCCTTATTCACTGGAAATCTAGCTTATTCAGCCTTAATCTTAGCTTTGTAGATTGCTTTTCACGCTGTCATCTTTCTATCAGATATATATCCTTATTCACTGGAAATCTAGCTTATTCAGCCTTAATCTTAGCTTTGTAGATTGCTGTTCACACTGTCATCTTTCTATCAGATATATATCCTTATTCACTGGAAATCTAGCTTATTCAGCCTTAATCTTAGCTTTGTAGATTGCTTTTCACATTGTCCTCTTTCTATCAGATATATACCCTTATTCACTGGAAATCTAGCTTATTCAGCCTTAATCTTAGCTTTGTAGATTGCTTTTCACGCTGTCATCTTTCTATCAGATATATATCCTTATTCACTGGAAATCTAGCTTATTAAGCCTTAATCTTAGCTTTGTAGATTGCTTTTCACGCTGTCATCTTTCTACCAGATATATATCCTTATAAATAGGAAATCTAGCTCATTCAGCCTTAATCTTAGCTTTGTAGATTGCTTTTCACACTGTCACCTTTCCACAAGATATATATCCTTATTCACTGGAAATCTAGCTTATTCAGCCTTAATCTTAGCTTTGTAGATTGCTTTTCACGCTGTCATCTTTCTATCAGATATATATCCTTATTCACTGGAAATCTAGCTTATTAAGCCTTAATCTTAGCTTTGTAGATTGCTTTTCTACGCTGTCATCGATCCACCAGATATATTTTTGTTTTCACTGGAAATCTAGCTTGTTCAGCCTTAATCTTAGCTTTGTAGATTGCTTTTCACAGTGTAATCTTTCTATCAGATATATATCCTTATTCACTGGAAATCTAGCTCATTCCTAGCTTATTCAGCCTTATTCTACCTTTGTAGATTGCTTTTCACGCTGTCCTCTTTCTATCAGATATATATACTTTTTCACTGGAAATCTAGCTGATTCAGCCTTAATCTTAGCTTTGTAGATTGCTTTTCACGCTGTCATCTTTCCACCGGATATATTTTTGTTTTCACTGGAAATCTAGCTTGTTCAGCCTTGATCTTAGCTTTGTAGATTGCTTTTCACACTGTCATCTTTCTATCAGATATATATCCTTATTCACTGGAAATCTAGCTTATTCCTAGCTTATTCAGCCTTATTCTACCTTTGTAGATTGCTTTTCACGCTGTCATCTTTCTATCAGATATATATCCTTATTCACTGGAAATCTAGCTTATTCAGCCTTAATCTTAGCTTTGTAGATTGCTTTTCACACTGTCATCTTTCTATCAGATATATATCCTTATTCACTGGAAATCTAGCTTATTCAGCCTTAATCTTAGCTTTGTAGATTGCTTTTAACGCTGTCATCTTTCTATCAGATATATATCCTTATTCACTGGAAATCTAGCTTATTCAGCCTTAATCTTAGCTTTGTAGATTTCTTTTAACACTGTCATCTTTCTATCAGATATATATCCTTATTCACTGGAAATCTAGCTTATTCAGCCTTAATCTTAGCTTTGTAGATTGCTTTTCACATTGTCCTCTTTCTATCAGATATATACCCTTATTCACTGGAAATCTAGCTTATTCAGCCTTAATCTTAGCTTTGTAGATTGCTTTTCACGCTGTCATCTTTCTATCAGATATATATCCTTATTCACTGGAACTCTAGCTTATTAAGCCTTAATCTTAGCTTTGTAGATTGCTTTTCTACGCTGTCATCGATCCACCAGATATATTTTTGTTTTCACTGGAAATCTAGCTTGTTCAGCCTTAATCTTAGCTTTGTAGATTGCTTTTCACAGTGTAATCTTTCTATCAGATATATATCCTTATTCACTGGAAATCTAGCTTATTCCTAGCTTATTCAGCCTTATTCTACCTTTGTAGATTGCTTTTCACGCTGTCATCTTTCTATCAGATATATATCCTTATTCACTGGAAATCTAGCTTATTCAGCCTTAATCTTAGCTTTGTAGATTGCTTTTCACACTGTCATCTTTCTATCAGATATATATCCTTATTCACTGGAAATCTAGCTTATTCAGCCTTAATCTTAGCTTTGTAGATTGCTTTTCACGCTGTCATCTTTCTATCAGATATATATCCTTATTCACTGGAAATCTAGCTTATTCAGCCTTAATCTTAGCTTTGTAGATTGCTGTTCACACTGTCATCTTTCTATCAGATATATATCCTTATTCACTGGAAATCTAGCTTATTCAGCCTTAATCTTAGCTTTGTAGATTGCTTTTAACGCTGTCATCTTTCTATCAGATATATATCCTTATTCACTGGAAATCTACCTTATTCAGCCTTAATCTTAGCTTTGTAGATTTCTTTTAACACTGTCATCTTTCTATCAGATATATACCCTTATTCACTGGAAATCTAGCTTATTCAGCCTTAATCTTAGCTTTGTAGATTGCTTTTCACGCTGTCATCTTTCTATCAGATATATATCCTTATTCACTGGAAATCTAGCTTATTAAGCCTTAATCTTAGCTTTGTAGATTGCTTTTCTACGCTGTCATCGATCCACCAGATATATTTTTGTTTTCACTGGAAATCTAGCTTGTTCAGCCTTAATCTTAGCTTTGTAGATTGCTTTTCACAGTGTAATCTTTCTATCAGATATATATCCTTATTCACTGGAAATCTAGCTCATTCCTAGCTTATTCAGCCTTATTCTACCTTTGTAGATTGCTTTTCACGCTGTCCTCTTTCTATCAGATATATATACTTTTTCACTGGAAATCTAGCTGATTCAGCCTTAATCTTAGCTTTGTAGATTGCTTTTCACGCTGTCATCTTTCCACCGGATATATTTTTGTTTTCACTGGAAATCTAGCTTGTTCAGCCTTGATCTTAGCTTTGTAGATTGCTTTTCACACTGTCATCTTTCTATCAGATATATATCCTTATTCACTGGAAATCTAGCTTATTCCTAGCTTATTCAGCCTTATTCTACCTTTGTAGATTGCTTTTCACGCTGTCATCTTTCTATCAGATATATATCCTTATTCACTGGAAATCTAGCTTATTCAGCCTTAATCTTAGCTTTGTAGATTGCTTTTCACACTGTCATCTTTCTATCAGATATATATCCTTATTCACTGGAAATCTAGCTTATTCAGCCTTAATCTTAGCTTTGTAGATTGCTTTTAACGCTGTCATCTTTCTATCAGATATATATCCTTATTCACTGGAAATCTAGCTTATTCAGCCTTAATCTTAGCTTTGTAGATTTCTTTTAACACTGTCATCTTTCTATCAGATATATATCCTTATTCACTGGAAATCTAGCTTATTCAGCCTTAATCTTAGCTTTGTAGATTGCTTTTCACATTGTCCTCTTTCTATCAGATATATACCCTTATTCACTGGAAATCTAGCTTATTCAGCCTTAATCTTAGCTTTGTAGATTGCTTTTCACGCTGTCATCTTTCTATCAGATATATATCCTTATTCACTGGAACTCTAGCTTATTAAGCCTTAATCTTAGCTTTGTAGATTGCTTTTCTACGCTGTCATCGATCCACCAGATATATTTTTGTTTTCACTGGAAATCTAGCTTGTTCAGCCTTAATCTTAGCTTTGTAGATTGCTTTTCACAGTGTAATCTTTCTATCAGATATATATCCTTATTCACTGGAAATCTAGCTTATTCCTAGCTTATTCAGCCTTATTCTACCTTTGTAGATTGCTTTTCACGCTGTCATCTTTCTATCAGATATATATCCTTATTCACTGGAAATCTAGCTTATTCAGCCTTAATCTTAGCTTTGTAGATTGCTTTTCACACTGTCATCTTTCTATCAGATATATATCCTTATTCACTGGAAATCTAGCTTATTCAGCCTTAATCTTAGCTTTGTAGATTGCTTTTCACGCTGTCATCTTTCTATCAGATATATATCCTTATTCACTGGAAATCTAGCTTATTCAGCCTTAATCTTAGCTTTGTAGATTGCTGTTCACACTGTCATCTTTCTATCAGATATATATCCTTATTCACTGGAAATCTAGCTTATTCAGCCTTAATCTTAGCTTTGTAGATTGCTTTTAACGCTGTCATCTTTCTATCAGATATATATCCTTATTCACTGGAAATCTACCTTATTCAGCCTTAATCTTAGCTTTGTAGATTTCTTTTAACACTGTCATCTTTCTATCAGATATATACCCTTATTCACTGGAAATCTAGCTTATTCAGCCTTAATCTTAGCTTTGTAGATTGCTTTTCACGCTGTCATCTTTCTATCAGATATATATCCTTATTCACTGGAAATCTAGCTTATTAAGCCTTAATCTTAGCTTTGTAGATTGCTTTTCTACGCTGTCATCGATCCACCAGATATATTTTTGTTTTCACTGGAAATCTAGCTTGTTCAGCCTTAATCTTAGCTTTGTAGATTGCTTTTCACAGTGTAATCTTTCTATCAGATATATATCCTGATTCACTGGAAATCTAGCTCATTCCTAGCTTATTCAGCCTTATTCTACCTTTGTAGATTGCTTTTCACGCTGTCCTCTTTCTATCAGATATATATACTTTTTCACTGGAAATCTAGCTGATTCAGCCTTAATCTTAGCTTTGTAGATTGCTTTTCACGCTGTCATCTTTCCACCGGATATATTTTTGTTTTCACTGGAAATCTAGCTTGTTCAGCCTTGATCTTAGCTTTGTAGATTGCTTTTCACACTGTCATCTTTCTATCAGATATATATCCTTATTCACTGGAAATCTAGCTTATTCCTAGCTTATTCAGCCTTATTCTACCTTTGTAGATTGCTTTTCACGCTGTCATCTTTCTATCAGATATATATCCTTATTCACTGGAAATCTAGCTTATTCAGCCTTAATCTTAGCTTTGTAGATTGCTTTTCACACTGTCATCTTTCTATCAGATATATATCCTTATTCACTGGAAATCTAGCTTATTCAGCCTTAATCTTAGCTTTGTAGATTGCTTTTAACGCTGTCATCTTTCTATCAGATATATATCCTTATTCACTGGAAATCTAGCTTATTCAGCCTTAATCTTAGCTTTGTAGATTTCTTTTAACACTGTCATCTTTCTATCAGATATATATCCTTATTCACTGGAAATCTAGCTTATTCAGCCTTAATCTTAGCTTTGTAGATTGCTTTTCACATTGTCCTCTTTCTATCAGATATATACCCTTATTCACTGGAAATCTAGCTTATTCAGCCTTAATCTTAGCTTTGTAGATTGCTTTTCACGCTGTCATCTTTCTATCAGATATATATCCTTATTCACTGGAAATCTAGCTTATTAAGCCTTAATCTTAGCTTTGTAGATTGCTTTTCTACGCTGTCATCGATCCACCAGATATATTTTTGTTTTCACTGGAAATCTAGCTTGTTCAGCCTTAATCTTAGCTTTGTAGATTGCTTTTCACAGTGTAATCTTTCTATCAGATATATATCCCTATTCACTGGAAATCTAGCTTATTCCTAGCTTATTCAGCCTTATTCTACCTTTGTAGATTGCTTTTCACGCTGTCATCTTTCTATCAGATATATATCCTTATTCACTGGAAATCTAGCTTATTCAGCCTTAATCTTAGCTTTGTAGATTGCTTTTCACACTGTCATCTTTCTATCAGATATATATCCTTATTCACTGGAAATCTAGCTTATTCAGCCTTAATCTTAGCTTTGTAGATTGCTTTTCACGCTGTCATCTTTCTATCAGATATATATCCTTATTCACTGGAAATCTAGCTTATTCAGCCTTAATCTTAGCTTTGTAGATTGCTGTTCACACTGTCATCTTTCTATCAGATATATATCCTTATTCACTGGAAATCTAGCTTATTCAGCCTTAATCTTAGCTTTGTAGATTGCTTTTAACGCTGTCATCTTTCTATCAGATATATATCCTTATTCACTGGAAATCTACCTTATTCAGCCTTAATCTTAGCTTTGTAGATTTCTTTTAACACTGTCATCTTTCTATCAGATATATACCCTTATTCACTGGAAATCTAGCTTATTCAGCCTTAATCTTAGCTTTGTAGATTGCTTTTCACATTGTCCTCTTTCTATCAGATATATACCCTTATTCACTGGAAATCTAGCTTATTCAGCCTTAATCTTAGCTTTGTAGATTGCTTTTCACGCTGTCATCTTTCTATCAGATATATATCCTTATTCACTGGAAATCTAGCTTATTAAGCCTTAATCTTAGCTTTGTAGATTGCTTTTCTACGCTGTCATCGATCCACCAGATATATTTTTGTTTTCACTGGAAATCTAGCTTGTTCAGCCTTAATCTTAGCTTTGTAGATTGCTTTTCACAGTGTAATCTTTCTATCAGATATATATCCTTATTCACTGGAAATCTACCTCATTCCTAGCTTATTCAGCCTTATTCTACCTTTGTAGATTGCTTTTCACGCGTTCCTCTTTCTATCAGATATATATACTTTTTCACTGGAAATCTAGCTGATTCAGCCTTAATCTTAGCTTTGTAGATTGCTTTTCACGCTGTCATCTTTCCACCGGATATATTTTTGTTTTCACTGGAAATCTAGCTTGTTCAGCATTGATCTTAGCTTTGTAGATTGCTTTTCATACTGTCATCTTTCTATCAGATATATATCCTTATTGACTGGAAATCTAGCTTATTCCTAGCTTATTCAGCCTTATTCTACCTTTGTAGATTGCTTTTCAGGCTGTCAATCTTTCTATGAGATATATATACTTTTTCACTGGAAATCTAGCTGATTCAGCCTTAATCTTAGCTTTGTAGATTGCTGTTCACACTGTCATCTATCAGATATATATCCTTATTCATTGGTAATCTAGCTTATTAAGCCTTAATCTTAGCTTTGTAGATTGCTTTTCACGCTGTCATCTTTCTACCAGATATATATCCTTATTCACTGGAAATCTAGCTTATTCCTAGCTTATTCAGCCTTATTCTACCTTTGTAGATTGCTTTTCACGCTGTCCTCTTTCTATCAGATATATATACTTTTTCACTGGAAATCTAGCTTATTCAGCCTTGAACTTAGCTTTGTAGATTGCTTTTCACGCTGTCATCTTTCCACCAGATATATTTTTGTTTTCACTGGAAATCTAGCTTGTTCAGCCTTGATCTTAGCTTTGTAGATTGCTTTTCACACTGTCATCTTTCTATCAGATATATATCCTTATTCACTGGAAATCTAGCTTATTCCTAGCTTATTCAGCCTTATTCTACCTTTGTAGATTGCTTTTCACGCTGTCCTCTTTCTATCAGATATATATACTTTTTCACTGAAAATCTAGCTCATTCAGCCTTAATCTTAGCTTTGTAGATTGCTGTTCACACTGTCCTCTTTCTAGCATATATATATACTTTTTCACTGGAAATCTAGCTTATTCAGCCTTAATCTTAGCTTTGTAGATTGCTTTTCACGCTGTCATCTTTCCACCAGATATATTTTTGTTTTCACTTGAAATCTAGCTTGTTCAGCCTTGATCTTAGCTTTGTAGATTGCTTTTCACACTGTCATTTTTCTATCAGATGTATATCCTTATTCACTGGAAATCTAGCTTATTCCTAGCTTATTCAGCCTTAATCTTTACTTTGTAGATTGCTGTTCACACTGTCATCTTTCTATCAGATATATATCCTTATTTCCTGGAAATCTAGCTTATTCAGCCTTAATCTTAGCTTTGTAGATTACTTTTCACACTGTCATCTTTCCACCAGATATGTATCCTTTTTCACTGGAAATCTAGCTTATTCAGCCTTAATCTTAGCTTTGAAGATTGCTTTTCACACTCATCTTTCTATCAGATAATATCATTTTTCACTGGAAATCTAGCTTATTCAGCCTTAATCTTAGCTTTGTAGATTGCTTTTCACGTTGTCATCTTTCTATCAGATATATACCTTTATTCACTAGAAAATCTAGCTCATTCCTAGCTTATTAATCCTTATTCTACCTTTGTAGATTGCTTTTCACGCTGTCCTCTTTCTATCAGATATATATACTTTTTCACTGGAAATCTAGCTTATTCAGCCTTAATCTTAGTTTTGGAGATTGCTTTTCACATTGTTCTCTTTCTATCAGATATATACCCTTATTCACTGGAAATCTAGCTTATTCAGCCTTAATCTTAACTTTGTAGATTGCTTTTCACGATGTCATCTTTCTATCAGATATATATCCTTATTCATTGGAAATCTAGCTTATTAAGCCTTAATCTTAGCTTTGTAGATTGCTTTTCACGCTGTCATCTTTCTACGAGATATATATCCTTATTTCCTGGAAATCTAGCTTATTCAGCCTTAATCTTAGCTTTGTAGATTACTTTTCACACTGTCATCTTTCCACCAGATATATATCCTTTTTCACTGGAAATCTAGCTTATTCAGCCTTAATCTTAGCTTTGAAGATTGCTTTTCACACTCATCTTTCTATCAGATAATATCCTTTTGCACTGGAAATCTAGCTTATTCACCCTTAATCTTAGCTTTGTAGATTGCTTTTCACACTGTCATCTTTCTATCAGATATATATACCTTTTCACTGGAAATCTAGCTCATTCAGCCTTAATCTTAGCTTTGTAGATTTCTTTTCTACGCTGTCATCTTTCTATCAGATATATATCGTTATTCACTGGAAATCTAGCTTATTAAGCCTTAATCTTAGCTTTGCAGATTGCTTTTCACGCGGTCATCTTTCCACCAGATATATTTTTGTTTTCACTGGAAATCTAGCTTGTCTAGCCTTGATCTTAGCTCTGTAGATTGCTTTTCACACTGTCATCTTTCTATCAGATATATATCCTTATTCACTGGAAATCTAGCTCATTCCTAGCTTATTCAGCCTTATTCTACCTTTGTAGATTGCTTTTCACGCTGTCCTCTTTCTATCAGATATATATACTTTTTCACTGGAAATCTAGCTGATTCAGCCTTAATCTTAGCTTTGTAGATTTCTTTTCACGCTGTCATCTTTCCACCGGATATATTTTTGTTTTCACTGGAAATCTAGCTTGTTCAGCCTTGATCTTAGCTTTGTAGATTGCTTTTCACACTGTCATCTTTCTATCAGATATATATCCTTATTCACTGGAAATCTAGCTTATTCCTAGCTTATTCAGCCTTATTCTACCTTTGTAGATTGCTTTTCACGCTGTCATCTTTCTATCAGATATATATCCTTATTCACTGGAAATCTAGCTTATTCAGCCTTAATCTTAGCTTTGTAGATTGCTTTTCACACTGTCATCTTTCTATCAGATATATATCCTTATTCACTGGAAATCTAGCTTATTCAGCCTTAATCTTAGCTTTGTAGATTGCTTTTAACGCTGTCATCTTTCTATCAGATATATATCCTTATTCACTGGAAATCTAGCTTATTCAGCCTTAATCTTAGCTTTGTAGATTTCTTTTAACACTGTCATCTTTCTATCAGATATATATCCTTATTCACTGGAAATCTAGCTTATTCAGCCTTAATCTTAGCTTTGTAGATTGCTTTTCACATTGTCCTCTTTCTATCAGATATATACCCTTATTCACTGGAAATCTAGCTTATTCAGCCTTAATCTTAGCTTTGTAGATTGCTTTTCACGCTGTCATCTTTCTATCAGATATATATCCTTATTCACTGGAACTCTAGCTTATTAAGCCTTAATCTTAGCTTTGTAGATTGCTTTTCTACGCTGTCATCGATCCACCAGATATATTTTTGTTTTCACTGGAAATCTAGCTTGTTCAGCCTTAATCTTAGCTTTGTAGATTGCTTTTCACAGTGTAATCTTTCTATCAGATATATATCCTTATTCACTGGAAATCTAGCTTATTCCTAGCTTATTCAGCCTTATTCTACCTTTGTAGATTGCTTTTCACGCTGTCATCTTTCTATCAGATATATATCCTTATTCACTGGAAATCTAGCTTATTCAGCCTTAATCTTAGCTTTGTAGATTGCTTTTCACACTGTCATCTTTCTATCAGATATATATCCTTATTCACTGGAAATCTAGCTTATTCAGCCTTAATCTTAGCTTTGTAGATTGCTTTTCACGCTGTCATCTTTCTATCAGATATATATCCTTATTCACTGGAAATCTAGCTTATTCAGCCTTAATCTTAGCTTTGTAGATTGCTGTTCACACTGTCATCTTTCTATCAGATATATATCCTTATTCACTGGAAATCTAGCTTATTCAGCCTTAATCTTAGCTTTGTAGATTGCTTTTAACGCTGTCATCTTTCTATCAGATATATATCCTTATTCACTGGAAATCTACCTTATTCAGCCTTAATCTTAGCTTTGTAGATTTCTTTTAACACTGTCATCTTTCTATCAGATATATACCCTTATTCACTGGAAATCTAGCTTATTCAGCCTTAATCTTAGCTTTGTAGATTGCTTTTCACGCTGTCATCTTTCTATCAGATATATATCCTTATTCACTGGAAATCTAGCTTATTAAGCCTTAATCTTAGCTTTGTAGATTGCTTTTCTACGCTGTCATCGATCCACCAGATATATTTTTGTTTTCACTGGAAATCTAGCTTGTTCAGCCTTAATCTTAGCTTTGTAGATTGCTTTTCACAGTGTAATCTTTCTATCAGATATATATCCTTATTCACTGGAAATCTAGCTCATTCCTAGCTTATTCAGCCTTATTCTACCTTTGTAGATTGCTTTTCACGCTGTCCTCTTTCTATCAGATATATATACTTTTTCACTGGAAATCTAGCTGATTCAGCCTTAATCTTAGCTTTGTAGATTGCTTTTCACGCTGTCATCTTTCCACCGGATATATTTTTGTTTTCACTGGAAATCTAGCTTGTTCAGCCTTGATCTTAGCTTTGTAGATTGCTTTTCACACTGTCATCTTTCTATCAGATATATATCCTTATTCACTGGAAATCTAGCTTATTCCTAGCTTATTCAGCCTTATTCTACTTTTGTAGATTGCTTTTCACGCTGTCATCTTTCTATCAGATATATATCCTTATTCACTGGAAATCTAGCTTATTCAGCCTTAATCTTAGCTTTGTAGATTGCTTTTCACACTGTCATCTTTCTATCAGATATATATCCTTATTCACTGGAAATCTAGCTTATTCAGCCTTAATCTTAGCTTTGTAGATTGCTTTGAACGCTGTCATCTTTCTATCAGATATATATCCTTATTCACTGGAAATCTAGCTTATTCAGCCTTAATCTTAGCTTTGTAGATTTCTTTTAACACTGTCATCTTTCTATCAGATATATATCCTTATTCACTGGAAATCTAGCTTATTCAGCCTTAATCTTAGCTTTGTAGATTGCTTTTCACATTGTCCTCTTTCTATCAGATATATACCCTTATTCACTGGAAATCTAGCTTATTCAGCCTTAATCTTAGCTTTGTAGATTGCTTTTCACGCTGTCATCTTTCTATCAGATATATATCCTTATTCACTGGAAATCTAGCTTATTAAGCCTTAATCTTAGCTTTGTAGATTGCTTTTCTACGCTGTCATCGATCCACCAGATATATTTTTGTTTTCACTGGAAATCTAGCTTGTTCAGCCTTAATCTTAGCTTTGTAGATTGCTTTTCACAGTGTAATCTTTCTATCAGATATATATCCTTATTCACTGGAAATCTAGCTTATTCCTAGCTTATTCAGCCTTATTCTACCTTTGTAGATTGCTTTTCACGCTGTCATCTTTCTATCAGATATATATCCTTATTCACTGGAAATCTAGCTTATTCAGCCTTAATCTTAGCTTTGTAGATTGCTTTTCACACTGTCATCTTTCTATCAGATATATATCCTTATTCACTGGAAATCTAGCTTATTCAGCCTTAATCTTAGCTTTGTAGATTGCTTTTCACGCTGTCATCTTTCTATCAGATATATATCCTTATTCACTGGAAATCTAGCTTATTCAGCCTTAATCTTAGCTTTGTAGATTGCTGTTCACACTGTCATCTTTCTATCAGATATATATCCTTATTCACTGGAAATCTAGCTTATTCAGCCTTAATCTTAGCTTTGTAGATTGCTTTTAACGCTGTCATCTTTCTATCAGATATATATCCTTATTCACTGGAAATCTACCTTATTCAGCCTTAATCTTAGCTTTGTAGATTTCTTTTAACACTGTCATCTTTCTATCAGATATATACCCTTATTCACTGGAAATCTAGCTTATTCAGCCTTAATCTTAGCTTTGTAGATTGCTTTTCACATTGTCCTCTTTCTATCAGATATATACCCTTATTCACTGGAAATCTAGCTTATTCAGCCTTAATCTTAGCTTTGTAGATTGCTTTTCACGCTGTCATCTTTCTATCAGATATATATCCTTATTCACTGGAAATCTAGCTTATTAAGCCTTAATCTTAGCTTTGTAGATTGCTTTTCTACGCTGTCATCGATCCACCAGATATATTTTTGTTTTCACTGGAAATCTAGCTTGTTCAGCCTTAATCTTTGTAGATTGCTTTTCACAGTGTAATCTTTCTATCAGATATATATCCTTATTCACTGGAAATCTACCTCATTCCTAGCTTATTCAGCCTTATTCTACCTTTGTAGATTGCTTTTCACGCGTTCCTCTTTCTATCAGATATATATACTTTTTCACTGGAAATCTAGCTGATTCAGCCTTAATCTTAGCTTTGTAGATTGCTTTTCACGCTGTCATCTTTCCACCGGATATATTTTTGTTTTCACTGGAAATCTAGCTTGTTCAGCATTGATCTTAGCTTTGTAGATTGCTTTTCATACTGTCATCTTTCTATCAGATATATATCCTTATTGACTGGAAATCTAGCTTATTCCTAGCTTATTCAGCCTTATTCTACCTTTGTAGATTGCTTTTCAGGCTGTCAATCTTTCTATGAGATATATATACTTTTTCACTGGAAATCTAGCTGATTCAGCCTTAATCTTAGCTTTGTAGATTGCTGTTCACACTGTCATCTATCAGATATATATCCTTATTCATTGGTAATCTAGCTTATTAAGCCTTAATCTTAGCTTTGTAGATTGCTTTTCACGCTGTCATCTTTCTACCAGATATATATCCTTATTCACTGGAAATCTAGCTTATTCCTAGCTTATTCAGCCTTATTCTACCTTTGTAGATTGCTTTTCACGCTGTCCTCTTTCTATCAGATATATATACTTTTTCACTGGAAATCTAGCTTATTCAGCCTTGAACTTAGCTTTGTAGATTGCTTTTCACGCTGTCATCTTTCCACCAGATATATTTTTGTTTTCACTGGAAATCTAGCTTGTTCAGCCTTGATCTTAGCTTTGTAGATTGCTTTTCACACTGTCATCTTTCTATCAGATATATATCCTTATTCACTGGAAATCTAGCTTATTCCTAGCTTATTCAGCCTTATTCTACCTTTGTAGATTGCTTTTCACGCTGTCCTCTTTCTATCAGATATATATACTTTTTCACTGGAAATCTAGCTCATTCAGCCTTAATCTTAGCTTTGTAGATTGCTGTTCACACTGTCCTCTTTCTAGCATATATATATACTTTTTCACTGGAAATCTAGCTTATTCAGCCTTAATCTTAGCTTTGTAGATTGCTTTTCACGCTGTCATCTTTCCACCAGATATATTTTTGTTTTCACTTGAAATCTAGCTTGTTCAGCCTTGATCTTAGCTTTGTAGATTGCTTTTCACACTGTCATCTTTCTATCAGATGTATATCCTTATTCACTGGAAATCTAGCTTATTCCTAGCTTATTCAGCCTTAATCTTTACTTTGTAGATTGCTGTTCACACTGTCATCTTTCTATCAGATATATATCCTTATTTCCTGGAAATCTAGCTTATTCAGCCTTAATCTTAGCTTTGTAGATTACTTTTCACACTGTCATCTTTCCACCAGATATATATCCTTTTTCACTGGAAATCTAGCTTATTCAGCCTTAATCTTAGCTTTGAAGATTGCTTTTCACACTCATCTTTCTATCAGATAATATCCTTTTTCACTGGAAATCTAGCTTATTCAGCCTTAATCTTAGCTTTGTAGATTGCTTTTCACGTTGTCATCTTTCTATCAGATATATACCTTTATTCACTAGAAAATCTAGCTCATTCCTAGCTTATTAATCCTTATTCTACCTTTGTAGATTGCTTTTCACGCTGTCCTCTTTCTATCAGATATATATACTTTTTCACTGGAAATCTAGCTTATTCAGCCTTAATCTTAGTTTTGGAGATTGCTTTTCACATTGTTCTCTTTCTATCAGATATATACCCTTATTCACTGGAAATCTAGCTTATTCAGCCTTAATCTTAACTTTGTAGATTGCTTTTCACGATGTCATCTTTCTATCAGATATATATCCTTATTCATTGGAAATCTAGCTTATTAAGCCTTAATCTTAGCTTTGTAGATTGCTTTTCACGCTGTCATCTTTCTACGAGATATATATCCTTATTTCCTGGAAATCTAGCTTATTCAGCCTTAATCTTAGCTTTGTAGATTACTTTTCACACTGTCATCTTTCCACCAGATATATATCCTTTTTCACTGGAAATCTAGCTTATTCAGCCTTAATCTTAGCTTTGAAGATTGCTTTTCACACTCATCTTTCTATCAGATAATATCCTTTTGCACTGGAAATCTAGCTTATTCACCCTTAATCTTAGCTTTGTAGATTGCTTTTCACACTGTCATCTTTCTATCAGATATATATACCTTTTCACTGGAAATCTAGCTCATTCAGCCTTAATCTTAGCTTTGTAGATTTCTTTTCTACGCTGTCATCTTTCTATCAGATATATATCGTTATTCACTGGAAATCTAGCTTATTAAGCCTTAATCTTAGCTTTGCAGATTGCTTTTCACGCGGTCATCTTTCCACCAGATATATTTTTGTTTTCACTGGAAATCTAGCTTGTCTAGCCTTGATCTTAGCTTTGTAGATTGCTTTTCACACTGTCATCTTTCTATCAGATATATATCCTTATTCACTGGAAATCTAGCTTATTCCTAGCTTATTCAGCCTTGTTCTACCTTTGTAGATTGCTTGTACAGCAGTCCTCTTTCTATCAGATATATATCCTTATTTACTGGAAATCTAGCTTATTCAGCCTTAATCTTAGCTTTGTAGATTGCTTTTCATGCTGACATCTTTCTATCAGATATATATCCTTATTCACTGGAAATCTAGCTTATTCAGCCTTAATCTTAGCTTTGTAGATTGCTTTTCACACTGTCATCTTTCCACCGGATGTATTTTTTTTTCACTGGAAATCTAGCTTGTTCAGCCTTAATCTTAGCTTTGTAGATTGCTTTTCACGCTGTCATCTTTCTATCAGATATATATCCTTATTCACTGGAAATCTAGCTTATTCCTAGCTTATTAATCCTCATTCTACCTTTGTAGATTGCTTTTTACGCTGTCCTCTTTCTATCAGATATATACCCTTATTCACTGGAAATCTAGCTTATTCAGCCTTAATCTTAGCTTTGTAGATTGCTGTTCACACTGTCATCTTTCTATCAGATATATATCCTTATTCACTGGAAATCTAGCTTATTCAGCCTTAATCTTAGCTTTGTAGATTGCTTTTTACATTGTCCTCTTTCTATCAGATATATACCCTTATTCACTGGAAATCTAGCTTATTCAGCCTTAATCTTAGCTTTGTAGATTGCTTTTCACGCTGTCATCTTTCTATCAAATATATATCCTTATTCACTGGAAATCTAGCTTATTAAGCCTTAATCTTAGCTTTGTAGATTGCTTTTCACGCTGTCATCTTTCTACCAGATATATATCCTTATAAATAGGAAATCTAGCTTATTCAGCCTTAATCTTAGCTTTGTAGATTGCTTTTCACACTGTCATCTTTCCACAAGATATATATCCTTATTCACTGGAAATCTAGCTTATTCAGCCTTAATCTTAGCTTTGTAGATTGCTTTTCACGCTGTCATCTTTCTATCAGATATATATCCTTATTCACTGGAAATCTAGCTTATTCAGCCTTAATCTTAGCTTTGTAGATTGCTTTTAACACTCATCTTTCTATCAGATATATATCTTTATTCACTGGAAATCTAGCTTATTCAGCCTTAATCTTAGCTTTGTAGATTGCTTTTCACATTGTCCTCTTTCTATCAGATATATACCCTTATTCACTGGAAATCTAGCTTATTCAGCCTTAATCTTAGCTTTGTAGATTGCTTTTCACGCTGTCATCTTTCTATCAGATATATATCCTTATTCACTGGAAATCTAGCTTATTAAGCCTTAATCTTAGCTTTGTAGATTGCTTTTCTACGCTGTCATCGATCCACCAGATATATTTTTGTTTTCACTGGAAATCTAGCTTGTTCAGCCTTAATCTTAGCTTTGTAGATTGCTTTTCACAGTGTAATCTTTCTATCAGATATATATCCTTATTCACTGGAAATCTAGCTCATTCCTAGCTTATTCAGCCTTATTCTACCTTTGTAGATTGCTTTTCACGCTGTCCTCTTTCTATCAGATATATATACTTTTTCACTGGAAATCTAGCTGATTCAGCCTTAATCTTAGCTTTGTAGATTGCTTTTCACGCTGTCATCTTTCCACCGGATATATTTTTGTTTTCACTGGAAATCTAGCTTGTTCAGCCTTGATCTTAGCTTTGTAGATTGCTTTTCACACTGTCATCTTTCTATCAGATATATATCCTTATTCACTGGAAATCTAGCTTATTCCTAGCTTATTCAGCCTTATTCTACCTTTGTAGATTGCTTTTCACGCTGTCATCTTTCTATCAGATATATATCCTTATTCACTGGAAATCTAGCTTATTCAGCCTTAATCTTAGCTTTGTAGATTGCTTTTCACACTGTCATCTTTCTATCAGATATATATCCTTATTCACTGGAAATCTAGCTTATTCAGCCTTAATCTTAGCTTTGTAGATTGCTTTTCACGCTGTCATCTTTCTATCAGATATATATCCTTATTCACTGGAAATCTAGCTTATTCAGCCTTAATCTTAGCTTTGTAGATTGCTGTTCACACTGTCATCTTTCTATCAGATATATATCCTTATTCACTGGAAATCTAGCTTATTCAGCCTTAATCTTAGCTTTGTAGATTGCTTTTAACGCTGTCATCTTTCTATCAGATATATATCCTTATTCACTGGAAATCTAGCTTATTCAGCCTTAATCTTAGCTTTGTAGATTGCTTTTAACACTCATCTTTCTATCAGATATATATCTTTATTCACTGGAAATCTAGCTTATTCAGCCTTAATCTTAGCTTTGTAGATTGCTTTTCACATTGTCCTCTTTCTATCAGATATATACCCTTATTCACTGGAAATCTAGCTTATTCAGCCTTAATCTTAGCTTTGTAGATTGCTTTTCACGCTGTCATCTTTCTATCAGATATATATCCTTATTCACTGGAAATCTAGCTTATTAAGCCTTAATCTTAGCTTTGTAGATTGCTTTTCTACGCTGTCATCGATCCACCAGATATATTTTTGTTTTCACTGGAAATCTAGCTTGTTCAGCCTTAATCTTAGCTTTGTAGATTGCTTTTCACAGTGTAATCTTTCTATCAGATATATATCCTTATTCACTGGAAATCTAGCTCATTCCTAGCTTATTCAGCCTTATTCTACCTTTGTAGATTGCTTTTCACGCTGTCCTCTTTCTATCAGATATATATACTTTTTCACTGGAAATCTAGCTGATTCAGCCTTAATCTTAGCTTTGTAGATTGCTTTTCACGCTGTCATCTTTCCACCGGATATATTTTTGTTTTCACTGGAAATCTAGCTTGTTCAGCATTGATCTTAGCTTTGTAGATTGCTTTTCATACTGTCATCTTTCTATCAGATATATATCCTTATTGACTGGAAATCTAGCTTATTCCTAGCTTATTCAGCTTTATTCTACCTTTGTAGATTGCTTTTCAGGCTGTCAATCTTTCTATGAGATATATATACTTTTTCACTGGAAATCTAGCTTATTCAGCCTTAATCTTAGCTTTGTAGATTGCTGTTCACGCTGTCATCTTTCTATCAGATATATATCCTTATTCATTGGTAATCTAGCTTATTAAGCCTTAATCTTAGCTTTGTAGATTGCTTTTCACGCTGTCATCTTTCTACAAGATATATATCCTTATTCACTGGAAATCTAGCTTATTCAGCCTTAATCTTAGCTTTGTAGATTGCTTTTAACACTGTCATCATTCCACAAGATATATATCCTTATTCACTGGAAATCTAGCTTATTCAGCCTTAATCTTAGCTTTGTAGATTGCTTTTCACGCTGTCATCTTTCTATCAGACATATATCCTTATTCACTGGAAATCTAGCTTATTAAGCCTTAATCTTAGCTTTGTAGATTGCTTTTCACGCTGTCATCTTTCTATCAGATATATATACTTTTTCACTGGAAATCTAGCTGATTCAGCCTTAATCTTAGCTTTGTAGATTGCTTTTCACGCTGTCATCTTTCCACCAGATGTATTTTTGTTTTCACTGGAAATCTAGCTTGTTCAGCCTTGATCTTAGCTTTGTAGATTGCTTTTCACGCTGTCCTCTTTCTATCAGATATATATACTTTTTCACTGGAAATCTAGCTTATTCAGCCTTAATCTTAGCTTTGTAGATTGCTATTCACGCTGTCATCTTTCGACCAGATATATTTTTGTTTTCACTGGAAATCTAGCTTGTTCAGCCTTAATCTTAGCTTTGTAGATTGCTATTCACGCTGTCATCTTTCTATCAGATATATATCCTTATTCACTGGAAATCTAGCTTATTCAGCCTTAATCTTAGCTTTGTAGATTGCTATTCACGCTGTCATCTTTCTATCAGATATATATCCTTATTCACTGGAAATCTAGCTTATTCAGCCTTAATCTTAGCTTTGTAGATTGCTATTCACGCTGTCATCTTTCTATCAGATATATATCCTTATTCACTGGAAATCTAGCTTGTTCAGCCTTGATCTTAGCTTTGTAGATTGCTTTTCACACTGTCATCTTTCTATCAGATATATATCCTTATTCACTGGAAATCTAGCTTATTCAGCCTAAATCTTAGCTTTGTAGATTGCTATTCACGCTGTCATCTTTCTATTTGATATATATCCTTATTCACTGGAAATCTAGCTTATTCAGCCTTAATCTTAGCTTTGTAGATTGCTTTTCACGCTGTCATATTTCTATCAGATATATATCCTTATTCACTGGAAATCTAGCTTATTCCTAGCTTATTCAGCCTTATTCTACCTTTGTAGATTGCTTTTCACGCTGTCCTCTTTCTATCAGATATATATACTTTTTCACTGGAAATCTAGCTTATTCAGCCTTGAACTTAGCTTTGTAGATTGCTTTTCACGCTGTCATCTTTCCACCAGATATATTTTTGTTTTCACTGGAAATCTAGCTTGTTCAGCCTTGATCTTAGCTTTGTAGATTGCTTTTCACACTGTCATCTTTCTATCAGATGTATATCCTTATTCACTGGAAATCTAGCTTATTCCTAGCTTATTCAGCCTTAATCTTTACTTTGTAGATTGCTGTTCACACTGTCATCTTTCTATCAGATATATATCCTTATTTCCTGGAAATCTAGCTTATTCAGCCTTAATCTTAGCTTTGTAGATTACTTTTCACACTGTCATCTTTCCACCAGATATATATCCTTTTTCACTGGAAATCTAGCTTATTCAGCCTTAATCTTAGCTTTGAAGATTGCTTTTCACACTCATCTTTCTATCAGATAATATCCTTTTTCACTGGAAATCTAGCTTATTCAGCCTTAATCTTAGCTTTGTAGATTGCTTTTCACGTTGTCATCTTTCTATCAGATATATACCTTCATTCACTGGAAATCTAGCTTATTCCTAGCTTATTAATCCTTATTCTACCTTTGTAGATTGCTTTTCACGCTGTCCTCTTTCTATCAGATATATATACTTTTTCACTGGAAATCTAGCTTATTCAGCCTTAATCTTAGTTTTGGAGATTGCTTTTCACATTGTTCTCTTTCTATCAGATATATACCCTTATTCACTGGAAATCTAGCTTATTCAGCCTTAATCTTAGCTTTGTAGATTGCTTTTCACGCTGTCATCTTTCTATCAGATATATATCCTTATTCATTGGAAATCTAGCTTATTAAGCCTTAATCTTAGCTTTGTAGATTGCTTTTCACGCTGTCATCTTTCTACGAGATATATATCCTTATTTCCTCGAAATCTAGCTTATTCAGCCTTAATCTTAGCTTTGTAGATTACTTTTCACACTGTCATCTTTCCACCAGATATATATCCTTTTTCACTGGAAATCTAGCTTATTCAGCCTTAATCTTAGCTTTGAAGATTGCTTTTCACACTCATCTTTCTATCAGATAATATCCTTTTTCACTGGAAATCTAGCTTATTCACCCTTAATCTTAGCTTTGTAGATTGCTTTTCACACTGTCATCTTTCTATCAGATATATATACCTTTTCACTGGAAATCTAGCTTATTCAGCCTTAATCTTAGCTTTGTAGATTTCTTTTCACGCTGTCATCTTTCTATCAGATATATATCGTTATTCACTGGAAATCTAGCTTATTAAGCCTTAATCTTAGCTTTGTAGATTGCTTTTCACGCGGTCATCTTTCCACCAGATATATTTTTGTTTTCACTGGAAATCTAGCTTGTCTAGCCTTGATCTTAGCTTTGTAGATTGCTTTTCACACTGTCATCTTTCTATCAGATATATATCCTTATTCACTGGAAATCTAGCTTATTCCTAGCTTAATCAGCCTTATTCTACCTTTGTAGATTGCTTGTACAGCAGTCCTCATTCTATCAGATATATATCCTTATTTACTGGAAATCTAGCTTATTCAGCCTTAATCTTAGCTTTGTAGATTGCTTTTCATGCTGACATCTTTCTATTAGATATATATCCTTATTCACTGGAAATCTAGCTTATTCAGCCTTAATCTTAGCTTTGTAGATTGCTTTTCACACTGTCATCTTTCCACCGGATGTATTTTTTTTCCACTGGAAATCTAGCTTGTTCAGCCTTAATCTTAGCTTTGTAGATTGCTTTTCACGCTGTCATCTTTCTATCAGATATATATCCTTATTCACTGGAAATCTAGCTTATTCCTAGCTTATTAATCCTCATTCTACCTTTGTAGATTGCTTTTTACGCTGTCCTCTTTCTATCAGATATATATACTTTTTCACTGGAAATCTAGCTTATTCAGCCTTAATCTTAGCTTTGTAGATTGCTTTTCACGCTGTCATCTTTCTATCAGATATATATCCTTATTCATTGGAAATCTAGCTTATTAAGCCTTAATCTTAGCTTTGTAGATTGCTTTTCACGCTGTCATTGATCCACCAGATATATTTTTGTTTTCACTGGAAATCTAGCTTATTCAGCCTTAATCTTAGCTTTGTAGATTGCTTTTCACGCTGTCATCTTTCTATCAGATATATATCCTTATTCATTGGAAATCTAGCTTATTAAGCCTTAATCTTAGCTTTGTAGATTGCTTTTCACGCTGTCATTGATCCACCAGATATATTTTTGTTTTCACTGGAAATCTAGCTTATTCAGTCTTAATCTTAGTTTTGGAGATTGCTTTTCGACATTGTCCTCTTTCTATCAGATATATACCCTTATTCACTGGAAATCTAGCTTATTCAGCCTTAATCTTAGCTTTGTAGATTGCTTTTCACGCTGTCATCTTTCTATCAGATATATATCCTTATTCATTGGAAATCTTGCTTATTAAGCCTTAATCTTAGCTTTGTAGATTGCTTTTCACGCTGTCATTGATCCACCTAATATATTTTTGTTTTCACTGGAAATCTAGCTTATTCAGTCTTAATCTTAGTTTTGGAGATTGCTTTTCGACATTGTCCTCTTTCTATCAGATATATACCCTTATTCACTGGAAATCTAGCTTATTCAGCCTTAATCTTAGCTTTGTAGATTGCTGTTCACGCTGTCATCTTTCTATCAGATATATATCCTTATTCATTGGAAATCTAGCTTATTAAGCCTTGATCTTAGCTTTGTAGATTGCTTTTCACGCTGTCATCTTTCTATCAGATATATATCCTTATTCATTGGAAATCTAGCTTATTCAGCCTTAATCTTAGCTTTGTAGATTGCTGTTCACACTGTCATCTTTCTATCAGATATATATCCTTATTCACTGGAAATCTAGCTTATTCAGCTTTAATCTTAGCTTTGTAGATTGCTTTTCACACTGTCATCTTTCCACAAGATATATATCCTTATTCACTGGAAATCTAGCTTATTCAGCCTTAATCTTAGCTTTGTAGATTGCTTTTCACGCTGTCATCTTTCTATCAGATATATATCCTTATTCACTGGAAATCTAGCTTATTAAGCCTTAATCTTAGCTTTGTAGATTGCTTTTAACGCTGTCATTGATCCACCAGATATATTTTTGTTTTCACTGGAAATCTAGCTTATTCAGCCTTAATCTTAGCTTTGTAGATTGCTTTTCACGCTGTCATCTTTCTATCAGATATATATCCTTATTCACTGGAAATCTAGCTTATTAAGCCTTAATCTTAGCTTTGTAGATTGCTATTCACGCTGTCATCTTTCCACCAGATATATTTTTGTTTTCACTGGAAATCTAGCTTGTTCAGCCTTAATCTTAGCTTTGTAGATTGCTTTTCCCACTGTCATCTTTCTATCAGATATATATCCTTATTCACTGGAAATCTAGCTTATTCCTAGCTTATTAATCCTTATTCTACCTTTGTAGATTGCTTTTCATGCTGTCCACTTTCTATCAGATATATGTCCTTTTTCACTGGAAATCTAGCTTATTCAGCCTTAATCTTAGTTTTGGAGATTGCTTTTCACATTGTCATATTTCTATCAGATATATATCCTTATTCACTGGAAATCTAGCTTATTCCTAGCTTATTCAGCCTTATTCTACCTTTGTAGATTGCTTTTCACGCTGTCCTCTTTCTATCAGATATATATCCTTTTTCACTGGAAATCTAGCTGATTCAGCCTTAATCTTAGCTTTGTAGATTGCTGTTCACACTGTCATCTTTCTACTAGATATATATCCTTATTCACTGAAATCTAGCTTATTTCTAGCTTAATACGCCTTATTCTACCTTTGTAGAATGCTGTTCACACTGTCCTCTTGCTATCATATATATATCCTTATTCATTGGAAATCTAGCTTATTCAGCCTTAATCTTAGCTTTGTAGATTGCTTTTCACGCTGTCATCTTTCCACCAGATATATTTTTGTTTTCACTGAAAATCTAGCTTGTTCAGCCTTGATCTTAGCTTTGTAGATTGCTTTTCATACTGTCATTTTTCTATCAGATATATATCCTTATTGACTGGAAATCTAGCTTATTCCTAGCTTATTCAGCCTTATTCTACCTTTGTAGATTGCTTTTCAGGCTGTCAATCTTTCTATCAGATATATATACTTTTTCACTGGAAATCTAGCTGATTCAGCCTTAATCTTAGCTTTGTAGATTGCTGTTCACACTGTCATCTATCAGATATATATCCTTATTCATTGGTAATCTAGCTTATTAAGCCTTAATCTTAGCTTTGTAGATTGCTTTTCACGCTGTCATCTTTCTACCAGATATATTTTTGTTTTCACTGGAAATCTAGCTTGTTCAGCCTTGATCTTAGCTTTGTAGATTGCTTTTCACACTGTCATCATTCCACAAGATATATATCCTTATTCACTGGAAATCTAGCTTATTCAGCCTTAATCTTAGCTTTGTAGATTGCTTTTCACGCTGTCATCTTTCCACCAGATATATTTTTGTTTTCACTGGAAATCTAGCTTGTTCAGCCTTGATCTTAGCTTTGTAGATTGCTTTTCACACTCTCATCTTTCTATCAGATATATTTTTGTTTTCACTGGAAATCTAGCTTGTTCAGCTTTGATCTTAGCTTTGTAGATTGCTTTTCACACTGTCATCTTTCTATCAGATATATATCCTTATTCACTGGAAATCTAGCTTATTCCTAGCTTATTCAGCCTTATTCTACCTTTGTAGATTGCTTTTCACGCTGTCCTCTTTCTATCAGATATATATACTTTTTCACTGTAAATCTAGCTTATTCAGCCTTAATCTTAGCTTTGTAGATTGCTATTCACGCTGTCATCTTTCCACCAGATATATTTTTGTTTTCACTGGAAATCTAGCTTGTTCAGCCTTAATCTTAGCTTTGTAGATTGCTTTTCACACTGTCATCTTTCTATCAGATATATATCCTTATTCACTGGAAATCTAGCTTATTCCTAGCTTATTAATCCTTATTCTACCTTTGTAGATTGCTTTTAACGCTGTCCACTTTCTATCAGATATATGTCCTTTTTCACTGGAAATCTAGCTTATTCAGCCTTAATCTTAGTTTTGGAGATTGCTTTTCACATTGTCATATTTCTATCAGATATATATCCTTATTCACTGGAAATCTAGCTTATTCCTTGCTTATTCAGCCTTATTCTACCTTTGTAGATTGCTTTTCACGCTGTCCTCTTTCTATCAGATATATATCCTTTTTCACTGGAAATCTAGCTGATTTAGTCTTAATCTTAGCTTTGGAGATGTCTTTTCACACTGTCATCTTTCTATCAGATATATATCCTTATTCACTGGAAATCTAGCTTATTCCTAGCTTATTCAGCCTTATTCTTCCTTTGTAGATTGCTTTTCACGCTGTCCTCTTTATATCAGGTATATATACTTTTTCACTGGAAATCTAGCTGATTCAGCCTTAATCTTAGCTTTGTAGATTGCTGTTCACACTGTCATCTTTCTACTAGATATATATCCTTATTCACTGAAATCTAGCTTATTTCTAGCTTAATACGCCTTATTCTACCTTTGTAGAATGCTGTTCACACTGTCCTCTTGCTATCATATATATATCCTTATTCATTGGAAATCTAGCTTATTCAGCCTTAATCTTAGCTTTGTAGATTGCTTTTCACGCTGTCATCTTTCCACCAGATATATTTTTGTTTTCACTGAAAATCTAGCTTGTTCAGCCTTGATCTTAGCTTTGTAGATTGCTTTTCATACTGTCATTTTTCTATCAGATATATATCCTTATTGACTGGAAATCTAGCTTATTCCTAGCTTATTCAGCCTTATTCTACCTTTGTAGATTGCTTTTCAGGCTGTCAATCTTTCTATCAGATATATATACTTTTTCACTGGAAATCTAGCTGATTCAGCCTTAATCTTAGCTTTGTAGATTGCTGTTCACACTGTCATCTATCAGATATATATCCTTATTCATTGGTAATCTAGCTTATTAAGCCTTAATCTTAGCTTTGTAGATTGCTTTTCACGCTGTCATCTTTCTACCAGATATATTTTTGTTTTCACTGGAAATCTAGCTTGTTCAGCCTTGATCTTAGCTTTGTAGATTGCTTTTCACACTGTCATCATTCCACAAGATATATATCCTTATTCACTGGAAATCTAGCTTATTCAGCCTTAATCTTAGCTTTGTAGATTGCTTTTCACGCTGTCATCTTTCCACCAGATATATTTTTGTTTTCACTGGAAATCTAGCTTGTTCAGCCTTGATCTTAGCTTTGTAGATTGCTTTTCACACTCTCATCTTTCTATCAGATATATTTTTGTTTTCACTGGAAATCTAGCTTGTTCAGCTTTGATCTTAGCTTTGTAGATTGCTTTTCACACTGTCATCTTTCTATCAGATATATATCCTTATTCACTGGAAATCTAGCTTATTCCTAGCTTATTCAGCCTTATTCTACCTTTGTAGATTGCTTTTCACGCTGTCCTCTTTCTATCAGATATATATACTTTTTCACTGTAAATCTAGCTTATTCAGCCTTAATCTTAGCTTTGTAGATTGCTATTCACGCTGTCATCTTTCCACCAGATATATTTTTGTTTTCACTGGAAATCTAGCTTGTTCAGCCTTAATCTTAGCTTTGTAGATTGCTTTTCACACTGTCATCTTTCTATCAGATATATATCCTTATTCACTGGAAATCTAGCTTATTCCTAGCTTATTAATCCTTATTCTACCTTTGTAGATTGCTTTTAACGCTGTCCACTTTCTATCAGATATATGTCCTTTTTCACTGGAAATCTAGCTTATTCAGCCTTAATCTTAGTTTTGGAGATTGCTTTTCACATTGTCATATTTCTATCAGATATATATCCTTATTCACTGGAAATCTAGCTTATTCCTTGCTTATTCAGCCTTATTCTACCTTTGTAGATTGCTTTTCACGCTGTCCTCTTTCTATCAGATATATATCCTTTTTCACTGGAAATCTAGCTGATTTAGTCTTAATCTTAGCTTTGGAGATGTCTTTTCACACTGTCATCTTTCTATCAGATATATATCCTTATTCACTGGAAATCTAGCTTATTCCTAGCTTATTCAGCCTTATTCTTCCTTTGTAGATTGCTTTTCACGCTGTCCTCTTTATATCAGGTATATATACTTTTTCACTGGAAATCTAGCTGATTCAGCCTTAATCTTAGCTTTGTAGATTGCTGTTCACACTGTCATCTTTCTACTAGATATATATCCTTATTCACTGAAATCTAGCTTATTTCTAGCTTAATACGCCTTATTCTACCTTTGTAGAATGCTGTTCACACTGTCCTCTTGCTATCATATATATATCCTTATTCATTGGAAATCTAGCTTATTCAGCCTTAATCTTAGCTTTGTAGATTGCTTTTCACGCTGTCATCTTTCCACCAGATATATTTTTGTTTTCACTGGAAATCTAGCTTGTTCAGCCTTGATCTTAGCTTTGTAGATTGCTTTTCCCACTGTCATCTTTCTATCAGATATATATCCTTATTCACTGGAAATCTAGCTTATTCCTAGCTTATTCAGCCTTATTCTACCTTTGTAGATTGCTTTTCAGGCTGTCAATCTTTCTATCAGATATATATACTTTTTCACTGGAAATCTAGCTGATTCAGCCTTAATCTTAGCTTTGTAGATTGCTGTTCACACTGTCATCTATCAGATATATATCCTTATTCATTGGTAATCTAGCTTATTAAGCCTTAATCTTAGCTTTGTAGATTGCTTTTCACGCTGTCATCTTTCTACCAGATATATATCCTTATAAATAGGAAATCTAGCTTATTCAGCCTTAATCTTAGCTTTGTAGATTGCTTTTCACACTGTCATCATTCCACAAGATATATATCCTTATTCACTGGAAATCTAGCTTATTCAGCCTTAATCTTAGCTTTGTAGATTGCTTTTAACGCTGTAATCTTTCTATCAGATATATATCCTTATTCACTGGAAATCTAGCTTATTAAGCCTAAATCTTAGCTTTGTAGATTGCTATTCACGCTGTCATCTTTCGACCAGATATATTTTTGTTTTCACTGGAAATCTAGCTTGTTCAGCCTTAATCTTAGCTTTGTTGATTGCTTTTCATGCTGTACTCTTTCTATCAGATATATATCCTTATTCACTGGAAAACTAGTCTATTCAGCCTTAATCTTAGCTTTGTAGATTGCTTTTCACGCTGTCATATTTCTATCAGATATATATCCTTATTCACTGGAAATCTAGCTTATTCCTAGCTTATTCAGCCTTATTCTACCTTTGTAGATTGCTTTTCACGCTGTCCTCTTTCTATCAGATATATATACTTTTTCACTGGAAATCTAGCTTATTCAGCCTTGAACTTAGCTTTGTAGATTACTTTTCACGCTGTCATCTTTCCACCAGATATATTTTTGTTTTCACTGGAAATCTAGCTTGTTCAGCCTCGATCTTTGCTTTGTAGATTGCTTTTCACACTGTCATCTTTCTATCAGATATATATCCTTATTCACTGGAAATCTAGCTTATTCCTAGCTTATTCAGCCTTATTCTACCTTTGTAGATTGCTTTTCACGCTGTCCTCTTTCTATCAGATATATATACTTTTTCACTGGAAATCTAGCTTATTCAGCCTTAATCTTAGCTTTGTAGATTGCTGTTCACACTGTCCTCTTTCTAGCATATATATATACTTTTTCACTGGAAATCTAGCTTATTCAGCCTTAATCTTAGCTTTGTAGATTGCTTTTCACGCTGTCATCTTTCCACCAGATATATTTTTGTTTTCACTGGAAATCTAGCTTGTTCAGCCTTGATCTTAGCTTTGTAGATTGCTTTTCACACTGTCATCTTTCTATCAGATGTATATCCTTATTCACTGGAAATCTAGCTTATTCCTAGCTAATTCAGCCTCAATCTTTACTTTGTAGATTGCTGTTCACACTGTCATCTTTCTATCAGATATATATCCTTATTTCCTGGAAATCTAGCTTATTCAGCCTTAATCTTAGCTTTGTAGATTACTTTTCACACTGTCATCTTTCCACCAGATATATATCCTTTTTCACTGGAAATCTAGCTTATTCAGCCTGAATCTTAGCTTTGAAGATTGCTTTTCACACTCATCTTTCTATCAGATAATATCCTTTTTCACTGGAAATCTAGCTTATTCAGCCTTAATCTTAGCTTTGTAGATTGCTTTTCACGTTGTCATCTTTCTATCAGATATATACCTTTATTCACTGGAAATCTAGCTTATTCCTAGCTTATTAATCTTTATTCTACCTTTGTAGATTGCTTTTCACGCTGTCCTCTTTCTATCAGATATATATACTTTTTCACTGGAAATCTAGCTTATTCAGCCTTAATCTTAGTTTTGGAGATTGCTTTTCACATTGTTCTCTTTCTATCAGATATATACCCTTATTCACTGGAAATCTAGCTTATTCAGCCTTAATCTTAGCTTTGTAGATTGCTTTTCACGCTGTCATCTTTCTATCAGATATATATCCTTATTCATTGGAAATCTAGCTTATTAAGCCTTAATCTTAGCTTTGTAGATTGCTTTTCACGCTGTCATCTTTCTACGAGATATATATCATTATTTACTGGAAATCTAGCTTATTCAGCCTTAATCTTAGCGTTGTAGATAACTTTTCACACTGTCATATTTCCACCAGATATATATCCTTTTTCACTGGAAATCTAGCTTATTCAGCCTTAATCTTAGCTTTGAAGATTGCTTTTCACACTCATCTTTCTATCAGATAATATCCTTTTTCACTGGAAATCTAGCTTATTCACCCTTAATCTTAGCTTTGTAGATTGCTTTTCACACTGTCATCTTTCTATCAAATATATATACCTTTTCACTGGAAATCTAGCTTATTCAGCCTTAATCTTAGCTTTGTAGATTTCTTTTCACGCTGTCATCTTTCTATCAGATATATATCGTTATTCACTGGAAATCTAGCTTATTAAGCCTTAATCTTAGCTTTGTAGATTGCTTTTCACGCGGTCATCTTTCCACCAGATATATTTTTGTTTTCACTGGAAATCTAGCTTGTCTAGCCTTGATCTTAGCTTTGTAGATTGCTTTTCACACTGTCATCTTTCTATCAGATATATATCCTTATTCACTGGAAATCTAGCTTATTCCTAGCTTATTCAGCCTTATTCTACCTTTGTAGATTGCTTGTACAGCAGTCCTCTTTCTATCAGATATATATCCTTATTTACTGGAAATCTAGCTTATTCAGCCTTAATCTTAGCTTTGTAGATTGCTTTTCACACTGTCATCTTTCCACCGGATGTATTTTTTTTTTACTGGAAATCTAGCTTGTTCAGCCTTAACCTTAGCTTTGTAGATTGCTTTTCACGCTGTCTATCTATCAGATATATATCCTTATTCACTGGAAATCTAGCTTATTCCTAGCTTATTAATCCTTATTCTACCTTTGTAGATTGCTTTTTACGCTGTCCTCTTTCTATCAGATATATATACTTTTTCACTGGAAATCTAGCTTATTCAGCCTTAATCTTAGCTTTGTAGATTGCTTTTCACGCTGTCATCTTTCTATCAGATATATATCCTTATTCATTGGAAATCTAGCTTATTAAGCCTTAATCTTAGCTTTGTAGATTGCTTTTCACACTGTCATCTTTCTATCAGATATATATCCTTATTCACTGGAAATCTAGCTTATTAAGCCCTGATCTTAGCTTTGTAGATTGCTTTTCACGCTGTCATTGATCCACCAGATATATTTTTGTTTTCACTGGAAATCTAGCTTATTCAGTCTTAATCTTAGTTTTGGAGATTGCTTTTCGACATTGTCCTCTTTCTATCAGATATATACCCTTATTCACTGGAAATCTAGCTTATTAAGCCTTAATCTTAGCTTTGTAGATTGCTTTTCACGCTGTCATTGATCCACCAGATATATTTTTGTTTTCACTGGAAATCTAGCTTATTCAGTCTTAATCTTAGTTTTGGAGATTGCTTTTCGACATTGTCCTCTTTCTATCAGATATATACCCTTATTCACTGGAAATCTAGCTTATTCAGCCTTAATCTTAGCTTTGTAGATTGCTTTTCACGCTGTCATCTTTCTATCAGATATATATCCTTATTCATTGGAAATCTAGCTTATTAAGCCTTAATCTTAGCTTTGTAGATTGCTTTTCACGCTGTCATTGATCCACCAGATATATTTTTGTTTTCACTGGAAATCTAGCTTATTCAGTCTTAATCTTAGTTTTGGAGATTGCTTTTCGACATTGTCCTCTTTCTATCAGATATATACCCTTATTCACTGGAAATCTAGCTTATTCAGCCTTAATCTTAGCTTTGTAGATTGCTTTTCACGCTGTCATCTTTCTATCAGATATATATCCTTATTCATTGGAAATCTAGCTTATTAAGCCTTAATCTTAGCTTTGTAGATTGCTTTTCACGCTGTCCTCTTTCTACCAGATATATATCCTTATAAATAGGAAACCTAGCTTATTCAGCCTTAATCTTAGCTTTGTAGATTGCTTTTCACACTGTCATCTTTCCACAAGATATATATCCTTATTCACTGGAAATCTAGCTTATTCAGCCTTAATCTTAGCTTTGTAGATTGCTTTTCACGCTGTCATCTTTCTATCAGATATATATCCTTATTCACTGGAAATCTAGCTTATTAAGCCTTAATCTTAGCTTTGTAGATTGCTTTTCACGCTGTCATTGATCCACCAGATATATTTTTGTTTTCACTGGAAATCTAGCTTATTCAGTCTTAATCTTAGTTTTGGAGATTGCTTTTCGACATTGTCCTCTTTCTATCAGATATATACCCTTATTCACTGGAAATCTAGCTTATTAAGCCTTAATCTTAGCTTTGTAGATTGCTTTTCACGCTGTCATTGATCCACCAGATATATTTTTGTTTTCACTGGAAATCTAGCTTATTCAGTCTTAATCTTAGTTTTGGAGATTGCTTTTCGACATTGTCCTCTTTCTATCAGATATATACCCTTATTCACTGGAAATCTAGCTTATTCAGCCTTAATCTTAGCTTTGTAGATTGCTTTTCACGCTGTCATCTTTCTATCAGATATATATCCTTATTCATTGGAAATCTAGCTTATTAAGCCTTAATCTTAGCTTTGTAGATTGCTTTTCACGCTGTCATTGATCCACCAGATATATTTTTGTTTTCACTGGAAATCTAGCTTATTCAGTCTTAATCTTAGTTTTGGAGATTGCTTTTCGACATTGTCCTCTTTCTATCAGATATATACCCTTATTCACTGGAAATCTAGCTTATTCAGCCTTAATCTTAGCTTTGTAGATTGCTTTTCACGCTGTCATCTTTCTATCAGATATATATCCTTATTCATTGGAAATCTAGCTTATTAAGCCTTAATCTTAGCTTTGTAGATTGCTTTTCACGCTGTCCTCTTTTACCAGATATATATCCTTATAAATAGGAAACCTAGCTTATTCAGCCTTAATCTTAGCTTTGTAGATTGCTTTTCACACTGTCATCTTTCCCCAAGATATATATCCTTATTCACTTGAAATCTAGCTTATTCAGCCTTAATCTTAGCTTTGTAGATTGCTTTTCACGCTGTCATCTTTCTATCAGATATATATCCTTATTCACTGGAAATCTAGCTTATAAAGCCTTAATCTTAGCTTTGTAGATTGCTTTTCACGCTGTCATTGATCCACCAGATATATTTTTGTTTTCACTGGAAATCTAGCTTATTCAGTCTTTATCTTAGTTTTGGAGATTGCTTTTCGACATTGTCCTCTTTCTATCAGATATATACCCTTATTCACTGGAAATCTAGCTTATTAAGCCTTAATCTACGCTTTGTAGATTGCTTTTCACGCTGTCATTGATCCACCAGATATATTTGTGTTTTCACTGGAAATCTAGCTTATTCAGTCTTAATCTTAGTTTTGGAGATTGCTTTTCGACATTGTCCTCTTTCTATCAGATATATACCCTTATTCACTGGAAATCTAGCTTATTCAGCCTTAATCTTAGCTTTGTAGATTGCTTTTCACGCTGTCATCTTTCTATCAGATATATATCCTTATTCATTGGAAATCTAGCTTATTAAGCCTTAATCTTAGCTTTGTAGATTGCTTTTCACGCTGTCATTGATCCACCAGATATATTTTTGTTTTCACTGGAAATCTAGCGCATTCAGTCTTAATCTTAGTTTTGGAGATTGCTTTTCGACATTGTCCTCTTTCTATCAGATATATACCCTTATTCACTGGAAATCTAGCTTATTCAGCCTTAATCTTAGCTTTGTAGATTGCTTTTCACGCTGTCATCTTTCTATCAGATATATACCCTTATTCACTGGAAATCTAGCTTATTAAGCCTTAATCTTAGCTTTGTAGATTGCTTTTCACACTGTCATCTTTCCACAAGATATATATCCTTATTCACTGGAAATCTAGCTTATTAAGCCTTAATCTTAGCTTTGTAGATTGCTTTTCACGCTGTCATTGATCCACCAGATATATTTTTGTTTTCACTGGAAATCTAGCTTATTCAGCCTTAATCTTAGCTTTGTAGATTGCTTTTCACGCTGTCATCTTTCTATCAGATATATATCCTTATTCACTGGAAATCTAGCTCATTCCTAGGTTATTTAGCCTTATTCTACCTTTGTAGATTGCTTTTCACGCTGTCCTCTTTCTATCAGATATATATACTTTTTCACTGGAAATCTAGCTGATTCAGCCTTAATCTTAGCTTTGTAGATTGCTTTTCACGCTGTCATCTTTCCACCAGATATATTTTTGTTTTCACTGGAAATCTAGCTTGTTCAGCTTTGATCTTAGCTTTGTAGATTGCTTTTCACACTGTCATCTTTCTATCAGATATATATCCTTATTCACTGGAAATCTAGCTTATTCAGCCTTATTCTACCTTTGTAGATTGCTTTTCACGCTGTCCTCTTTCTATCAGATATATATACTTTTTCACTGGAAATCTAGCTTATTCAGCCTTAATCTTAGCTTTGTAGATTGCTATTCACGCGGTCATCTTTCTACCAGATATATTTTTGTTTTCACTGTAAATCTAGCTTGTTCAGCCTTAATCTTAGCTTTGTAGATTGCTTTTCACGCTGTCATCTTTCTATCAGATATATATCCTTTTTCACTGGAAATCTAGCTTATTCCTAGCTTATTAATCCTTATTCTACCTTTGTAGATTGCTTTTCACGCTGTCCACTTTCTATCAGATATATACCCTTATTCACTGGAAATCTAGCTTATTCAGCCTTAATCTTAGCTTTGTAGATTGCTTTTCACGCTGTCATCTTTCTATCAGATATATATCCTTATTCATTGGAAATCTAGCTTATTAAGCCTTAATCTTAGCTTTGTAAATTGCTTTTCACGCTGTCCTCTTTCTACCAGATATATATCCTTATAAATAGGAAACCTAGCTTATTCAGCCTTAATCTTAGCTTTGTAGATTGCTTTTCACACTGTCATCTTTCCACAAGATATATATCCTTATTCACTGGAAATCTAGCTTATTCAGCCTTAATCTTAGCTTTGTAGATTGCTTTTCACGCTGTCATCTTTCTATCAGATATATATCCTTATTCACTGGAAATCTAGCTTATTAAGCCTTAATCTTAGCTTTGTAGATTGCTTTTCACGCTGTCATTGATCCACCAGATATATTTTTGTTTTCACTGGAAATCTAGCTTATTCAGCCTTAATCTTAGCTTTGTAGATTGCTTTTCACGCTGTCCACTTTCTATCAGATATATATCCTTATTCACTGGAAATCTAGCTTGTTCAGCCTTAATCTTAGCTTTGTAGATTGCTTTTCACACTCTCATCTTTCTATCAGATATATATCCTTATTCACTGGAAATCTAGCTTATTCCTAGCTTATTCAGCCTTATTCTACCTTTGTAGATTGCTTTTCACGCTGTCCTCTTTCTATCAGATATATATACTTTTTCACTGGAAATCTAGCTGATTTAGCCTTAATCTTTGCTTTGGAGATTGCTTTTCACACTGTCATCTTTCTATCAGATATATATCCTTATTCACTGGAAATCTAGCTTATTCCTAGCTTATTCAGCCTTATTCTTCCTTTGTAGATTGCTTTTCACGCTGTCCTCTTCATATCAGGTATATATACTTTTTCACTGGAAATCTAGCTGATTCAGCCTTAATCTTAGCTTTGTAGATTGCTGTTCACACTGTCATCTTTCTACTAGATATATATCCTTATTCACTGAAATCTAGCTTATTCCTAGCTTATTCAGCCTTATTCAACCTTTGTAGATTGCTTTTCACGCTGTCCTCTTGCTATCATATATATATCCTTATTCATTGGAAATCTAGCTTATTCAGCCTTAATCTTAGCTTTGTAGATTGCTTTTCACGCTGTCATTTTTCCACCAGATATATTTTTGTTTTCACTGGAAATCTAACTTGTTCAGCCTTGATCTTAGCTTTGTTGATTTCCTTTCACACTGTCATCTTTCTATCAGATATATATCCTTATTCACTGGAAATCTAGCTTATTCCTAGCTTATTCAGCCTTATTCTACCTTTGTAGAATGCTTTAGACGCTGTCCTCTTTCTATCAGATATATATACTTTTTCACTGGAAATCTAGGTTATTCAGCCTTAATCTTAGCTTTGTAGATTGCTTTTCACGCTGTCATTTTTCCACCAGATATATTTTTGTTTTCACTGGAAATCTAACTTGTTCAGCCTTGATCTTAGCTTTGTTGATTTCCTTTCACACTGTCATCTTTCTATCAGATATATATCCTTATTCACTGGAAATCTAGCTTATTCCTAGCTTATTCAGCCTTATTCTACCTTTGTAGATTGCTTTTCACGCTGTCCTCTTTCTATCAGATATATGTCCTTTTTCACTGGAAATCTAGCTGATTCAGCCTTAATCTTAGCTTTGGAGATTGCTTTTCACACTGTCATCTTTCTATCAGATATATATCCTTATTCACTGGAAATCTAGCTTATTCCTAGCTTATTCAGCCTTATTCTACCTTTGTAGATTGCTTTTCACGCTGTCCTCTTTCTATCAGATATATATACTTTTTCACTGGAAATCTAGCTGATTCAGCCTTAATCTTAGCTTTGTAGATTGCTTTTCACGCTGTCATATTTCTATCAGATATATATCCTTATTCACTGGAAATCTAGCTTATTAAGCCTTAATCTTAGCTTTGTAGATTGCTTTTCACGCTGTCATCTTTCCACCAGATATATTTTTGTTTTCACTGGAAATCTAGCTTGTTCAGCCTTGATCTTAGCTTTGTAGATTGCTTTTCACACTGTCATCTTTCTATCAGATATATATACTTATTCACTGGAAATCTAGCTTATTCCTTGCTTATTCAGCCTCATTCTACTTTTGTAGATTGCTTTTCACGCTGTCCTCTTTCTATCAGATATATATACTTTTTCACTGGAAATCTAGCTGATTCAGCCTTAATCTTAGATTTGTAGATTGCTGTTCACACTGTCCTCTTTCTACCATATATATATCCTTATTCATTGGAAATCTAGCTTATTCAGCCTTAATGTTAGCTTTGTAGATTGCTTTTCACGCTGTCATCTTTCCACCAGATATATTTTTGTTTTCACTGGAAATCTAGCTTGTTCAGCCTTGATCTTAGCTTTGTAGATTGCTTTTCACACTGTCATCTTTCTATCAGATATATATACTTATTAACTGGAAATCTAGCTTATTCCTTGCTTATTCAGCCTCATTCTACTTTTGTAGATTGCTTTTCACGCTGTCCTCTTTCTATCAGATATATATACTTTTTCACTGGAAATCTAGCTGATTCAGCCTTAATCTTAGATTTGTAGATTGGTGTTCACACTGTGCTCTTTCTACCATATATATATCCTTATTCATTGGAAATCTAGCTTATTCAGCCTTAATGTTAGCTTTGTAGATTGCTTTTCACGCTGTCATCTTTCCACCAGATATATTTTTTTTTTCACTGGAAATCTAGCTTGTTCAGCCTTGATCTTAGCTTTGTAGATTGCTTTTCACACTGTCATCTTTCTATCAGATATATATCCTTATTCACTGGAAATCTAGCTTATTCCTTGCTTATTCAGCCTTATTCTCCCTTTGTAGATTGCTTTTCACGCTGTCCTCTTTCTATCAGATATATATATACTTTTTCACTGGAAATCTAGCTTATTCAGCCTTAATCTTAGCTTTGTAGATTGCTTTTCACGCTGTCATTTTTCCACCAGATATATTTTTGTTTTCACTTGAAATCTAGCTTGTTCAGCCTTGATCTTTGCTTTGTAGATTGCTTTTCACACTGTCATCTTTCTATCAGATATATATCCTTATTCACTGGAAATCTAGCTTATTCAGCCTGAATCTTAGCTTTGTAGATTGCTTTTCACGCTGTCATCTTTCTACCAGATATATATTCTTATAAATAGGAAATCTAACTGATTCAGCTTCAATCTTAGCTTTGTAGATTGCTTTTCACGCTGTCATCTTTCCACCAGATATATTTTTTTTTTCACTGGTAATCTAGCTTATCTGCCTTAATCTTAGCTTTCTAGATTGCTTTTCACACTGTCATCTTTCTATCAGATATATATATTCTTATTCACTGGAAATCTAGCTTATTCAGCCTTAATCTTAGCTTTGTAGATTGCTTTTCACGCTGTCATCTTTCTATCAGATATATATCCTGTTTCACTGGAAATCTAGCTTATTCAGCCTTAATCTTAGCTTTGTAGATTGCTTTTCACGCTGTCATCTTTCTATCAGATATATATCTTTATTCACTGGAAATCTAGCTTATTCAGCCTTAATCTTAGCTTTGTAGATTGCTTTTCACACTGTCATCTTTCTATCAGATAATATCCTTATTCACTGGAAATCTAGCTTATTCAGCCTTAATCTTAACTTTGTAGATTGCTTTTAATGCTGTCATTTTTCTATCAGATATATATCCTTATTCACTGGAAATCTAGCTTATTCAGCCTCAATCTTAACTTTGTAGATTGCTTTTCACGCTGTCATCTTTCTATCAGATATATATCCTTATTCACTGGAAATATAGCTTATTCAGCCTTAATCTTAGCTTTGTAGATTGCTTTTCACGCTGTTAACTTTTCTATCAGATATATATCTTTTTTCACTGGAAATCTAGCTTATTCAGCCTTAATCTTAGCTTTGTAGATTGCTTTTCACGCTGTCATTTTTGCACCAGATATATTTTTGTTTTCACTTGAAATCTAGCTTGTTCAGCCTTGATCTTTGCTTTGTAGATTGCTTTTCACACTGTCATCTTTCTATCAGATATATATCCTTATTCACTGGAAATCTAGCTTATTCAGCCTTAATCTTAGCTTTGTAGATTTCTGTTCACATTGTCATCTTTCTATCAGATATATATCCTTATTCACCGGAAATCTAGCTTATTCAGCCTTAATCTTAGCTTTGTAGATTGCTGTTCACACTGTCATCTTTCTATCAGATATATATCCTTTTTCACTAGAAATCTAGCTTATTCAGCCTTATTTTAGCTTTGTAGATTGCTTTTCACGCTGTCATCTTTCTATCAGATATATATCCTTATTCACTGGAAATCTAGCTTATTAAGCCTTAATCTTAGCTTTGTAGATTTGTTTTTCACGCTGTTATCTTTCTATCAGATATATATTCTTATTGACTGGAAATCTAGCTGATTCAGCCTTAATCTTAGCTTTGTAGATTACTTTTCACACTGTCATCTTTCCACCAGATATATATGCTTTTTCACTGGAAATCTAGCTTATTCAGCCTTAATCTTAGCTTTGTAGATTTGTTTTTCACGCTGTTATCTTTCTATCAGATATATATTCTTATTGACTGGAAATCTAGCTGATTCAGCCTTAATCTTAGCTTTGTAGATTACTTTTCACACTGTCATCTTTCCACCAGATATATATGCTTTTTCACTGGAAATCTAGCTTATTCAGCCTTAATCTTAGCTTTGTAGATTGCTTTTCACACTCATCATTCCATCAGATAATATCCTTATTCACTGGAAATCTAGCTTATTCAGCCTTAATCTTAGCTTTGTAGATTGCTTTTCACACTCATCATTCCATCAGATAATATCCTTATTCACTGGAAATCTAGCTTATTCAGCCTTAATCTTAGCTTTGTAGATTACTTTTCACACTGTCATCTTTCCACCAGATATATATGCTTTTTCACTGGAAATCTAGCTTATTCAGCCTTAATCTTAGCTTTGTAGATTGCTTTTCACACTCATCATTCTATCAGATAATATCCTTTTTCACTGGAAATCTAGCTTATTCAGCCTTAATCTTAGCTTTGTAGATTGCTTTTTACACTGTCATCTTTCTATCAGATATATATACTTATTCACTGGAAATCTATCTTATTCAGCCTTAATCTTAGCTTTGTAGATTGCTTTTCACACTCATCTTTCTATCAGATAATATCCTTATTCACTGGAAATCTAGCTTATTAAGCCTTAATCTTAGCTTTGTAGATTGCTTTTCACGCTGTCATCTTTCCACCAGATATATTTTTGTTTTCACTGGAAATCTAGCTTGTTCAGCCTTGATCTTAGCTTTGTAGATTGCTTTTCACACTGTCATCTTTCTATCAGATATATATCCTTATTCACTGGAAATCTAGCTTATTCCTAGCTTATTCAGCCTTATTCTACCTTTGTAGATTGCTTTTCACGCTGTCCTCTTTCTATCAGATATATATATACTTTTTCACTGGAAATCTAGCTTATTCAGCCTTAATCTTAGCTTTGTAGATTGCTTTTCACGCTGTCATTTTTCCACCAGATATATTTTTGTTTTCACTTGAAATCTAGCTTGTTCAGCCTTGATCTTTGCTTTGTAGATTGCTTTTCACACTGTCATCTTTCTATCAGATATATATTCTTATAAATAGGAAATCTAACTGATTCAGCCTTAATCTTAGCTTTGTTGATTGCTTTTCACGCTGTCATCTTTCCACCAGATATATTTTTGTTTTCACTGGAAATCTAGCTTATTCAGCCTTAATCTTAGCTGTGTAGATTGCTTTTCACGCTGTCATCTTTCCACCAGATATATTTTTGTTTTCACTGGAAATGTAGCTTGTTCAGCCTTGATCTTAGCTTTGTAGATTGCTTTTCACACTGTCATCTTTCTATCAGATATATATCCTTATTCACTGGAAATCTAGCTGATTCAGCCTGAATCTTAGCTTTGTAGATTGCTTTTCACGCTGTCATCTTTCTACCAGATATATATTCTTATAAATAGGAAATCTAACTGATTCAGCCTTAATCTTAGCTTTGTTGATTGCTTTTCACGCTGTCATCTTTCCACCAGATATATTTTTGTTTTCACTGGAAATCTAGCTTATTCAGCCTTAATCTTAGCTTTGTAGATTGCTTTTCACGCTGTCATCTTTCCACCAGATATATTTTTGTTTTCACTGGAAATGTAGCTTGTTCAGCCTTGATCTTAGCTTTGTAGATTGCTTTTCACACTGTCATCTTTCTATCAGATATATATACTTTTTCACTGGAAATCTAGCTTATTCAGCCTTAATCTTAGCTTTGTAGATTGCTTATCACACTGTCATCTTTCTATCAGATATATATCCTTATTCACTGGAAATCTAGCTTATTCAGCCTTAATCTTAGCTTTCTAGATTGCTTTTCACACTGTCATCTTTCCACCGGATATATTTTTTTTTCACTGGAAATCTAGCTTGTTCAGCCTTAATCTTAGCTTTGTAGATTGCTTTTCACGCTGTCATCTTTCTATCAGATATATATCCTTTTTCACTGGAAATCTAGCTTATTCAGCCTTAATCTTAGCTTTGGAGATTGCTTTTCACGCTGTCATCTTTCTATCAGATATATATATTCTTATTCACTGTAAATCTAGCTTATTCAGCCTTAATCTTAGCTTTGTAGATTGCTTTTCACGCTGTCATCTTTCTATCAGATATATATCTATTTTCACTGGAAATCTAGCTTATTCAGCCTTAATCTTAGCTTTGGAGATTGCTTTTCACGCTGTCATCTTTCTATCAGATATATATATTCTTATTCACTGGAAATCTAGCTTATTCAGCCTTAATCTTAGCTTTGTAGATTGCTTTTCACGCTGTCATCTTTCTATCAGATATATATCCTTTTTCACTGGAAATCTAGCTTATTCAGCCTTAATCTTAGCTTTGGAGATTGCTTTTCACGCTGTCATCTTTTTATCAGATATATATCCTTTTTCACTGGAAATCTAGCTTATTCAGCCTTAATCTTAGCTTTGTAGATTGCTTTTCACGCTGTCATCTTTCTATCAGATATATATATTCTTATTCACTAGAAATCTAGCTTATTCAGCCTTAATCTTAACTTTGTAGATTGCTTTTCACGCTGTCATCTTTCTATCAGATATATATATTCTTATTCACTAGAAATCTAGCTTATTCAGCCTCAATCTTAACTTTGTAGATTGCTTTTCACGCTGTCATCTTTCTATCAGATATATATCGTTTTTCACTGTAAATCTAGCTTATTCAGCTTTAATCTTAGCTTTGTAGATTGCTTTTCACACTGTCATCTTTCTATCAGATATATATCCTTATTCACTGGAAATCTAGCTGATTCAGCTTTAATCTTAGCTTTGTAGATTGCTTTTCACACTGTCATCTTTCTATCAGTTATATATCCTTATTCACTGGAAATCTAGCTTATTCAGCCTTAATCTTAGCTTTGTAGATTTCTTTTAACACTGTCATCTTTCTATCAGATATATATCCTTATTCACTGGAAATCTAGCTTATTCAGCCTTAATCTTAGCTTTGTAGATTGCTTTTCACGCTGTTAACTTTTCTATCAGATATATATCTTTTTTCACTGGAAATCTAGCTTATTCAGCCTTAATCTTAGCTTTGTAGATTGCTTTTCACGCTGTCATTTTTCCACCAGATATATTTTTGTTTTCACTTGAAATCTAGCTTGTTCAGCCTTGATCTTTGCTTTGTAGATTGCTTTTCACACTGTCATCTTTCTATCAGATATATATCCTTATTCACTGGAAATCTAGCTTATTCAGCCTGAATCTTAGCTTTGTAGATTGCTTTTCACGCTGTCATCTTTCTATCAGATATATATTCTTATAAATAGGAAATCTAACTGATTCAGCCTTAATCTTAGCTTTGTAGATTGCTTTTCACGCTGTCATCTTTCCACCAGATATATTTTTGTTTTCACTGGAAATCTAGCTTATTCAGCCTTAATCTTAGCTTTGTAGATTGCTTTTCACACTGTCATCTTTCTATCAGTTATATATCCTTATTCACTGGAAATCTAGCTTATTCAGCCTTAATCTTAACTTTGTAGATTGCTTTTCACACTGTCATCTTTCTATCAGATATATATCGTTTTTCACTGGAAATCTAACTTATTCAGCTTTAATCTTAGCTTTGTAGATTGCTTTTCACGCTGTCATCTTTCCACCAGATATATTTTTGTTTTCACTGGAAATCTAGCTTATTCAGCCTTAATCTTAGCTTTGTAGATTGCTTTTCACGCTGTCATCTTTCCACTAGATATATTTTTGTTTTCACTGGAAATCTAGCTTGTTAAGCCTTGATCTTAGCTTTGTAGATTACTTTTCACACTGTCATCTTTCTATCAGATATATATACTTTTTCACTGGAAATCTAGCTTATTCAGCCTTAATCTTAGCTTTGTAGATTGCTTTTCACACTGTCATCTTTCTATCAGATATATATCCTTATTCACTGGAAATCTAGCTGATTCAGCCTTAATCTTAGCTTTGTAGATTGCTGTTCACTGAAAATCTAGCTTATTTCCAGCTTAATACGCCTTATTCTACCTTTGTAGATTGCTTTTCATACTGTCATCTTTCCACCAGATATATTTTATTTTTCACTGGTAATCTAGCTTATCTGCCTTAATCTTAGCTTTGTAGATTGCTTTTCACGCTGTCATCTTTCTATCAGATATATATATTCTTATTCACTAGAAATCTAGCTTATTCAGCCTCAATCTTAACTTTGTAGATTGCTTTTCACGCTGTCATCTTTCTATCAGATATATATCGTTTTTCACTGTAAATCTAGCTTATTCAGCTTTAATCTTAGCTTTGTAGATTGCTTTTCACACTGTCATCTTTCTATCAGATATATATCCTTATTCACTGGAAATCTAGCTTATTCAGCCTTAATCTTAACTTTGTAGATTGCTTTTAACGCTGTCATCTTTCTATAAGATATATATCCTTATTCACTGGAAATCTAGCTTATTCAGCCTTAATCTTAGCTTTGTAGATTGCTCTTCACACTGTCATCTTTCTATCAGATATATATCCATATTCACTGGAAATCTAGCTGATTCAGCCTTAATCTTAGCTTTGTAGATTGCTTTTCACACTGTCATCTTTCTATCAGTTATATATCCTTATTCACTGGAAATCTAGCTGATTCAGCCTTAATCTTAGCTTTGTAGATTGCTTTTCACACTGTCATCTTTCTATCAGTTATATATCCTTATTCACTGGAAATCTAGCTTATTCAGCCTTAATCTTAACTTTGTAGATTGCTTTTAACGCTGTCATTTTTCTATCAGATATATATCCTTATTCACTGGAAATCTAGCTTATTCAGCCTTAATCTTAACTTTGTAGATTGCTTTTCACGCTGTCATCTTTCTATCAGATATATATCCTTATTCACTGGAAATTTATCTTATTCAGCCTTAATCTTAGCTTTGTAGATTGCTTTTCACGCTGTTAACTTTTCTATCAGATATATATCTTTTTTCACTGGAAATCTAGCTTATTCAGCCTTAATCTTAGCTTTGTAGATTGCTTTTCACGCTGTCATTTTTCCACCAGATATATTTTTGTTTTCACTTGAAATCTAGCTTGTTCAGCCTTGATCTTTGCTTTGTAGATTGCTTTTCACACTGTCATCTTTCTATCAGATATATATCCTTATTCACTGGAAATCTATCTTATTCAGCCTGAATCTTAGCTTTGTAGATTGCTTTTCACGCTGTCATCTTTCTATCAGATATATATTCTTATAAATAGGAAATCTAACTGATTCAGCCTTAATCTTAGCTTTGTAGATTGCTTTTCACGCTGTCATCTTTCCACCAGATATATTTTTGTTTTCACTGGAAATCTAGCTTATTCAGCCTTAATCTTAGCTTTGTAGATTGCTTTTCACGCTGTCATCTTTCCACTAGATATATTTTTGTTTTCACTGGAAATCTAGCTTGTTAAGCCTTGATCTTAGCTTTGTAGATTGCTTTTCACACTGTCATCTTTCTATCAGATATATATACTTTTTCACTGGAAATCTAGCTTATTCAGCTTCAATCTTAGCTTTGTAGATTGCTGTTCACTGAAAATCTAGCTTATTTCCAGCTTAATACGCCTTATTCTACCTTTGTAGATTGCTTTTCACACTGTCATCTTTCCACCGGATATATTTTTTTTTCACTGGAAATCTAGCTTGTTTAGCCTTAATCTTAGCTTTGTAGATTGCTTTTCACGCTGTCATCTTTCTATCAGATATATATCCTTTTTCACTGGAAATCTAGCTTATTCAGCCTTAATCTTAGCTTTGGAGATTGCTTTTCACGCTGTCATCTTTTTATCAGATATATATCCTTTTTCACTGGAAATCTAGCTTATTCAGCCTCAATCTTAGCTTTGTAGATTGCTTTTCACGCTGTCATCATTCTATCAGATATATATATTCTTATTCACTAGAAATCTAGCTTATTCAGCCCTAATCTTAACTTTGTAGATTGCTTTTCACGCTGTCATCTTTCTATCAGATATATATCGTTTTTCACTGGAAATCTAACTTATTCAGCCTTAATCTTAGCTTTGTCGATTGCTCTTCACACTGTCATCTTTCTATCAGATATATATCCTTATTCACTGGAAATCTAGCTGATTCAGCCTTAATCTTAGCTTTGTAGATTGCTTTTCACAGTGTCATCTTTTTATCAGTTATATATCCTTATTCACTGGAAATCTAGCTTATTCAGCCTTAATCTTAACTTTGTAGATTGCTTTTAACGCTGTCATTTTTCTATCAGATATATATCCTTATTCACTGGAAATCTAGATTATTCAGCCTTAATCTTAGCTTTGTAGATTGCTTTTCACGCTGTCATCTTTCTATCAGATATATATCCTTTTTCACTGGAAATCTAGATTATTCAGCCTTAATCTTAGCTTTGTAGATTGCTGTTCACGCTGTCATCTTTCTATCAGTTATATATCCTTATTCACTGGAAATCTAGCTTATCCAGCCTTAATCTTAGCTTTGTAGATTGCTTTTCACACTGTCATCTTTCTATCAGATATATATATTCTTATTCACTGGAAATCTAGCTTATTCAGCCTTAATCTTAGCTTTGTAGATTGCTTTTCACGCTGTCATCTTTCTATCAGATATATATCCTTTTTCACTGGAAATCTACATTATTCAGCCTTAATCTTAGCTTTGTAGATTGCTTTTCACGCTGTCATCTTTCTATCAGATATATATCCTTTTTCACTGGAAATCTAGATTATTCAGCCTTAATCTTAGCTTTGTAGATTGCTTTTCACACTGTCATCTTTCTATCAGATATATATATTCTTATTCACTGGAAATCTAGATTATTCAGCCTTAATCTTAACTTTGTAGATTGCTTTTCACACTGTCATCTTTCTATCAGATATATATATTCTTATTCACTGGAAATCTAGCTTATTCAGCCTTAATCTTAGCTTTGTAGATTGCTTTTCACACTGTCATCTTTCTATCAGATATATATATTCTTATTCACTGGAAATCTCGATTATTCAGCCTTAATCTTAACTTTGTAGATTGCTTTTCACACTGTCATCTTTCTATCAGATATATATATTCTTATTCACTGGAAATCTAGCTTGTTCAGCCTTAATCTTAGCTTTGTAGATTGCTTTTCACGCTGTCATCTTTCTATCAGATATATATTCTTATTCACTGGAAATCTAGCTTATTCAGCCATAATCTTAACTTTATAGATTGCTTTTCACGCTGTCATCTTTCTATCAGATATATATCCTTTTTCACTGTAAATCTAGCTTATTCAGCCTTAATCTTAACTTTGTAGATTGCTTTTCACACTGTTTTCTTTCTATCAGATATATATCCTTTTTCACTGTAAATCTAGCTTATTCAGCCTTAATCTTAGCTTTGTAGATTGCTGTTCACATTGTCATATTTCTATCAGATATATATCCTTATTCACTGGAAATCTAGCTTATTCAGCCTTAATCTTAGCTTTGATGATTGCTGTTCACACTGTCATATTTCTATCAGATATATCCTTATTCACTGGAAATCTAGCTTATTCAGCCTTAATGTTAGCTTTGTAGATTGCTTTTCACGCTGTTATCTTTCTATCAGATATATATCCTTATTGACTGGAAATCTAGCTTATTCAGCCTTAATCTTAGCTTTGTAGATTACTTTTCACACTGTCATCGTTCCACCAGATATATATCCTTTTTCACTGGAAATCTAGCTTATTCAGCCTCAATCTTAGCTTTGTAGATTGCTTTTCACACTCATCTTTCTATCAGATAATATCCTTTTTCACTGGAAATCTAGCTTATTCAGCCTTAATCTTAGCTTTGTAGATTGCTTTTTACACTGTCATCTTTCTATCAGATATATATACTTATTCACTGGAAATCTATCTTATTCAGCCTTAATCTTAGCTTTGTTGATTTCTGTTCACATTGTCATCTTTCTATCAGATATATATCCTTATTCACCGGAAATCTAGCTTATTCAGCCTTAATCTTAGCTTTGTAGATTGCTGTTCACACTGTCATCTTTCTATCAGATATATATCCTTATTCACTGGAAATCTAGCTTATTCAGCCTTAATCTTAGCTTTGTAGATTGCTTTTTACACTGTCATCTTTCTATCAGATATATATCCTTATTCACTAGAAATCTAGCTTATTCAGCCTTATTTTAGCTTTGTAGATTGCTTTTCATACTGTCATCTTTCCACCAGATATATATCCTTTTTCACTGGTAATCTAGCTTATCTGCCTTAATCTTAGCTTTCTAGATTGCTTTTCACACTGTCATCTTTCCACCGGATATATTTTTTTTTTCACTGGAAATCTAACTTGTTCAGCCTTAATCTTTGCTTTGTAGATTGCTTTTCACGCTGTCATTTTTCTATCAGATATATATCCTTATTCACTGGAAATCTAGCTTATTCAGCCTTGATCTTAGCTTTGTAGATTGCTTTTCACACTGTCATCTTTCTATCAGATATATATATCCTTATTCACTGGAAATCTTGCTTATTCAGCTTTAATCTTAGCCTTGTAGATTGCTGTTCACACTGTCATCTTTCTATCAGATATATATCCTTATTCACTGGAAATCTAGCTCCATCCTAGCTTATTCAGCATTATTCTCCCTTTGTAGATTGCTTTTCACGCTGTCCTCTTTCTTCCAGATACATATCTTTATTCAGGAAATCTTTTTACCATTAATGTATCGTTTCTATTTATCCTTTATATAATTGCCAGCTTCCTCATGTCAGCATAATATAGCACCTATTCTTTAGAGGCCCTTTCCTCAATCAACAATTAACAGTGTATCCTTTAACTTCCACTGTTCTCTCATAATACTCTTAAATGGATCGTATGACTAAACTCGCCTTTCACACATTCTTCATTCAACTACTATACGTTTCTATTTGGGGTAAACTGTCTCCTCACCTACCGAGCTTTCTCTATCTTTATGTCACAAATAACTGGTTTATGCTGTGTTAAAATTACTTCGCATTACTCAAGAGCTTTCTTTCTTTTTAACTGCCAACAGATAATTTACTTAAGAGTGTGCTGTGTCATATTCATATGTAGCTAGATGACTCACTTTTCTTCAAAAAACGTATCTGCACTCAACACGTCCATGGCAAGAGCAAATTGTTAGATTATTTTCTCCTTTTATACTACATTCCCCATCTGCATTACTTCCATCAACATGGTTACACAAGCAGAGGTTTTTAAGACATTACAGTTAAACTCTTCCACCATGGCAAGTACTTCTTTCTCATCAACTCCAAAAGGCCTGTCATAAGACTGATCTTTTGTATATTCACTTAAACCACATTCTTCTGCATGAAGTGGTGTAGCTGTAAAACATGTTTTTTTTTTCATTTCCAACCCCAAACAACTTTCTTTTTTTTTCTACTTCTGATAGTTACCTCTCCATCGTTTACATTGGTAAATAAGTTTTCTCTAAAAAAGTCCAACAATCTCCCCTGACCTTCCTTATAAGCTTCCAACATTCACAGTGAAATAGTTGAAGTTGAATAGATTACACTGTCTACATCTAACAAAAGTCCGATACCTTCACTAAGATTAGTTCTAGTCCTGTTTACGCAGTTGTTTGAATGAAAACTTTTTATAATTAAGTAGGGCAAAATTTGTATATTCTGTTTTCCCTTCTTGATGCCAACACGATCCGGTTACAGGGACAAGTATTTGTTTGTAGAGAATTAGTACCTTTTCAAGATGGTGGCCTATTCATGTCATCCTTGTCTTGTATTTGTAAATTTTCTAGCGGTAAGTCTGCTTATGCAAGTGCTAAGTCTACAATATTTTGGATTTAGTTAGTATCCCTGGGAATTTAAACTGCATTTTATTTCTTTGTTTAAAATGACTCGAAGCTTCTTTAGACTATATATATATATATATATATATATATATATATATATATACACGAGGCATGTCTCAAAAGTATCTGACCGTTATTTTTTCCATGCGAAATAGATGATAGGGCGGCACCACTCTACACAGTGAAGGAAGGCACCTTCATGTGCATGTGTAAATTTTATCATTGCCTGCGTGTTAGTTGCTGCCTGTCAGTTGCGTGGTTAGCTGCTACACAACACGTCTGTCGGATTACCAATTCTCTCAAGATAACTGAATGTTTTGAGCCAAGGTACATTAAAAAATGGCCACACATCAGCAGAGAATGACCAGCGTTCTGGCAGGCCTAAAACTGCTCGGAGATCAGCTGTTGTTGAGAGGGTGCAAAATTTGGTGATGAAAAATCGTTGTTCAACTGTGCAGCAGATCACCCAAGAGGTCGGAGTGAGATTCCACACATGCAATTTTGTGTGATGATTTGAACAGTCAGAGTGGCTGCAAAATTTGTGCCCAAGTTGTTGCCGCAGGATCAAAAGGACCTCCGTTTTCAAGTTACACAGGACCTTCTGGAAACCGCTAACACTGATCCAAAGTTTCTAAACACAATGATAATTGGAGATAAGTCATGGGTGTATGGGTACGACCCAGAAACAAAAATACAGTCGTTGCAATGGAATCATCCCTAGTCTCCAAGGCCAAAAATAACGTGACATGTGCAGCACTGGAAGAACAAACAGTGACAAAGATGTTTTCCGGCATCTCGAAAGCCAAGACATGTTGACGGCGAAAAACTGGCAACTGCATCATGACAACGTCCCCACACATTCATCTTAATTGATCCAACATTTCTTGGCCAAACATGGAATTCCAGTCATTCGCCAACCTCCCTCCTCTCCAGACATGGCTCCTTGCAACTTCTGGTTGTTTTTACAATTGAAGACGCCACTGAAAGGTTCCTGTTTTGAGACTAGAGAAGAGATAATGTGAAACGCAATGACAGAGATGAACACCATTCCAAAAGAAGACTTCCAGAGGTGTTTCTGACAGTGGCTGGATTGGTGGGCTAAGTGTGTGCAAGCACAAGGGGCCTACTTTGAAGGGTATGAGGGTCCCAACCCTGTCAGGTATTGGATATATTTTTCCTAAGACCAGATACTTTTTAGACAGGCCTCATATATATATATATATATATATTATATGTATTAGTATTTCATGTATCCACATTAAATTTTATAAAGAGATATAATTTTTTATGTATCGATTTTCAGTATTTACTTCAACAGTGCTCGATACGTAAGTAGAGTTAGGTAGTAAGCTATGAATATATATGTATATATAAAAGCACTCGGCAAAAATAACTCCATGCATTTTAGCCTGAAGATTCCCCCTGGGGATGAAACGCAGGAGCCTCTGTGTAGCTTAATTGCCATAAATGTATTTTCATAGCTTACAATATATATATATATATATATATATATATATATATATAAATCAATGTGTGTCATTTGCCAAGCATCGCCTTCTGCTTGAGAAGAAAATTCCACGTCATAGATTGATAAGTAAACAGCTTGCAAAGCCTCTAAACTTAACAATCATTGAAATAGTGCAGATTCGAACTATCAAAGATCGTCTCCCATGAAGCTGCAATGATCTCTCCTCTGAAGCATGTGTTTCTAAATGTTAACTACAAGAAATGAAACTAGCCATAAAGAATAGAGGTACTTTTGTTACAGGTTAGGGTTAGATTTAGTTCTGCTATGTTCTCTCTACATGCACACATATGAACATGTAAACCCCAGGAATGATTTGCCGCTTCGCCATACACATATACTATTAAGAGGTTATTTTTTGCACATTACATAGTACCGGGATGTATGGAAATCAGTCAATTATTACATCAGAATTCGATTTTTCCCCCAAAGTTTGAAATGATCTCCAAGTTTGTCCTTTCCCAAATTAGTGGGTCTATACCTTCACAATATCTTTATAACTAATTCTTTTTGGCAAAAAAAACATGTATAAAAAGTAATATTATTCCTTATTCAAATATTTTTTTATATTTTCAGAATCTTCAGCAATCAAAACAAATCCATCATTTGATTGGAATGGATATCAATTCTGATGAAGCATAGACATATGGAAATGTTTTTAAAATATTGACATCTTTTTTAGTGAAGTTTAAAAGTGTGAAAACATAAGAAAAATATACTCGCATAATGATTTACATCAGTATAGGATTATTATTCAATCCATCGATCTAATAGATTATAGTAAAATATCTATAAACACATTCTGCTAAAAATGTCTAACATTTCCGCGTCACAAACGAACTTGGAATCTGATAAACAAGATACAACATATTCGGGTGAAGTATCTGATACTTCCTTTTCAAAGAACAAGAGGAAACAACATAAAGAACCAAAGCGAAAAGAGAAACCTTTTTCTTGTGAAGTATGTGACTTTTCTTTTTCAGGGAAATTACAATTGGTGCAGCACGTGCGGACACATACTGGAGAGAAACCATATTCTTGTGAAGTCTGTGGTTCTTCATTTACAACTAAATACAGTATGTTGAAGCACATGCGTACACATACTGGAGAGAAACCATATTCTTGTGGAGTTTGTGGCTCTTCTTTTTCACAGAAATCATATTTGTTGCAGCACGTGCGAGCACACACTGGAGAGAAACCATACACTTGTGAATATTGTGACTTTTCTTTTAGAGATAAATCCAATATGTTGAGGCATATGCGAGTACACACTGGTGAGAAACCTTATTCTTGTGAAATATGTGACTCTTCTTTTTCACAGAAATCTACTATGGTTTCACACATGCATACACATACTGGAGAGAAACCATATTCTTGTAAATTTTGTGACACTCTTTTTACACAGAAATCTACTATGCGTGTACACATGCGAATACATACAGGAGAGAAACCATATTCTTGTCAAATATGTGGCTCCTCTTTCAAACTAAAATCCCATTTCGTGCAGCACATAAAAACTCACACTGTAGAGAACTAATAGTATTGTGAAGTATGTCCTTTTTCACAATTTTCTCATCCATATGCCAAAACATGTGGATAAATATATAAGCTGATATATTAATTCGATCAAAATCTGAAAAGCGATTTTTTAATAAAAATAATATGAAAATACAGTAAAATGTTGCAGGAGTAATTTGTTTGATAAATCTCACGGTTCTCTCTACCGGCAACAAGAAGGCCCCGGTATGATCTTCGATATAACATATGCACACGACACGCCGACGCTTTTATAAATACTTATTTTAATATTTTTAATTCTATTTTAGTTGGTTTTTCATATAAGTAACTGATAAATAAGAAAAGTAAATTTTAATTTTTAAAGGATTTTCTTAAATATAATTGAATTACTTTTTTATAGACCATTTGTAAATTCAGAACTAAAGCTGAGCGGTTTCATTTTACTAAACGTTAATACAATAAATATATTGTCTGGTGGTAAATACATTTTCTGTCTAAAAATCTGTGAATGCATTTTTACATTGTATTACTGAATGAAAATATGATTAATGTATTGTCTTGTAGAAACTACATTTTCTGTCTACAAATTGTGTAAATTCATTTACCAACAAGGAAAGAAGCTATTAAAAGAAGGCTTCTGTCATCTTGAGATCTCGACAGAAAAAGGTTCGTATTTTGATGAATCTCGGGTTGATCGGGCGTATTCATGTCGAGAGCGCACCAATGGAGTGAGTTAGTTGGTGAACATTCCATTTAAGCACTTGTAAAACAATCATAGAACCTGATTTGTCAAGCATATTGTATATGCATTCAGAGATGACATTTAGGATATACTCAGTAAAAAGGACGTGCCTAAATCTGTTTACTGTTCGTCAGAAAGAAGTTTAGCATTAACGCAGTGATGGACTATCAGACCATTTAATGATTCAAATATTTTAGTGCGGGAGGAGGCTGATGTGGCGATTATTATGTGGGTTAGTTCGTTCACTAGTATTATTTTACTCTGGTTCCTTACAGTCAAATTTCCAGCTACCAAAGAAGCCGTATTTGTTGTAGAGTTTAGAGAGGACAGGAGCCAGCTCAGCAGATCATTTCATTATTACTATAGTAGGAATATAATTAAGCCAAAAGGCTTTGGGGGTATCAAGGTTTTTTATGATGTCATGGATATAAGAAGGGATGATTATTAGATCGGTGTGTGTGGGTTCTGTCTGCAGTGGGACATTAGGAAAGAAGTGGATCATGAAGTCCAAGGTGGAGTTTAAAGCGACTGCTGGGCAAGCAGTTCAGCCTGTTCAGTCGCTGTGCAAGCGACTTTCTTTTGGTGGTATCGTGAGGGAATTGTTGATTATTAAGTATTTACCACGTCATTATAGATGTTCTAAAAATCGTGAGCCCCTTATTTATGCTACCTAAGGCGTTTTCTGGTCATCATTCTTAGATGTTTTAACACTCTAGTATAATCTCTGATTAATTCTTGTCTTGTCATAGGCTTTCGGTCGAAAGTTTAGGGTGAGATCAACCATCACAAGGTTATACGCCGTTCCTGTCATACAAACCTCGGGCAGTATAGTCAAGAATAGGTCGAGGAGTGAGGTTTGCTGATCGGGAAAGTTACAGTTTGCGAAAGGGAATGTACAATAGAGAAACTATACGTGTTACGAGCTGCATCTGCAGAGTTCGACAAACCAATCTAATTCCTGTGGTAGGCATTAAAATCCCCAAATATATTCATTTGAGTGTTCGGGCCTAAAGAGTGCTACATCTATATTATTAGAAACATAGTCGAGCAGGGTACAGTTTTGGATCGAAGGAGGTAGATAGATGGTAGCATATGTGTCAATGAAAACCTGATTCAAGACTATGTTCTCTACTCAAGATGAGCATTTTATAGATATAGCTTCTAAGTCTATGCATATGTTTGTCAGAGTTCTTACAGCAGAGTGGGATGTATCAAGTCATGTCAAAACGAGTGGAGGTAATTGAGTTTAGGTTACTTTCAATTATATCCTAGGAGAAAGGATTCTACATCACCCAATCCTCTTAATATTTGTGAATTCAAGCAAGGAAGGGAAAGAAGGAGTGCAAAATATCAAGGGATATCAGGAGAGGAGCTCGATTCGGTTGCAGATTCTTTTGCACAATTACAAGAATGTTGTTGGGACCAGGATCCCTGCTAGCCACTAAGTTCTTGATAAGTTTGGCAACATGCTGGACAGATATATAAATACCGTTTAGAGTATTTAAAGTCATAGGGGCATATTCTGGGGGTAAGTGGCCCTGATCACAAAGGGCAGAAGTAGATGCAAAGTTCGTCGCAAAAGGTATGATACTTAACAGATGCAGAGGAAATCACCTGGCCCATCTATGATGGTAGGAATAGAGGTCTTACATCTGTTCAGAAGCATGGTTTTTATTATCACACAATCGGCAGAAACCTATGCTCAGCAATTCTATATTCAATGGATTGGCACACAACCATGGCCATCCCTACTACAGGCCAGGCAATCGTGCAACTGGGTTTTTTTTACTGGGGGCCATGTGAATTTTCTTAAATATTCGATATATAAGTTGCAAACAAAGGTAAAATTCCTCTGTGAGATTAGTTTGATGGTTTTATGTGTTTTACATACCAAATAATAAGAACCACAATGAGCTAATTGATAAATTTTACAATTATTGACAAATTCCTATGAATGAAGAGACAGGTAATTTTGAATAAACAAAGGCAAATGCATATTTCAATGAAGAATTTTTATTTCAATGTTAGATTTTTTTAGAGAATTTGTACTTATGTCAAAAGATCATTAATTGTATATTGTGGTTAAAAAGAAAAAAAGGATCCACACCAGTTGATGATATCAAGCAGAGAATGTGATATGTATTTTACTAACCCAAAACTTAAACTGTCCGCATTTTGATTGTTTCAAACACAACATTTTGGCTATAGTCTTCATTTCACATCATAAAATAATCCAAAAATAAAGTTCAAACTAAAATTTCAGCATCTAAATCTCTAGTGTGGTCTCGTAGTCGATTAATCTAAGCAAACAAATTCACTGAAATGGAAGATGGAATTAGAAAAAATAAACAGATTCACTGAAATGGAAGATGAAATGTGATGAAATGTCCATAGATTAAATAGAAGGTTTAATTAAAAATCTATAGGTTATCCTATAAAATGGACAGGGTTCACAGCAATGAGTTACGATAACCAGAATGTTGTGGCAAAACAAGGAGGACACTACTTACAAAAATTTCTAAGGAAAGTTCTTCACCTCAAAATCTGAAAGTAGTAATTAAAACTTCTTATTTTAATGTCTCACTAATGACTTGTTATCATCAAGAATCCACCCCAAAGAGTGTTCTTTCTTTTTGCGGTATAGAAAAGAGAAAAAGCACCCCCCGGATCCCCATGCTCCACCATAAAAGAAAAACTCAAAAACTGAAAAAATCATTTTATTCTTAAAAAAGTTTGTACACAATGGTATTGCAGAAACAGTGAGTCCTGTGTTTCTAATGATCAATTACCTTTTCTAACTGATTATAAAGCACAAACAACAAACTCCTGTATTTAAAAAGAAAGTGAGTTTACTTTTTACAATAAATCAGAAAAAAAGCTTTGACATATATATTCGCACCATATCACAGAATCAACGAGTCCTTTGTTTCTAATGATCAATTATTTTTCACTGATCCTAAAGCAAAACAACAAACATTTTTACTGATGAAAATCCATACTTATACCATACTGCAAAATAAACAAACAGATTAATTCAATAAGAAAACTATTTTGACTTCAACATGTATTTTACACCAGGCTCTTGCAGAAATAATTAGTTCCTCTGTTCTTACAGATCAATAATTATTTATAATTGATCAGACTGCTAAAATTTCAAGATAATTTCAAAACCTTTACTTGACTTGGGCGACTGAAACAAACAATAATTCTTGAAAAATATATTTGATAATATAATTCCATGCACTCTCACTGTATTGAAATGATACATTTAAGACACCAACATGAAAATTTTTGTTAAAGAATTTCTGCAAACCTTTGATTTGACAGCATTGAACATTATGAAACAGAAAAACACCCACTGAACAGTGGTATCCAGTGGAACTTTTAAATCACCACGATCTATTTCTTTCAAAAAACTTTCCATACTCATGATAATAAAAAGCAGTATCATTGAATATTTCCTCCTCTGTAAGACAATCTTTTCGTGTGATATATCCTACTATATAAAAAAGCGACATTTTAATATCTTTGGGGATACCAGTTTCTAGGTCTGGCAGGTGATCAACTGTTTGGCACGCCAATTCATCCAACAGATATCCGCATTTTGAGTAAGTATGGCCTGGATCATGGCTATACTCTCTAACATCAACTTTCAACCGAAGAAGTAATTTTGTTTTATGAATATTGAATTTCTGAATAACATTTTGTACGGTAATAAAATAAGTACCACGAGAACCTTGTCTTAATTTACAAAATTCTGTTTCAAGATAGTCAGTGGTAAATTCTCCAAGAATGACAAAATTGAACCCACTGTCAAGTAAATGTCTGCAAACATCAATTAAACCATTACATGTATGCTCGATAGCCATACTAGTGTCTCTTGTTAAGGATTTTATTCTCTTTCCTTGCTTTCCCCTCATTTGTTTTGCCATACTTCCAAAATTTGCAAGAAATGTCAAATTTCGATCTGATGATACTCTTTTCAGTGGATCATTTGTCTTGACACTTCCATAAATATCTTTTACACTCACTATTTTCCAAAATTTCAAAACTTCTTTAATGAAAGTAACAGTTTCTTTTGTATCATCATCCTGTAATAATGGATGAGTTTTCATTGCAGTTACAGTCTCATCACAAAACACTTTCAAACAGTGGGAAACTTTTTGTCTCTCAACTGGTTTTGGAGGAACCGCTACTTCTGTTAGTTTTGATAACTTAACAAATTAATTTTTTTCATGCACAAAAAGTTGTTTCACTATTTCCCATTTTGCTGTCATTTCTTTACCATCAGAATAAAACAGCAATTCTGAACAAGCCTCAGTTATCCAGTTATTGCGAATACTTTTAAATATATGTACATAATCGAAAAGCAAGTATATACCATTTTTAGTAACCCAAGGCTTATTTTCAACAGTATCAAATTTCTTGAATAAATCTTGATTAGTCCGATTATTGGCACAAATAACTGCAATTACATGACCTTTAGAATGATCGACTAAATCAACATTTCTAATATTCTGAAACAAAAATTCCGAGTTTAGTTTGGCAACTGGGATCATCTTAATCAAAAACTTTGGTCTACCATGTAAACATTTGATCATAATACCCAATACAGTTTTTGCTAATGCCTCTTCAGAATCTTTGGCACCACCAAATATGGTTCCCCCTTGGTATTGTAAACTCACTTTAACATAAACTTCATCAACTAGGATGGTACATTTTTTCTGTTTATCTGACAGTTTGCTAAACACATCACTAAGAAAATTCAGATCATCTACCTTCGAAACTTTTGAGGTCATATTCACTAGTATTTTCATGCTGGGTAATTTGTAATGATCTCGAACTTTGTTATAAAGAGACCGAGATGTGGCAAAATATTCGAATGCTCGGACAAGTATTTCCGACTCGTAAACTTTTTTGCCAACTATTCGTGGTGATATAACTTCGATATATTGTCTCAAAACCTGTTTCTCTTGTTCAATTTTCAAGTTACTAAGGTAACGAATTGCTTCCTCAATTTGAGACCAATGTTGAAACTTAGTTATTCTGTTTTTCAACAGGGAAGAAATGTGTGTGAGTATACTTGCATGGTAACATTCAAACGTTAAGTTTTCAAAGATTTTAAGCAAAAACATTGGAATACTTCCAGTAAAAAAATGACAAGACTGGATGAACTGTTGATTGTTAGATTTGTAGCAGGTAACTGCTGGTACAAAATCATGATGGTCAATATCAGCACACAAATTTGTAAAATTACCAATTCTATCTTTATCTAAGAAATGGGCAAACTCATCATTTTGTACACTTCGCACAGAAGCGGAACTATTTTTGTTGTCCTTGGTTTTGGTAAAGGACTTGGTATCACACTTGATGGCAAAATATTAAATATTTGGGTTGTGCTTTTCCCATAACAAATACAGTTTCATAACCAGGTGGTAAATGCCTTTCACAAACAACAGTGTCTGAGTGGTTAGGAGTGTTAGCTCTTGGTATTACCTTTAACCATCTTTCTCTCTCATCTTGATCTTTGGGGAGACGAAACACTCGGACCATATTTTGCTCATTATAATTGCCTTGACAATTACACAACACTATTTTACCATTTTGAGAAATATTTACCATTATTTTAAACTAAAAAAAAAGTAAAAGCTGTTTTCATGTAAATAAAACGTTTAAAACATTAAAAATTAAATTCTGACTTTTAACAGTATACTCACGAACTTATAATCCAAATGTAAATAATGATAAAATAACAGAACCTCAGCTGAAATAAATTTGATGAGTTAAAAGTTATTTTGGGAATGAAATTTCCTTGGAGCAGTGAAAACGAAGTGCTACCAGCTAAAAGTTTATCTGGTGACTGACTGACTGGCCCCCAGTTAAACTGTCACACGTGCGTTTGCCTGGCCTGTAGTAGGGATGCCCATGCACACGACCCATTTACATTTTTCTATAAACCGTTTGCAGATGCGGTCAGCTTAAAGGTGACTTTGGTTTCGGAACAATTATTTCATTGAAAGGAATTGAATCGGATATGACACATGAAACATTCTTAAAAATAGAAAACAAGTGGAAAAGTTCAGTAAATAAGTTGAGTGCAAAAAGAGAGAATAAGTAAGCATATATTATCTTAGTAAACAATTTACACTAATATGGCCTCGTGAAGCCCCACCAGAAGCCACTGTAGGTCGATACTCAATTCACCAAATGACAGTACAATGTCTTGTTCATTTCTTTTTCGTATACTAATGCATCACCGGTTTTATGTGATGGATAGATTGTTAGTTGAATGATTGTTAGTTGAATATTGTTAGTTGAATGATTGTTAGTTGAATATTGTGAAATAATAAAATGTGATTACCTTAAACGCAAGTATTTGACATTCTGATTCATACAACATTATAAACAGTCACACTCCACAATGAATCATCTAATACATATGTCCAGACGGTATTTGATGATTGCTACAAATGTGATAAAATATATTTCATATTCTATTGTCATAAAAGTTTATACCTTACAACAAATACGCATTTTCAATTATGGTAAACTCCCTCAAATTTAGTGGATTTTACCTTCTACTGAAAACAATATACATCTAAAATGATATAATTTGTTTAAAATAAATAAAAATATAACTGATATTGGAACGAAAATGGTATTTTGTTTCTTTTTATTTGTAAAAATGAGAGATATAAAATTCTTTTAATATTTTGTAAGAAAAATACATTTTTGGTTAAAATTTTGCTAAAATAGAGATTAGAAATTAGGGTGCAATTTTAGTATAAGCTCCATGCAGATAATTATTTTCATGTAAAATCATTATTTTGGACTTACTCAGTCATAGTTTGTCTCTCACGGCACGAAAACGAATTTTAAAATATCAAGCAGAACTTTAATTAGAACGATTTTTCCATTTCGTTGTACAACCTCTATTCGCTGACATTTTGGGTGTGAGCCGACATTTTGGGTGTGAGCGGTCGATAGAATAGCCAAGGACATTAACTCCGTTTTTATTGTTAGGATTATAAAAAGAAAGAAACACATAAGCAATAATAATAAAATATATATTTATTAAATTAAAAAATAGAAAATTAAATAATTATTTTTAATTTGTTCACCGGTATACTTTCCATGATATTCTTCAAAAGTACTAATTAGGTCGCACGTGCCTACCTAGGGCACACAATTTCGCGACACTTATCTGCCCTTAGTTAGCTATTCCATCAATCGGCCACTCCCAAAATGTCAGCGAGTCGACGTTTCATATCGGCCTTATGGAAATGGAAAAATCGTTCTAATTAAAGTTCTGCTTGATATTTTTAAATTCTTTTTCGTGCCGTGAGAGAGAAACTATGACTGAGTAAGTACAAAATAATGCTTTTACATGAAAATAATTATCTGCATGGAGCTTATACTAAAATTGCAACGAAATTAGTGTTGGACGACTAATCCGAATCGGAACTTTTTGAGGTACTGCAATCCACAATTCTTTCGCTCAATTCTCGATTCAAAAACGATTCTTTTAATGTTCTTTAAAACTAATTTTCCATTGCTGGTACGAATTATAAAACGAGAAATAAGTATTGTTTTTAAACTAACAGTAAATCTAAAGTCTATGTAAAAAGTAGAATCCCATTTTTTTTGGGGGGGGGGGTCCTAGAGTGTTAATCTGCAATAATACCCTAATAATTATAATACTTATTAAGTTCTTATATATCAATAAAGTCTATAAAAATATGATGTAAATTAAATTCGCTAGATGAGATTGAATTCTTTTAAGAATTCAATTAATTTAAAGGGTTTCGAAAAATGTTTACAAATTAAATAAATTTTGTCAAGAAAATATTGATAATTAAAGTAAAAGTAAAATCTTTAAAAAATGGCACTTCTGCATTTTAGCCGTCACTTACTGTGATCAGAAATCGTAATTAAACCCAGTCAACCGGAAGTGCCAGACTGAATTTGATTTTCGTTTTAAAAGATCACTGTTAACTATTTTGATAAAATTTTAATTCATACAATAAAAAAAATCACTGACTAAAATCAAATCAGCAATGTGGATACTTATTATTATAAAATAAATTATTTAAAATAAAAATTGGCACTTCTGCATTTAAACCGTCACTTGGACTTAATAAATCACTGTTGACTATTTTGAGAAAGTTTTAATTCATACAATAAAAAAAACATTTGGCACTTCTGTCGTATATATGAAGCAGCAGATTGTCTGTCCTTCTACTGTCCTTCTACTGAAAATAAAGGGAAGTGATTTTTTTTTACAACATAAAAAAAAATGCAAGACTGATTTGTTTTTGGGTAACAAGAAACAATTAACAATTTCTTTTTTTTATTATATGAAGTAAAAAAAATTTAAATAAAAAACCCTAACCCTAAACCCTAACCCTAAGAAATCAGGTGGTGTGCCTGTAAAAAATCTATTGTTTTTTTTTTGCGGCTGGTTCATTAAATTACCAATGTCTCGAAGATTAATCTCATTTAACTCCATTTTCTAAATACTAAATTCAACTTCCGGTGAATTCTGAATGAATGGTACTTGGAGAAAAAAAACGGAACTCTTCAATTTCGATTTCTTAATTGGCAGCTGCTTCATATATACGACAGAAGTGCCAAACATTTTTATTATTTTCATGAATTTTTAAATTATTAAATAAAATATTTTCATATTCAATAAAGAAACATTGTTCGCTGTTATTATTGTCATTTTGAATTTAAAAAAAAAAAACATCTAATTCTGTTACTTCCGGTTGGTTGTCTGCCTTTGCCATCAAAAGAGGAAAGCAAATAAAGTCCGAGTGACGGCTAAAATGCAGAAGTGCCAAAAAGTTTGTTAATTTTTATATGGTGGAATTAACTCCGGTGGGCTTCCGTCCATCCCCTCACCATCGACAACCCCTATGAGACGTGTCCAAAAAGTGTGGAAAATAACTTTTGACATTTTAGAAGGCCTGGTGTGGATTTTCATGGCCCTGTGATAAAAAAGAGAAGGAAATTTTAAAATATTAAATTGAAAGTAAAATATAGAATGTTTTTTTTTTCATTTTACTTTCAATTTAATTATAAATGATGTTAACCATATAGGTTAAATTTAGTCCGATGTGCTGTTGTCCGGCCTGTCATGATCGGCAAACCCTGTGAGAGGTTGCGAAAAGTGTGGAAGAAAACTTTTAACATCTTGAAAGGCTTGGTGCCGATTTTCTACGGCTCTATGATGAGAAAATTGAGAAAAAGCGAGAAACGTGAAATACAGTGAAACGCTTCCAACATGAAAATCTAAGTGTATATATTTTTTAAAACTATTTAAACAAATTTTAAATATGTTTTAGGAATTAAAAATTAATTATTAACTTTTTAAAATTAAATTGTTTCATATTTAAACATTATAATGTAGTTTTGATTGTTTTATTTGCAGAAGGTTAGTTGACTATTCTTTTACTATATAATAGTATACTATATAAAGCCTTAATAAGTATTATAATTATTAGGGTATTATTGCAGAGTAACACCCTCGCCCCCCCCCCAACCCTATCCCAAAAATTAGATTCTACTTTTTGGGCGATTGCATATAAACACTCTGAAAACTTTTCGAGAAGATATTTTTTTAAATTTAAATTAGATCAGTTTCACATGTAAATTTAACAAAAAATGAGACCTATTTTCTGGCTATTTTAATGTTTTAAAACAGGGGCGGGCATTGAATTGCAATTACGTCAACTGTCTAATACAGGGGCGGGCAACCTTTTCAGAGTGAGGGCCAGATGAGACTTTTGGAAGGAGATCGCGGACGGGAGTGAAAAACGAAATCTCAGAATTACTATATTTTGTTTACATGAATAAATTGTACAAAAATTGCATTGAACACTCTACAAATCTGATATTGTTTTCTCAAGAGACTTCTGTATGTGATGTTATAAAAGGCGCCGACGAAGAGCCATTTTGGAATAATAAAAAATCATGACGGGGGAAGTAGCAAGTTGATCCAGCATTCGTTTTGACACACCTCACATTGAATTGCAATTACGTCAACTGTCTAATACAGGGGCGAGCACCCAGTGTTGCCAATTTAGCGGGTTTCCCGCTAGATCTGGCGATTTTGATTTGAATCTGTCTAGTAAAATTTGGATCTAGCGGCTAGCGATTTTTTTCTTTAAAATCTGGCGATTTCGTTTGCTACATACGCACACGCAATTTCAGATTTCAGTAAACTATTTTCCGTATTCATTTTCTCTTTAGTCATCATGAGATTATTTCTCGAGCTACCTTCCATACATGATATATGCAAATCTGCAGTAGTTTTACATGTCAATAAAAATGTTAATGTTCTAAAAATAAAATGATGATCGCGACCGGACAAAAGCTCACCGGACAAAAGGCCACCAAAATAATTCAAACACGGACAAAAGCCCACGAACGTAAAAATAAATTAATAATAAAAAACAATTCTAGGGCATTTATAACGACGGCGAACAGAACGAAAAATGGGTAAAAAAACAAAACAAAAAAAAACAACACATACAGGGGCGGGCAACCTTTTCAGAGTGAGGGCCAGATAAGACTTTTGGAAGGAGATCGCAGGCCGGAGTGAAAAACGAAATCTCAGAATTACTATATTTTGTTTACATGAATTAATTGTACAAAAATTGCATTGAACACTCTACAAATCTGATATTTTTTCTCAAGAGACTTCTGTATGTGATGTTATAAAAGGCGCCGACGAAGAGCCATTTTGGAATCATAAAAAATAATGACGGGGGAAGTAGCAAGTTGATCCAGCATTCGTTTTGACACACCTCACATAAGTTATTTTTATGCCCTTTCCTCGTCTCTCGTTCTTTGCCTCTCTTTTTCTATTTTTATCTCAGGCCAAGGATTTGAAATTAATAGTTAAAGAAAAATTAAATATACATGCATCATCGCTCGCTGATGTTAATACATTTTTATCCAACTGTAAATCTTAATTGAAACCTACTTTTACGTCTATGTCACAAAATTATATGAGTTTTATGAGTTCGCAGGCCAGATTGCAATAATAACGCATAACAGGGTGGCGGGCCGGATGCTAAGCCTTCGCGGGCCGGAGGTTGCCCGCCCCTGTTTTGGAACAACCAAAATATTTTCTCTAGCAGGAAAATCCCGTTCATTTTGATTTGGGCAGGGGTACACTTATAAGCGATAGAAGGACAGAAAATCTGCTGCTTCATATATACTACAGAAGTGCCAATAATACGTACAATATAGTTAAGTTTGTAGAACAAACACGCAAAAAACACGTTTTTCCTAATGTTGAATGAACTATTTTTTAAATTTATTTTTTTATAAATATATCTGTAATTCTTTGTAAAATAATACGTACAATATAGTTAAGTTTGTAGAACAAACACGCAAAAAAAACACGTTTTTCCTAATGTTGAATGAACTATTTTTTAAATTTCTTTTTTTTATAAATATATCTGTAATTCTTTGTAAAATAATACGTACAATATAGTTAAGTTTGTAGAACAAACACGCAAAAAACGCGTTTTTCCTAATGTTGAATGAACTATTTTTTAAATTTATTTTTTTATAAATATATCTGTAATTCTTTGTAAAATAATACGTACAATATAGTTAAGTTTGTAGAACAAACACGCAAAAAAACACGTTTTTCCTAATGTTGAATGAACTATTTTTTTAATTTCTTTTTTTATAAATATATCTGTAATTCTTTGTAAAATAATACGTACAATATAGTTAAGTTTGTAGAACAAACACGCAAAACACACGTTTTTCCTAATGTTGAATGAACTATTTTTTAAATTTATTTTTTTATAAATATATCTGTAATTCTTTGTAAAATAATACGTACAATATAGTTAAGTTTGTAGAACAAACACGCAAAAAAACACGTTTTTCCTAATGTTGAATGAACTATTTTTTAAATTTATTTTTTTATAAATATATCTGTAATTCTTTGTAAAATAATACGTACAATATAGTTAAGTTTGTAGAACAAACACGCAAAAAAACACGTTTTTCCTAATGTTGAATGAACTATTTTTTTAATTTATTTTTTTATAAATATATCTGTAATTCTTTGTAAAATAATACGTACAATATAGTTAAGTTTGTAGAACAAACACGCAAAACACACGTTTTTCCTAATGTTGAATGAACTATTTTTTAAATTTATTTTTTTATAAATATATCTGTAATTCTTTGTAAAATAATACGTACAATATAGTTAAGTTTGTAGAACAAACACGCAAAAAACACGTTTTTCCTAATGTTGAATGAACTATTTTTTAAATTTATTTTTTTATAAATATATCTGTAATTCTTTGTAAAATAATACGTACAATATAGTTAAGTTTGTAGAACAAACACGCAAAAAAACACGTTTTTCCTAATGTTGAATGAACTATTTTTTTAATTTATTTATTTTAATTAAATTTAAGCAGTATAATCTTACTTCTCCATCCTTTAAAATAATTAAATTCATTTGCGAAGAAATGTTTGCTTCTTTAAAAAAACAACTTATAATTAATTAATGTTTATTTACATTAATTAATTATAAGTTGTTTTTTAATCCAGAAAAATCAATAAATTGTCAATAATAATGTCGTAGTAGTTAATACAAAAATATCTGACCAAAGAACTCTTGAATGTTTAGAAAAAAAACCATACCGAGTGGGTAAAATTCTTTGGGGTAGAATTATTCTCCCGTAGCATAAAACCCTATCAGGTGAAAGGATATTGATTTATCGACATTTTTCCAAAATCGATTAGATTCACCCAAAAAATACCATATACGTTTTTATAGATGTTATTTCAGCGCAAACAAAAGCCTGATGTAAACACACTGTAAGTTATTTTTTTGTTAACATAACTTTGATATATATATATTTCACCCTATTGTAACATTGTTTGCCTTTTTAGAAAGAAGTTTGCGATAGAAAAGCTCCAAATATCAAAACATTTTTATATAAATGAACTTAAATCGACGCCATTTAATGAACTATTTCAATACATTGGTCTATATGTACGCAGCTAATTGCTTTTTATATGTTTGTGGCTGTGTTCTTTTGGAATCGGAATCGGTAATTGTATCGGAATCGGGAATTTAAACCAGAATAGGTAATTGTATTAGAATAGGAAAACATATTGCAATCGTCCAATCACTATTAGAAATAAATATATTTTAAAGAAGGAGATATGTTGTTTTGAGGTTTATAATTGGAGAAATATGTTAGTCATTGTGTCATGTTCAAATTGTCAGTGCAATTAGGATAACGAATCTACAGTTGGTACCTAAGCATAATTTTCCACGGTTAAAGTTGTCTGTGAAATGATTTTTTATGTAAAAATCATATTTTATGTAAAAATCATATTTTATGTAAAAACCATATTTTATGTAAAAACCATATTTTATGTAAAAATCATATTTAATGTAAAAAACATATTTATTTAAACTTTCTCGATTACAAAAAATAAATATAACAACCAGGAAAGCATAAAATAGTTAAATAAGTAAACCGAAACAAAGTTAAATGAGGATAGATTTGCTCGTTTAGTCGGCCGATGGGGCTTGAAGAATGACGAACTTTGTGTCTGTTTTCCTCATCTATCCTTGAACCGAACGAGAAATTGATACTTTCTGTAGAAAAACTCGTGTACGGTAAAAATGGCATGGTTAAATTGCAGCAGTCAAAATGGTAAAAAGTTTTTTAAAAAAATGCACAACGCAAGAACAATTCAGTAACGGAATATTAGAAATCGATTTTTCGGGTTGGCTTAGGTTCCTTTCCCTATCGTTCTTAATAGCGATTTCCTTGTGTTAAATGATAATCTCTGACCAGAGAGAAAATCGTAGTAATTGTTGTGGGGAGGCGGCTTGATGGCTGACATGACAGATGGGGTAGAAGCAGTAATAGTTGCGGTGTAAAGATGTTGGCGGTGGAGGACGCAGTGTAGCAGTAGTGCAAATAGTTGTTGTTGAAAGTTGACGTTAGTAAGACGACGCGGCCGTAGCAGTGGTGCAAATAGTTGTGTTGAATGTTTGACGCTGGTAGGAATGGCATGGTCGTAGCAGTAGTACGAATAGTTTCTGTTGTTGAATTGGTTGCCGTAGCAGACGATATATTGTCGGCGATGTTCGGTGTCGTTATTGTTGAAGGATTAAGTCTGCTTCATTTTGTTATTGTTGCTGGAGAAGAACCTAGCGTCACTGTTAAAGTTCTTGGATAATCCGAGATTATTTTCTTCTCTCCCCCTTCTATATCTCTCCTTCCTGTAAAAGGAAAAAAAAACTTCCCTTGTTCACTTATATAGTAATCTATTTTTACTTATGCTAATTATGCATATCAATTAGCCAATATCACCACATCTCTCTAAAATGTATAGACTTCGTTTCATTTTCGATATTCTTTGCCCTTATTTCTTTCTCTGGGAGATCTCGACCTATCTTGTAATCAGGGTTGTCCTTTTTCATATTTTGATCCTGATCCGAATCCTCATTTTGACCTGCTTAATCTCGCATTCTTCTGACGTTTAATTCTGTACAGGTTGTTCAATAACGGAAATAGTCGTAGCAATTTGTTCACTTTACTCTTCGTATTTACCCTTTTATAAATAATTTTATTTAAAATAAAAAATCCCTTGTTTTTATTAAAAAATATTAAAAATATTACATTGTACTTATTAATAATTTAATTTAAAATAGAAGTTTTCCCTTGTTTTTATCAAAAATTATTAAAAATAAAAATGTTATATTGTTTTTATTAATAATTTTATTTAAAACAAACAATTTCCTTTGTTTTGATTTAAAATATTAAAAGTAAAAGTGTTATATTGTTTTTTATGAATTAAAATTATTCATAAAAAAACAATATAACACTTTTACTTTTAATATTTTAAATAAAAACAAAGGAAATAAATTCTCCTTGTTTTTATATATTATTGAAAATAAAAATCTTATATTGTTTTTATGAATAATTTTATTTAAAATAAAAAAATTCCCTTGTTTTTATAATAAAAATATTAAAAATCAACATTTTATATTGTTTTCATAAATAATTTTATTTAAAATTAAACAATTCCTTGTTTTTATAATAAAAATATTAAAAATTAAAATTTTATATTGTTTTTATGAATAATTTTATTAAAAATAAATAATGTCCCTTGTTTTTATGATAAAAATATTAAAAGTAAAAATTTTATATTGTTTTCATGAAAAATGACTTTTAAATAAAAAAGTTTCTTTGTTTTTATTAAAAAATTATTAAAAATAAAGCATTTATATTGTTTTTAAAAATTATATTATTTAAAAAAAAGAATTTCCTTTATTTTTATAACAATAAAAATATTTTATGAAATATTTTCAAATATTTTATAAAAATAAAAATTTTATATTCTTTTTATTTAAAATAAAAAAATCCCTAGTTTTTATGATAAAAATATTAAAAATTAAAATTTTATATTGGTTTTATAAATAATTTTATTAAAAATAAAAAGATTCCTTTGTTTTTAAACATATTAAAAATTAAAATTTTATATTGTTTTTATAAATAATTTTATTCAAAATAAAAGAAATCTATTGCTTTTATTATAAAAATATTAAAAATAAAAATAAAATGTTGTTTTCATTAATAATTTTATTTAAAATAAAAAATTCCCGTGTTTTTATAATAAAAATATTAAAAATTAAAAATTTATATTGTTTTTGTAATTTTATTTAAAATAAAAAAGTCTCCTTGTATTTATTAAAAAATTATTAAAAATAAAAAAATTATATTGTTTTTATAAATTATATTATTTCAAAAACAGAATTTTCCTTATTTTCATTAAGAATATTAAAAATTAAAATTTTATATTGCTCTTATTAATAATTTCATTTAAAATGAAAAAAATTCCCTTGTTTTCATAATAAAAATATTAAAAGTAAAAATTAAATATTGTTTTCATGAAAAAATATTTTTAAAATAAAAAGTCTCCTTGTTTTTATAAAAAGATTATTAAAAATTAAAACTTTATATTGTTTTTAAAAATAATTTTATATCAAATAAAAACATGTCCCTTGTTTTTATAAAAAAATATTAAAAATAAACATTTTATATTGTTTTTATGAATTATATTATTTTAAAAAAAGAATTTCCGTTATTTTTATTAATAATACTAAAAATAAACATTTTATATTGCTTTTATAAATAATTTAATCAAAAATGAAAAAAATTACTTGTTTTTATGATAAAACTATTAAAAATAAAAAAATGATATTGTTTTCATTAATAATTTTTTTAAATAAAAAATTCGCTTGTTTTTATGATAAAAATATGAAAAATAAAAATGTTATATAGTTTTTGTGAATAATTTAATTTAAAATGAAATATTTCCTTTTTTATCAAAAAATTATTAAAAATAAAAATTTTATATTGTTTTCATGAATAATTTTTTTAAAATAAAAAATTCCCGTTTTAATGATAAAAATATTTTAAAAAAATGTTATATTGTTTTCATTAATAATTTTGTTTAAAAAAAAAATCCCTTCTTTTTATAATAAAAATATTTAAAAGTAAAAATTTTATATTGCTTTTATAAATCATTTTATTCAAAATAAAAAAAACTTCTTGCGTTCACAATATAAATATTAAAAGTAAAAAGTTTATATTGTTTTCATGAAAAAATTTATTTAAATAAAAAATTCTCCTTGTTTTTATTTAAAAATTATTAAAAATTAAAATTTTGTATAGTTTTTTTTGTCCCTTGTTTTTATTAAAAAACATTTTATATTGCTTTTATGAATAATTTCATCTAAAATGAAAAAAATCCTTGTTTTTCTAATAAAAATATTAAAAATCAAAATTTGATATTGTTTTAACTGATAACTTTTTTTTAAATTAAAAATCTTCTTTTGTTTTTATCATAAAATTATTAAAAATTAAAATTTTATATTGTTTTCATGAATAATTGTTTTTAAAATTAAAAGATTCCCTTGTTTTTCTAATAAAAATATTAAAAATCAAAATTTGATATTGTTTTAACTGATAACTTTTTTTTAAATTAAAAATCTTCTTTTGTTTTTATCATAAAATTATTAAAAATTAAAATTTTATATTGTTTTCATGAATAATTGTTTTTAAAATTAAAAGATTCCCTTGTTTTTATAATAAAAATATTAAAAATAAAAATGTTATATTGTTTTTGTAAATAATTTCATTTAAAATATATAATTTCCATTGTGTTTTATTTAAAAAATATTAAAAATAAAAATTTTATATTGTTTTTAAGAATAATTAGATTTAAAATGAAAAATATCCCTTGTTTTTATAATAAAAATATTAAAAATAAAAATTTAACATTGTTTTCATGAAAAAATGTTTTTAAAATAAGAAAGTCTCCTTGTTTTTATAAAAAAATTATTAAAAATAAAAAAATTTATTTTTTTTTTTTGAATTATATTATTTAAAAAAAAGAATTTCCCTTATTTTCATTAAGAATATTAAAAATAAAAATGTTGTATTGCTTTTATAAATAATTTTATTTAAAATAAAAAAACCCTTATTTTTATAATGAAAATATTAAAAATTAAAATTTTATATTGTTTTCTATTTATAATTTCATTTAAAATCAAAAATTCCCTTTTTTTATAATAAAAATATTAAAATTAGGAATTTGATATGGTTTTTATAAAAAATGTTATTTAAAGTAAAAAAATGCCTTTGTTTTTATGATAAAAATATTAAAAATAAAATGTTATATTGTTTTTGGTAAATAATTTTATTTAAACTAAAAAAATCCCTTGTTTTTATGATGAAAATATTAAAAATCAAAATTTTATATTGTTTTTATAAATAATTTTATTTAAAATAAAAAGATTCCCTTGTTTTTATGATAAAATATTAAAAATTAAAATTTGATTTTGTTTTTATGAATAATTTGATTTAAAATTAAAAATCCCTTGTAAAAATATTAAAAATAAAAATTTCATATTGTTTTTATGAATATTTTTATTTAAAATAAAAAATCCCTTGTTTTTGTAATAAAAATATAAATTTAATATTGTTTTCATTAAAATATGTTTTTAAAATAATAAAGTCTCCTTGTTTTTATTACAAAATTATTCAAAAATAAATATATATATATATATATAATATATATATTATTTTTAAAAAAAGAATTTCTCTTATTTTTATTAAGAATGTTAAAAATTAAAATGTTGTATTGCTTTTATAAATAATTTTATTTAAAATAAAAAAAATCCCTTGTTTTTATGATAAAGATATTAAAAATAAATATTGTATATTGTTTTCATTAATAATTTTATTTAAAATTAAAAAATCCATTGTTTTTATGATAGAAAATATTAAAAATCAAAATTTTATATTGTTTTTATAAATAATTTTATTTAAAATAAAAAGATTCCCTTGTTTTTGTGATAAAATATAAAAATTAAAATTTGATTTTGTTTTTATGAATAATATGATTTTAAATAAAAAATCCCTTGTAAAAATATTAAAAATAAAAATTTTATATTGTTTTTAATAATATTTTTATTTAAAATAAAAAATCCCTTGTTTTTGTAATAAAAATATAAATTTAATATTGTTTTCATGAAAATATGTTTTTAAAATAATAAAGTCTCCTAGTTTTTATTACAAAATTATTAAAAATAAAAAAATTATATTGTTTTTATCAATTATATTTTTTTAAAAAAAGAATTTCTCTTATTTTTATTAAGAATGTTAAAAATAAAAATGTTGTATTGCTTTAATAAATAATTTTATTTAAAATCAAAAAATCCCTTGTTTTTATGATAAAGATATTAAAAATAAATATTGTATATTGTTTTGATTTTATTTAAAATAAAAAATTGCCTTGTGTATATGATAAAAATATTAAAAATAAATATTTTATATGGTTTTTATAAAAAATGTTATTTAAAGTAAGAAAATGTGCTTTTTTATTATAAAAATATTAAAAATAAAAATTTGATATTCTTTTTGTAAATAATTTTATTTCAAATGAAAAAAAATCTCTTGTTTTTATGATAAAAATATTAAAAATAAAAATTTAATGTTGTTTTTATAAATAATTTTATTAAAATAAAAAGATTCCCTTGTTTTTATGATAAACATATCAAAATTTAATATTGTTTTTATAAATAATTTTATTTAAAATAAAAATAAAATTCCTTGTTTTTATGATAAAAATATTAAAAGTAAAAATTTTATATTGTTTTTACTAAGAAATTATTTAAAATAAAAATTTGATCTTGTTTTTAAAAATAATTTTATTAAAAATAAACATTTTATATTGCTTTCATGAATAATTTTATTTAAAATGAAATAATTTCCTTGTTTTTGGAATAAAAGTATTAAAAGTAAAAATTTGATATTGTTTTCATTAATAATATTATTTTAATTAAAAAAAATTACCTTTTTTTTATGATAAAAATATGAAAATAAAAATTTTATATTGTTTTTGTAATTTTATTTAAAAAGTCCTCTTGTTTTTATTAAAAAAGTATTAAATATAAACATTTTATATTGTTTTATGAATTATATTATTTTAAAAATAATTACTCCTATTTTTATTAAGAATATTAAAAATAAAAATGTTATATTGCTTTTATGAATAATTTCATTTAAAATAAAAAACTTCCCTTGTTTTTATAATAAAAATATTAAAAGTACAACTTTTCTATTGTTTTCATACAAAAATATTTTTAAAATAAATTCTCCTTGATTTAATTAAAAATTATTAAAAATTAAAATTTTATATTGTTTTTAAAAATAATTTTATTTAGAATAAATAATGTCCCTTGTTTTTATAAAAAAAATATTAAAAATAAACATTTTATATTATTTTGATGAATTAAATTATTTTTAAAAAAAATTAGTTTATTTTCATTAAGAATATTAAAAATAAACATTTTATATTGCTTTTATAAATAATTTAATTTAAAATAAAAATATGTCCTTGTTTTTATCATAAAAATATTAAAAATAAAAATTTGTATTATTTTCATTAATAATTTTATTTAAAATAAAATATTTCCTTGTTTTTATGATAAAAATATTAAAAATAAAAATGTTATATTGTTTTTGTAAATTATTTTATTGAAGATAAAAAATTTCCTTTGTTTTTATCAAAAATTAATCAACAATAAAAATTTTATATAATTTTCATAGAAAATTTAATCTAAAATAAAAAATTCCTTTGTTTTTATGATAAAAATATTAAAAATTAAAAAATTTATATTGTTTTTATAAATAATTTTATTTAAATTAAAAAAAATCCCATTTTATTTATATATTAAAAATATAAAAAAAAAGTTTATATTGTTTTTGTAAATAATTTTATTTTAAATGGTAAAATTACCTTGTTTTTATAATGAAAATATTAAGAATAAAAACTTTATATTTTTAGTTATTGTAAATAATTTTATTTAAAATGGAAAGATTTCATCGTTTTTATTATAAAAATATAAAATTATAAATATAATAAAAATTTGATATTGTTTACATTAATAATTTAATTTAAAATAAAAAATTATTTTGTTTCTATAATAAAATATTAAAAATAAAAATGTTATATTGTTTTTGTTATTTTATTAAAAATAAAAAAGTCTCCTTATTTTTATTAAAAAATAGTAAAAAAATAAATTTTATATCTCTTTTCTAAGTCATATTATTTTAAAAAAAGAATTTCCCTTATTTTTATTAAGAATATTAAAAATAAAAATGTTATATTGCTTTTATTAAATATTTTATTTAAAATAAATAACATTCCCTTGTTTTCATAATAAAAATATTAAAAGTAAAAATTTAATATTGTTTTGATGAAAAAATATTTTTAAAATAAAAAGTTACTTGTTTTATTAAAAAATTAATAAAAATTTAAAGTTTATATTGCTTTTAAAAATAATTTTATTTAAAAAAAAATGTCCCTTTTTTAAGATAAAAATATTAAAAATAAACATTTTATATTGATTTAATGAATAATATTATTTTAAAAAAAGAATTTCCATTATTTCTATTAGGAATATTAAATATAAACATTTTATATTGCTTTTATAAATAATTTCATTTAAAATGAAAGAATTTCCTTTTTTGTATAATAAAAATATTAAAAATCAAATATTTTATATTGTTTTCATTAATAATTTTATATAAAATTTAAAACATTCTATTGTTTTTATGATAATAATATTAAAAAGAAAAATTTTATATTGTTTGTGTAAATAATTTTATTTAAAATAAAAAATGTCCATTGTTTTTATCAAAAGATTATTAAAAATTAAATTTTTATATTGTTTTCATGAATAATTTTATTTAAAATAAAAAATTCCCTTGTTTTTATGATAAACATTTTAAAAATGAAAATTTTATGTTATTTTTATAATAAATTTTATTTAAAATCAAAAAATTCCTATGTTTTTATAATAAAAATATTAAAAATAAAAATTTTATATTGTTTTTATAAATAATATTATTTAACATAAAAAATTCCCTTTCACTACTATATTAAAAATTCAAATTTTATATTGTTTTTGTAAATAATTTCATTTAAAATGGAAAAATTTCCTTGTTTTTATAATGAAAATATTAAAAAAATAAATTTTATATTGTTTTTGTAATTTAATTTAAAATAAAGAAGTCTCCTTGTTTTTATTACAAAATTATTAAAAATAAAGATTTTATATTGTTTTTATAAATTATATTATTTAAAAAAAAGAATTTCTCTTACTTTTTATTAACAATATTAAAAATAAACATTTTAGATTGTTTTTGTAAATAATTTATTTAAAATATAAAATTCTCTTGTTTTTATAAGAAAAATATTAAAAATAAAAAATTGATATGGTTTTCATAAATAATTTTATTTAAAGTAATAAATACTTTCCTGTTTTTATTTTAAAAAATATTAAAAATAAACATTTTTTATTGTTTTTATGAATAATTTCATTTTTAAAAAATCCCTTGTTTTTATAATAAAAATATCATAAATTAAAATTTTATATTGTTTTTTATTAATAAATTTATTTAAATTTTCCTTTGTTTTTATTATAAAAATATTAAAAAATAAAATTTAATATTGTTTTCATGAATAATTTTATTTAAAATAAAAAATGTCCCTTGTTTTTATAATAAAAATATTAAAAGTAAAAATGTTATATTGTTTTCATGAAAACATGTTTTTCAAATAAAAAGTCTCCTTGATTTTATTAAAAAAATATTAAAAATTAAAATTTTATATTGTTTTTAAAAATAATTTTATTTAAAATAAAAAATGTCCCTTGTTTTAATAAAAATATTAAAAATAAACATTTTATATTGTTTTTATGAATTATATTATTTAAAAAAAAGAATTTCCATTGTTTTTATTAAGAATATTAAAAATAATCATTTTATATTGCTTTTATAAATAATTTCATTTAAAATGTAAAACAATTCCTTGTTTTTATAATAAAAATATTAAAAATATTGTTTTCATTAATAATTTTATTTAAAATAAATAAATTCCCTTGTTTTTATGGTAAAAATATTAAAAATAAAATTTTTTATATAGTTTTTGTGAATAATTTAATTTAAAATGAAAAATTTCCTTTGTTTTTACAAACAAAATTATTAAAAATAAACATTTTATATTGTTTTCATCAATAATTTTTGTTTTTATAAAAAATATTTAAAATAAAAATTTTATATTGTTTTTATAAATTATATTAATTTAAAAAAAAGAAATGTTCTTATTTTTATTAAGAATATTAAAAATAAAAATGTTATATTGCTTTTATAAATAATTTAATTTAACATGAAAAAATTCCCTTGGTTTTTTATAATACAAATATTAAAAATAAAATGTTATATTGCTTTTGTAATTTTATTTAAAATAAAAAAAAAAATTTTTTTTTTAAATTATTAAAAATAAAAAAATTATATTTTTAATAGAAATTATATTATTCTAAAAAAAGAATTTCCCTTATTTTTATTAAGAATTTTAAAAATAAAAATTTTATATTGCTTTTTTAAATAATTTCATTTAAAATATAAAATTCCCTTGTTTTCATAATAAAAATATTAAAAGTAAAACTTTTTCATTGTCTTCATGAAAAAATAAAAAGTCTTAATTAAAACATTATTAAAAATTAAAATTTTATATTGTTTTTAAAAATACTTTTATTTAAAATAAGAAAATGTCATTTGTTTTTTATAAAAAAATATTAAAAATAAACATTTTCTATTGTTTTTATGAATAATTTTATTTAAAATAAAAAAATTCCCTTGTTTTTATGATAAACATTTTAAAAATGAAAATGTTATGTTATTTTTATAATTAATTTTATTTAAAATAAAATTCCATAGTTTTTATAATAAAAATATTAAAAATAAAAATATTATATTGTTTTTATAAATAATTTTATTAAAAATAAAAAAAATCCCTTGTGTTTATAATAAAAATATTAAAAATTAAAATTTTATATTTTATGTATAATTTTTTTTAAATAAAAAATCCCTTGTTTTTATGATAAAAATATTAAAAATCAAAATTCAATATTGTTTTCATGAATAATTTTATTTAAAATAAAAAAATCCTTTGCTTTTATGATAAAAATATTAAAAGTAAAAATGTTATATTGTTTTCATGTATAAAATCATTTAAAATAAAAAATTCTCCTTTTTTATATTAAATTTATATTAAAAGAATTAAAATTTTATATTGTTTTTAAAAATAATTTCATTTAAAATAAAAATGTTCCTTGCTTTTATAAAAAAATATAAAAAATAAACGTTTTATATAGTTTTCATGAATTATATTAATTTAAAAAAAAGAATTTGCCTTATTTTTATTCAGAATATTAAAAATTAAAATTTTATATGTTTTTTATAAATAATTTTATTTAAAATAAAAAAATTCCCTTGTGTTTATAATAAAAATATTAAAAATAAAAATGTTATATTGTTTTTATAAATAATTTTATTTAAAATAAAAAAAAATAGACAGCTCTATGAACGAAGCCTTACTCTGGATTTTAACAGCAATCAACGACCGCACAGACTCACTTGCGTTCACTCATCATGTTCACTCATCAACAACCGCGCAGACCAACTTGCACTCGCTCATCACCTTCGACCAACCGAACAAATTCATGTGCACCACAGACCTTACCAACAATTCCGAACACTTACACACTTGTCTTTGACTACAACGCACCAGTGATCTTGACAATTCAACGTTCGTTCATCAGCTCCGCATCACGCAGACTAATCAACATTAACAACGCCACCAACAAGTGCAAATTCTCTTGCACTCAACATTTTTCGACAGAGCTGACCAACTTGCACTCAATCATTCAACCACAGATGCACTAGATCGGCATGCATTACAAACACTCAATTCCGCAGACCCACTTGCGATCAATCATTCAATACAGATGAAAAAATAGAATAAGTAGCGTGCACACTACTTTTTCTAATTGAATAATACTTTATATGGGGTTAGTCCTTGTAGCAGTTAACTCCTGCTTTCAAACATAACTGCACCGGCTGGCCGTTAGCTGTCGCTTTTTCACCGAAAAGCGACACCAGAGTTATTTGCCCTTCTGATTATAAAAACCGGTGTAAATGGAAAATCACCCTCTTTTCTGTTCAACCGGCCTCGGCAAAACAACAACGAACACGTTTCCTCACCAACACACGTACTGTTCACCGCAGCGAGACATTCAATTTCTTCGTGTATACACTAGGAGACTTTCCACTACATACAATTCTTGGTAAAAGATTCTATTTCTTCGCATACCCACTATGAGACTTTCTACCTTCATTTTTTTGTATACACGTTTCAGACTGTTTCTGCTCGATATATGTTCTACATACAACACATATATACACACAGCAAGTCTCATCATTCCACATACACTCGTTCAATAAACGTTTTACTTGAACTACCTCTTTTTGTTTGTAAATTATTACTTTTGTTTTGGCACGCAACATTGCTTGATTTAACGAACACGCATATACTCGGGACACATCCACACGGCTCCCGATACTCTCAAATGTTTGTGTGTTTTCTCCATTGGTTTCGTCTTGTTTTCTTAGCAGTGACAATGCAAAGTCTTTCCCTATGAAATTGAAACCGTAGTCTCTAAGATATTCTTTTGTTTTAGGAATTAAAAAATATTTAGATAAATAAATTCATGCTAAGAAACATAAATAATAATCTACAATTTACATACTATTTTTTAATCATTAAAGTATTATATCTAAATAATTTAAGTTAATCTTGTAAAAAACGCACAATTTATCGCATTTGGAAAAAAATGTGGTTATATACCCTTAAAACGCTATCCGCTTAGACAATGGCTCGGAAATAGGTGATCATTTTACATTAAATATATATGCGAAACTGAACTCCCACCCTAATTTCTAAATAAATTGTTTTCCCAAAGTTTTTTCAAGGTATTCACACCTAATCGCTTAAAAACAGAATCTATTTTTTTTTTGGGGGGGGGGGGTCTTATCTACAAATTTAACAAGTTTACCGTAAATTATTTAATACTAAAATATTCAAATAAAGAATGTATTGAGTTTATTCATCTAAATATTATCCTCCCAGCATATTTCTCGGTTTCAATTGCATAGAGAACGTCTTTGCTTCATCACCGCTAAGAAAACAATATGATACTAATAGAGACAAAAACATGCAAACATCTGGGAGTTAACAACTTCAATATAGTCAATTTTTCTTTATAATATATCGTTTTTAATTTTGCCTTTTTGGCCTTTTCGGTCTTTTATTTTCTCCTAAAAGTGTAGCTTCAGTTTTCAATTTGGCCTTTTTTGGCCTTTTCCCCCGAAATATTTGGCCTCAAACATTTATTATAGTCTGGCAACCCTGAAGAAGGGAGATCATTTTATACGACGCGCTTGCCTGACGCAAACGTGTCTGGAGTCCGTTTTTACACTCGATTATTTCTGCAATTTTTTATGTGCACTAATATTTTTCATTGATAAGTAAGTATATCCGTAAGTTTCCCTGTTATGTTATTTTGAACTGACATATTTCGCATGTATCTCAATAAAAATAAACACTGAAAAAAATATAAAAATAAGCGGAAGTCGGTTTCAATGGCCTTTTTACCCATTTACGTAATGTTCTCTATATTTCCGGACGTCAATTTACTTAATTATTTATCTATGTTTTTTTAATTTTAATATGATAAAATCTTTAAAATATTTTAATAGTTTTAATATATATATATATATATATATATATATATATATATATATATATATATATATATATATATGAGAAGAATGTTGTAGTTCGCTTGGAGCATTGTGTATAGTGTAAGAATAATTTTTTTTTTTTTTGTAAGGCGATAACAATGCGTTGTTAAAGTGACACATACGACACGTGGAATTGTAAAAACAAAACAAAGTGACAATATTGAAAAGTCAATAATTTTCAAATTTTTTTTTTTATTTACCAGTGTATCGTGACCGTGGTGTTGGGTTGGAGTGTGTCCTTTTCATTTTTTTTTTTTTTAATTTTCGAGAGTATCCCTCATCCTCAGAATAAAATAAATAGTAGTGTAGTAGCAGATGTGATTGGGTGGGTGAGGAATTATACACACACACATATATATACCAAAGGCTCTATTAACGACGCCCCACCTCGCTAGGACGATGTCATCCAACAAGCTAACCTAGCGAGCAAATAAATATTAGATTTCTTGAATGTGAGATGGTATATATAATTATTTCCACAATCAGACATTTATTTGCTCGCTAGGTTAGCTTGTTGGATGACATCGTCCTAGCGAGTATAAAATCCTACTTGTGAGACATCGGCCTGGGTTCATAGTAGTTGGATGACTACACCCCTTGTTGAAAAGAGTAGGTAAATTCCACAGTCAGCCATCGCCGCGGTTTGCTTAATCTGTGTAAATTAATAGACATTCTTGTATGTGGCGAGGTAGCTCAGTGGCAGAGTACTCGCTTACCATGTAAGTGACTCGGGTTTCGAATGTGTTCTACTGATGAGCCCAAAGGAGGGCGAAACTCGAGTCTAGGACTTCCGGTTTATTTCTTTTCATAGGTTGTAGGTTGCGGCGTTGTCTGATTGTGGAAATAATTATATATACCATCTCACATTCAATATGTATTAATATATATATATATATAGAGAGAGAGAGAGAGAGAGATTGGGCTTCTTGGCCTTTTGGCTAAGATCAAAGTGTAGTATCTGTTCCGATGGATACTGCACGCCTGTCCTGTGCAGTTCTAGGAGGTCCACCCTCCCAGGCTTTGCCTCCCCTCTTTGGGGAGGAGTAAGTTTATTGGTTACTGTCTGAGGCACCCCTACCGGGGAATGCCGACGGGGCTGCCCAGGCAATTTTTAAATGGCCAGAGTGCTCACCTCTCGAGCGCTAGCTTTTCAAACCCCACTTTCTCGACCCGATCTTGGGTCACATCTTACTTGTGGGAGTAAGATAAAACTGGCCTTGTGCCTAACTCCTGGGGAGGAGTAAATAAAACCCATTTACCTAATGTTCTCTATATTTCCGGACGTCAATTTACTATGTTATTTATCTATGTACCTATTTTTATTTTTATTTAATAAAATCGTTAAAATATTTCAATACATTGGATTTCTCTTTAGAAAAGAAATTTTATTATTCAAAGACATCGCTTATTATTATTCTTGTAATTATTCAGAGTTATCTCCCTTTATGATGTTATACTGAATTATCTCCCTTGTTTAATCTTTTTTCTTCCAAAAGTAATGTGTTTCTACTTTAATTAACATTTTCTCAATTTCATTTTGCAAAGAAAACAAATAAGACAAAAGAAATTAAGGTAAGTCAAATCACAACTGAAATTGTTTTTTATTGCGGCCATTTTAACTTCGAGTCCAAAAAAAGCCTTTCGGGTTTAGGAACAGAATAGTTAACGGGTTTTTAAATTAGACTTTATTTGTTAACTATTCTCATATTACGATTGATTTTTTTTAAGTTAGAGTTTAAAAAACCGTTCGTTGTAAATGTTTAAATTTGATGCAATCAAAAAAGAATTCAACTTAATTCAATGTAATGTGTTTTTATTATTTCTTTATTCTCGGATTTCCGCACATTAAGATCAACTGATTAAACCGAATTATAAGTTTTCAAAAAAGGAATAAAATATATTTTCTTTCGTTTTCACATTTCTCAAATTTAATAGCAAGAATATGACAAATATTTTTGTAAAACCATTTTAGATTGTTTAAAGCAAATGTTGGTGCTTGTACAGAGAAGTGTCCGTATTAAATCATCAATACCACACACACAAAAAAACATTATTTTATACTTACGCATCAAATTTAAATAAGTATCCTCACCAAAACGTAGGAAAAATGATCGAGTAGAATTTTAATTAAAAATAAAAATCAGTTTCATCGTATTTTGATTACTGCCATTGATTTATTTACTTGTTAATATGACAGACTGTGTTACCTCCCCCTGAATTTCGTGTTTTTCGCTCGAATCAATGGCCGAACTCGATTTTACGATAACGGATTTTTATTTTTGATTACAATTCTACTCGATAGTTTTTGCTAATTTTTGGTGTACCTGTATCGCAATACGCCATCTACGGCTTTTGGACCAAAAGTGGAGAAAAGGCATTTGTTTCTCGTTATTTAATTTTTTTGGTACTTTTATAAATGACAACCATTTGTCTGAGTTTTCGTCGTCAACGTTCGGGCAGGTTACGGAAGCGCCCGAGATTTGACAAAGCGAAAACTGCCAAACGATAAATTGAATACTGGCAGACGATAAATTCGGACGAAGAAAATCAAAGTAAAATACATATATAAAAATCAAGAACGAAGAAACCATAGTTAAACAACTGTTATTAATTAGATGTTTATATTTGCTGTTTTTTTTTTTGTCAAAGGAACCATTGTTAATCAAATGTTTTTAAATAAGTTTTCGTATTTGTGCACCGATGATTTTGTTTGATTTGTTAAGCAAATGTTTTCGTTTTTTAATTTTTTTTTTTAATTTTCTTTTTACATTTTTTTTCAAAAAACCGAATTAGTCTTTCGAGATGGGTCTCTCAAAGGACTAATTGGGTTGACAAAGATTATAGAAATTCATTTTTTTTATTGAATGCGATTAATTTCTTTCAAAAGTTAACGGCTGCTCGTTAATAGTTTCGTCAATTCTCGAGCACTTCTGAGACCTGCCCGAACGTTGACGACTCGAAGTCACGGAATCATGGTGCGTCAGCTATAAGAGTACCAATTTTTTTTGGGGGGGGTTCATCCAGTGTGCATGTGCATTGTGTTATATATTTCACATCCGGTTTCGGTGCGACAATTTAGACTTTTACCTTTTATTTATCGATTCAATAGTTATGCCTCCCCCCTCCGCAAAACGGAAAGAGAATTAGCTTGAAATATTTATTGGGTACTCTTTCATAATCGTCAACTGGCAGAGTTTTAGAATCCATTCTAAACATGGGGAGGGGAGGGGGGCTTCGGGAACATTCGGAACGACGTACTTGCTTCGTCTTTCTCGATTTCGTAGCATTCGTTGTACATACATCATGCTAGTAAAACCTATGGTTGATGTTTCCGAAACAGAACCTTTTATTCTTTTAAAAACTTTTTAAAAAATGCTAAAATCTTTTTTCCTTTTGTACTTTTAATTTCCAAATTTATGTAAGCATTAAAAAATATATCAGATTCCTTTCACACAATTCTTGTTAACATTTAAAATTTACACCATACAATCTTAAAGCAACATCTATTTTCTTAAATAAAGTATGTCGACCATAAGCGTAGAACACCCTTTTTAAGGGTCAAATATGTTTTTTATGAATATGCTTAATCGATGCTTATCCAGAAGTGTGAACGCCACAGCCGTGCAGATCGTCGTGGTAATAAAAAAAATAGATCCAAGTTCATCTAGGCCAGGATGGCGACGATGATGATGATGACGTCGCCGACCAGGTCGTCTCTCTGGCTACAAACACACTTCCATGTTGAAACTGTTTATAGAAGCGAGCGATCACTGGGCGAACAGCAACCGATTGGCTCTGGGGGGGGGGGCGAAGGATCATTCAAAGCTGAACGAAAAGAAAAGAATAATGTTCAACAACTCTGTCTGGGTTTTTTCTTGTATAGAAGAGTAATTATTAATAAAATAAAAGAATTGATTTTACATTGGTCAATGGTAGGATTAATGTCTATCGTGCTCGTAAATGTATTTAGCAAGGGTTGTTTTTTATTTCGCTAAGTTATTTCGCTAGTTCTCTGTGTGCACAAATTCTTTACACAAGAAGTTGTCTAAGTCACAAGCTTAATGGGCGAAGGCGGTGGCTAGAATTTTCGTCTGGTTTGGTTCTTTGGCGCACGCCCGGGCATCAGTTCAACTCTCCCAGGCGTCAGTCTAACTCTGGCCCGTGCGTGAAAAAAACACATTCCTTTATTGAAGATGTCTGTGGTCGTACACACCCCTTCTCCGCCATCTTACTTTCAGCCTGTCTTCCTTTCTCAAGGAGGGTGAGGACGGGCGCCTTACTCTTGTTTTCTTAAAATAAATGGGATTTTCTATCAACCCACTGTTATCGCTAAAACCAAACGTGACAACCGTGGCCTTCTCTTTCTGTCACACAGCTGGAGGTGCTCTGTGCCCGGCTTGTAATTAACAATGACAGGTTCAAATAAATCTCCATCAAGTGGATTCGTTTTTCCCAGGTCGTGACGTCTTCAAAACTTTTGTGTGATGCCAAATAGAACGCCTTACTCTTCCCTTATAGTAATAATAATAAGACAATACAATTATTTCTTAATTTTCCAATAGTTTTCGTAAAGTGCTTTCATGGTTGAGAGCTTTGTTTACAAATGAACAGTCTAAACTGACGATTGAAAAACATTATATTTGTAAAATACGCCATACATCAGTTTATATACACCCACAGCTCGTCACTTGTGAGATCACACGTAGCAGCACCAAACAAAGGTTACAAAACTTCTCGACAACCTCAATAGCTTTGCACATTCGTTTTTATAACCTAACACTAACACTATGCAGCAGCTCTTCCAGACACATATGAACAAAGATGATCCCCTGCCTCTCTAAGAAACAAGACTATGAGATAGCATCGGACCAACGCATTTTATTATACATTGAACAATGTAACACATTGAACCACGATATGTTTTTGCTCAGTTTCATTTCAGAATATTGTTGCATAAGAAAATCTGTTATTTGAACAAAAAAGTTTGGGTGACCCCCTAGAGTGGAAATTGATAAAATCCTGTGACATTTGGAGGGAGAGAGATTCGCTCTATGGGCGATACTTCAAGCAGAGCGGGCATATGAAGGGAAGGCGGGGGGTACAATGTGGCTAGGTGTGATTAGATAAGCTATCGATCTGACTCTTTCTCTTGCACATCTTTGTATTTTTTTTGGTTTTTTTTACTGTTTTTTGATTAACCGACCTTTTTAAAAACTAAACATTCGGTTGTTTTATTGCATTGTAATTTTACTTTTTTAATTATTAGCAATTATTAATTTTATTTATTTTATTAATTTATTTATTTTATTAATTTTATCAAATTAGTTTACTTTTTTTAATTATTAGCAGTTATTAATTTTATTTATTTTATTAATTTCTTTTGCAGTTTTAGAGCAAGCTTTCCGTTGAGAATTATAAATTTAGAATTACGACTTTGAAGCTAGTTTGAGGGTAAGTGTTTGTGTTAATGATTTTCGTCAGTTCTCACAGTTTTTCTTCCGTTTTTGTCAGGAAAAATCAATCCAAAACTGTTATTTTCATATATTCTTATATATATATATATATATATATATATATTATAATATAAAATGAAGTAATAAAATAAGGTGTCAATCAAATTTTATTAGAATTCAAAGTTCATGCAAAGCATCCTTAAGTCCTTAGCTCATGAGTTTTCAAAGATAATTCTTCTCTTCAGAAGACCATTACTGCAGTTATACTACTACAGGTAATAAAATTACGCTTTGAAAATATATAAAATTATATACACAAATACATAAAAATACATAACATCAAACATATCAATCCAAAAACATACTTTTGTTGAATCCATACAGTCCATCCAGGTCATACAAGTTGAGAAGCATAATCAGGAAGGACATTACTCCAAGATACAAACAGCAGTCCAAATACGTGAAATTGAAGGGGCCGGCAAAGTTATCCAGTCGCGAAATGTGTCCATATTCAATGTTGTTGATTAATGTAAAAAAATAAGTTTATCTATTGTTAAAAATTTTATGTTTTTACATGTTTTATTTATTTTTAAAACTTTTAACTTTTTCGTGTTTATTTATTATTATTATTATTATATATGTTTTATATATGTTTTTATATATACTGTTGTTTTTAAGGAAGATACGGATTTTGGTATTTTTCTCCCCACTTTTTTCTCTAATATTTGATGATGAATACTGTTGAAAGTTTGGTGTGTGTTTTGTCCAACTTCTAATTGTGGTGTTCAAATGAAGAGAAAACTAGGAAATGTTTATCTGTTGATGATTTTATGGAATTGAGGGCAAATACGTGATCTTTATTAACCATTACACTAAATCTGAATCCAAATGATTGTGAATGCATGGATAAGGATTGAAATCCGAAATTTGTCATAGTTCAGTGGTAATTGAGTCTCTAAATTCATCCATAAATATTTTACAACAACCTTGTGAGAATAGGGATTTCCACAACTTACAAAAATGGTATGAGTAAAATAATTTGTAAAAAATAAAAAAATAAAACTAAGAATAAACGTTATTTTGGACGGATAATTTATAAATTTGAATATTTTGAATCTCATTCAGTTTTGATTTTGTATTTTTTAACATAGTTCACCCCAAACAAGGCAGATCGCCACAGTAGACATAAGGGGCTACTGAGAATTAGGGTGTAAGATTCGGAGGTCATCCTGAATTGAGAGCTGTTCAGAGGGCACTAGAGCAGCTAGTTCATCAGAGCACAATGCATTGAAGTATTTGTAAAACAAGCACAAGGATGCAAAATTGCAGCGATGGGCAGGCGCTGGAGCTTGGTGAATAGTGAGGGACCTATTAAGTTGGAGACTCTTTTTTGGACCTTATCTAAGAAGGAGAGACTAGTTGATGATGCACCAGCCCAGATGTGGCAACAATACTCCATGCATAGGCAGATGGTGGCTTTGAAGAGATACAGGATGATTTCAGGTGTGAGATATTTACTAGTATTGTAGAAGGAGCCCACCTTCTTTGCAGAAGCCTTTGCAATGTCTTCAATGTATTTTTTTTCCAATTCATGTTTCCTATGAATGTTAGGCCGAGGAGTTTGAATGTTGAACTCTCAGGTAGGGTGTTATTTGCCATGACAATCGGTGGTTGAAGACGTTTCTTGTAGTTATTGAAGGAAATGAGCTTTCTCTTTATGACATTAAAAGTTAACCATCCATTATGACCCAAATCCACTACAGCCTGGAGATCATTTTCTAAGGATTCAGCCATTTCCTCGAATATGTACACGTCCATTTTTGCCCATGTGACGAGAGTAGAGCATGGTGTCGTCAGCAAATATATTCGATGTCATCAGGGAGGTCGTTTATAAATGATGGATCCCTGAGGTACACCAGTATTTATGTCATGTTGCTTAGATGAACGGCCATTGAGTGCAACCTGGATCTTTCGTTTGGTTAGGAATAATCTAATTATATTGAATATTTGTCCAGTAAAACCATATGAGTGAATTTTTAGGAGAAGCCTTTTATGCCAGACCTTGTCAAAGGCTTTGGATATATCAAACACTACTGCCCTGCATTGTCTATTGTATGATATATGCGTTCAGAGATGACCATTAGGTTACCACCAGTAGATTGTGCTTGTCTAAATCCATACTGGCAGTCAGAAAGAAGTTTAGAATTAACAAGGTGATGGACTATCGCGAGATTGATTAAGTATTCAGAGATTTTAGCAAAGAGCGGGAGTAGACTGATTGGGCGGTTGTTCTGAGGATCAGTTCTATACCAAGAATTCTTGAAGACTGGTACTACAGAGACAATTTTTCAGCTATCAGGGAAGCAAGATTTAGCAAGGCGTTTGTTTTAGAGTTTGGAGACGGTAGGAGCCAGTTCAGCAAAGCATTTTTTATTACTATTAAAGGCCTACAAGCTTAAAAAGTGTCAAGGTTTTTTTATGATGTCCCTGAGCTGGGGTGATGACCAGGTTTTCAAGTGTAGCTTCTGTCCGCAATGGGAATTTAGGGAAGAGATGGTTTGCTGAGTCCATAGTGGAGTTTACGGCGAAACGCTGGGCAAGTAGTTCAGCCTCATCAGCTGCCATGCAAACGACATCATTGTGGTTTGATAGCGGGGGAATCATTGATTGTCCATTGTTCACCACACTATTATAGATTTTCCAAAAATTGTGAGTACCTAGTTTCTGTGACTGAATGCGTTTTTGTTTATCTCTGTATACCTTCTCTTTGCTTCATCTATCACGGCCTTACAATTATTTCTTGACTCTATAAATTTCTGTCTATTCCCAGTTGACTTATGTCGGTTGAATTGTCGGAATGCATGTTGTCTCTTAGCAATGACAGCTGCACATTCTGAGGTTAACCATTAAGGAGAGTGAGGTTTGCTGAAGAATTTTTGCATGGGGACATAGGCTTCAATGCCTGCTTTGACTCATTCGGTCAACTCATTTACACACTGATCAGCAGAGAGTGAGAAGGTTTTACTCCATGGGGCGTCGCTGATGTGATTTCTGATGTATTCAAAATCAGCCTGCTGGTAGTATCTCATCGTTTTGAGCAACGGCTCATCCACTTTTGGACGAGTTTTTAGGGTGATAACAATCATTACTACAATGTGATCAGCATTCCCAAGCGGTCTATGGGCTTTCGTTACACAAGCCTCAGGCAGTGAGGTCAAGAACAGGTCGAGAAGTGAGGCTTGCTGATCTACACGATCAGGGAGGTGGGTCGGGAAAGCGACAGTCTGTGAGAGGGCTAAGGAGCCACGGAAAAATTATACGTAGTGTTGCTGGCTGTGTCAGTAAAGCTGGAGAATCCGAGCCAGTAACGGTGGTGTGCATTAAAATCCCCTAATACATGTATTTGGGCATTCGAGTCAAGTGAGAGTGCTCTATCTATGCTTTCAGAGACAAAGTTTAGCAGGGTACAGTCGTGGGTCGAAGGAGAACGGTATAAGAAATGTAAGTAACTAATACTGTGATATAAAGTCAATCTAAAACACATGTAGACTTGGTCATTAGATCCTAACCTGCATTCTCTAGTCAATAACTCCTAGCCCATACATATGTTTGACAGAGTCTTTACGGTAGAGTGGAAGGTAGTCAGTCATGTCCTTGTGGTGAGAGGAGATTGAGGATTGAAGGTTCATTTAACTTAGTGCTAGGATATCCGGGGAGTTTGTCAGGAGAAAATTTCTACGTTGTTGATGTTGTTCTAAGTCCCCGGATATTAGTGAATGTGAACCTCAAGGGAGCAGGCGAAGATGTTTTTTGTTGGGTGTCTGGTTTAGGTTTGATTTTTTTTATTTTGCAATGACATGTTTGTTTTGAGATAGAGTGGGCTGGGCAAAGTGGGTGCTTGTTAGGTGCCAATAAGCTCTCACAACCAGTCCATTAGTCGATACATGGTCCATGCGGGTTGTGGCCTCGAGAAACCCCACCGGGGATAACCGTAGGGTCCCTTTCCATACGGCACATACACGTACCCACGGTATTATAAAACTGATGATGGAGCAGCCGTTCTTAGTGATGCCTAAGAGTTTGAGCTCCTGTACTGTCAGTCAGAAACAGCAGCCAGACAAGCTGTTTAACCTGTACTCTCAACCTGTCAGAACAAGAGAGACCCAGACTGGTCATGTAAGACTTAGTGACGAAAAAACTTTCCCTAAGTTGCCCAAATAGAGAGAAAGAGAACGGTGTTCATTGTCCTAGTAAGGAAACAAGGCTAGGCACCGAGTGTTTAGATGCATCCAGCGCTGTTACCTCTGCGCCTGGCTAATAGACAGATAAATAGTGCAAAGGCCGAGCGAGTATAGGTTTTACAACTGAATACGTTGTTCAGGATCTCAGCTCTAGGAAGGTTGTCAATCAGGACTAAGGAGACCTCCCTTCCCAACGGTTTGCTGCCAAGACATAAGTTGTTAGTAGCAAGGTTTTATTATCAGAGTTTTCCTTCTCTTAGATGAATGACCTGACAAGGTCTATGGGTCCAACACACCGAGAGGGGATAGCCTGCGACCGTGTACTAGTCGGGTATTTCTGTGCCCCTGCAGGTATGAAAAAAAACAACTTCCATATATATATATATAGAATAAGTCTAGCCACCGCCGCCCAGAGATAATAAAGGACTGAAGATGGGTCCCCTCTCACTCTATCATAAGCAAAATTTATTGTGGGATATTTCACCGGTCATTAGGGTGAGTTTAAGGTTGATCTGACGGTTGAATCTACTTTTGAGGGGCTCTCAGCTATGACGTTACAGAATAAAAGGCAATTTAGAAGTTGCGTTACAGATGAAATTACCTGGAAGAAAAATATTGTTTAACTAAGAAATAGTCATTGCAACGTTTATACATGGATTATTTCAGAACAGACAGTTCAAAAATAAGGAAATAAAAACTTAGCTTTTTAAAATTTCACCTATAATCTTTGGTTTCATTGCGGTCTACATTTCCAAGTGCTGAAGATATCTAAATGTCTTAACTGGTGTCTCTAATGTGAGGCTAGTGCGTTTTTAATCAGGGTTGGTGGGAATTCCTATTTTGTTAATTACAGTTGCTAGTGGATTCTTTTCCTTTTTTTTCTTTCAAACCCCGGAAATGTTGCTACTACCAGGTGTTAGGGTTAGGGTGTACCAGGGGTTAGGGTTTACCAGGTGTTAGGGTTAGGGTTTACCAGGGGTTAGGGTTTACCAGGGGTTAGGGTTTACCAGGGGTTAGGGTTAGGGTTTAGGGTTTATATCGTGTGACCCTTACTAGACCTGATGTTGCAGAATAATAGCAAAAGAAAGACAACAAAAGGATTGTGTACAGGCAAGAGAAGGAAATACCTGGAAGAAAAATAAGAAGTAGTCATAAACATTACCGCTCAAATGTAATTTTTTCCAAGAAATATCTATGAGAATGCCTGGATAAGGATTGAAATACTAAATTTTCACTTAAACTTTTCCAAAAACACTAGAATTCCTCTACCACACATTAAAGATATTTTTCATTAATTACAGTTTTTCTTTGTACACTTGAATTACCTTACCTTATCTTTGAATCTTTAATAAATCTAGTGATAGTCCATCACCTTGTTAATGCTAAATTTATTTCTGACCATCAGTAGGGATTTAAGCAAGCACGGTTTACTGAGGATATCTTCATGGTCATCTCTGACAACATATACTATACACTGGACAAGGCAGGTGAAGCTAGGGCGGTAGCGCTTGATATATCCAAGGCCTTTGACAAGTTCTGGCATAAAAAAAACATCTCATGAAAATTAATTCATATGGGATTACTGGATGAATATTATAGATTGTACCTATCCAAAAGAAAGATTCAGGATGTCCTTGATGGCCGTTCATCCAAACAACATGAAATAAATGCAGGTGTATCCCAGGGATCCATCCTTGGACCTTTATTGTTCCTGATTTTCATAAACGATCTCCCTGATGACAATGTGTCTAAAATGGGTATATTTGCTGATGACATCACGTTCCATTCTTGTCATGTGAGTAAAATGAATGTGCACATATTTTAGGTAGGCAGAATCCTTATAAAGTGACCTCCAGTCTGTAGTGAAATTGGGTCATAAATGGATGGTAAGATTACATGCTGCTAAGACAAAGCTCCTTTTCTTCAACAACAACAAAAAACCTCTTCAACCACTGATTGCCATGGAAGACATTGCCAAGGCTGCTGAAAAGAAAGTAAACTCCCTCACCCGTGCTAGAAAACTTCTCACACTTGACAGTATCCCATATGTCTACAAAGCCAGCATGTGCCTATGCATGGAGTATTGTTGTCACATCTGTGCTGGTGCATCATCTACTTGTCCCTCCCTCTTAGACAAGGTCCAAAAATGAGTCTATAATCTAATAGGTCCCTCAATATCCACCAAGCTCAAGCCCCTGTCCCATCGCCGCAATGATACATCCTTGTGCTTGTTTTACAAGTACTTCAATGGAATGTGCTCCGATGAACTTGCTGAAAAGGCAAATATTTATAAGGGAAATAACTTTGGTCCAAACAAGAATTTATAGTCAATTTCTTTGTGGAAATATCTTTTCAGTATGTCTCATTTATTTATGACTTATTGAATAATATTTTTTATTCTTTCACAGAAAACAGTAACAGTGAAGAAAACATGGAATAGAAAGCATCTTTTGAATTGCATAGATAAAGTGAGTTTTAATTTACAAATTTGGTGATTTGTCATTCACAAAAAAACATCTTACACAAAATTAATACACACAAATCTGCTTTTAACATTAAATATGCAAACCCACACTGGAGAGAAAAAATTTCCTTGTGATTTGTCATTCACAAAAAAACATCTTACAAAAGCATAAATACACACTAAAAGAAAACTTGTCTTTTAAAGTTATGAGAAAATATGATTTAATGATGGCGTAAATGAAATCTATCTAAACTCATGCAAAACTTCTGAGAAAATGTGAAAAGAGATTAACATCATCTAAAGAGAAAACGTTTTGTTGTGAAACGTATTAAACTTCATTTACAAGCAAATCTGCTTTTAACATCGAATATGCAAACCCACACTAGAGAGAAAACATTTTCTTGTGAAGTTTGTGGATCTGCATTTACAAGAAAAGATAATTTAAAGTCACATGTCCGAATCCACACTGGGGAAAGAACTTATCATTGTGAAGTGTGTGATTCATCCTTTACAACAAAATATGGTGTCAAGAAACACATGCTGACTCACCCTGGTGAAAATGAAATGAAGAAGAAAAAGAACAGTGCAAAACCATATTCTTGTGAGGTTTGTAGCTCATCATTTTCGCAGAGTTTTACTCTTAAAAAACATATGAAAATACACACTGAAGAAAGACCTTTTGTCTGTGAAATTTGTGGATCATCATTTAAAGATAAATATGTTTTAAAAAGTCACATGCGGATACACACTGGAGAGAAACCTTATTCTTGTCAATTGTGTGACTCCTCATTTACAGCAAAACATAGTCTAACAAAACATATGTTGACCCATACTGGAGAGAAACCATATTCTTGTGAAGTGTGTGGATCATCGTTTTCACAAAGTACTTCTCTTAAACAACACGTAAAATTGCACACTGGAGAAAAACCTTTTTCGTGTAACATTTGTGAATTATCATTTGCATATAAAATAGGATTAAAGACTCATATGGATATACACACTGGAGAGACTCCTTATTCTTGTGAAACTTGTGGCTCAACATTTAAATGGAAAGCTACTTTGAGGAATCACATGCGTACACACACTGGAGAGGGAATTAATTCTTGTGAAGTTTGTGGCTCATCATTTACAACAAAAGCTGCTCTAAAGAAGCACAGGATGAGGCACACTGGAGAGAAACCATATACTTGCGAAGTGTGTAGATCGTCATTTTCACAGAATGCTCATTTAAAAAAACACATGCAAATACACACTGGGGAAAAGCCTTTCTCCTGTAAAATCTGTGGAGCGTTATTCAGAGACAAAGGTGTTTTAATTATTCACTTGCGAATACACACGGGGGAGAAACCTTATTCTTGTGAAATCTGTGACTTATCGTTCTCAAGAAAATCTGGTGTAAAGATGCACATGCTTACTCACACTGGAGAGAAACCGTATTCTTGTGAAATCTGTGACTTATCGTTCACAAGAAAATCTGGTCTAAAGAGACACATGCTTACTCACACTGGAGAGAAACCATATTCTTGTGAAGTGTGTGGATCATCCTTTACAAGAACTATTTATTTAAAGAGACACATGCATGCCCACACATGAGAGATCGTTGAACATCTGGGAACATGAACATAAATAACATCAAATGGAAAAGTGACAGTGTTCTATGATAAAGACCAGAAAGGACTGCTCTCATCATTGATGTAACTATCCCAAATGACTATGGCCTCAATAGAGCTGAACGCAAAAAAAAATAACCAAATATCAGAACCTTAAGAATTATTTAAAAATAACATGGTCCCTGAAAGAAATAAACATCCTACCGGTTGTGGTGGGGGCAACTGGTCTACTTTCAGATAAATAGATGAACATGAAATGAAAAATAGTGTGATTAACCAAATTGTATCGTTTCCAACAATTTTCACAGATTTAAGAATAGATTGTACTGTCATTTTTTCTTTCTTTTCGCTCCCTTATTTCCTTATTTTCTTCATCTTTCTTTCACCTCTTTCTATTTTCATTGCTTACACCATTCCATTCTTCTAACCGTTTGCCCTCCCTCCTTCCTGCAATTTCAAATATGGATGTGCAATCAAGCATTTGTAGTCCCACATTTTTCTAGTATATTATAACACCCGTGACCCCCTTTAAAAAACAAAAAATCTTAAAAATAAAATGTATGGTCAAACCCGGTGAGTTTAATGAAAATTTAAACCAATCTTTTTATACAATCCTTGAATAAAGTGTTTCTTGATACCAATGTGGATCATGTATATAATGTGGACGATATTTTTTAATAGAAATCTTAAATACATTTGTTTAGTTTTATATTTATAAGTTTCCACAATAAGAAACGCATATTTTCGTTTATTTAGCCTTTTTATACTAATGAGTCACCGCTTATCAAGACTGGAAGACAACTCGAGGACAAGGATTAATGAGATTTTCGGTTGGCGATGAACAACACCTTTTGCGGTATTGTATTCAACAGATGGGAAGTTCTTGGAAAGAAACTTTGTTCATGGAAGTACACACATAAAGAAAGGATAATTCTTTACAATTATTGATTCTATACGAGTTTTTGGTGTGAATGGAGGAGGAACAAGAGATTGGAGCTCAGTCGAGCACCTACCATGAAAATAATGATAGAATAGAGAAAGGCTAGTAATGTCTGTTCTGTAAGAAAGAGGCTGCTGAGAAGATATCATTCCTCACCAGATTTCGGATAAATTCTGTACTCTTTGAAGACAGGAGAGAATTCTCTCAGCAGCAGTACTTCATGATATGCCTAGTCCAAGGAACGCTAGAAAGATCTGCAACATTAGCAATGGATTTGATTCAAGTCTTCCACTTCAGAGCTGGAGTGAAGGTTAGTCCTGGGAGCTTATCAAAGCAGGTGACTTCCGCAAGTAGTGAGCCATTCATTACAACTTAAGAAAACTAGGATCCGAGCGATGGTGATGAAAGGAGAACAGCTGGAGTTTGGAGATATTAAAAGTAACAAACCACTTTTTCCACATGTGCTCCAGGTCAAAAGAGGGAGAATCAGAAAAGTCTTGATCATCAATGCTGATTGAGGTGCTGTTATGAGGTTGTGTCGTCTGCATAAATGTACATGTATGATCTCAGAATATGATTTGGAAGATCATTGATGAATTTCGGCCCAATATGGATCATTCAGACGGCATTGATACTATGGCCTTCTGCCATTCTGATGTCTAATAGCTATAGTTAAAATTTCGTAAAAATCAGAGGTATCTGGATTTTACCGCATTTGCATAAAGTAAATTTACCTAAATATAGCCCCATTACCAACCTTTACGCCTAGCAGCTGTGTTTTTATGTTTATACTCACCGGTTTATTAGTTTAGAAAGAGAAAGTATTTGATGGTTGAGAGGACATTTCCAAATATTCCATAGCTAGCAAGTGAAGTAAACCTTTGTACCAAATTGAAGGTCTTTGGTGTGTGGATCATCATTTTCAATGAACCTAACCCTAACCTCTTGATCTCTTCAAATTAACTAAACTAAAATGATAAAAAAGAGAACTTATATAGTTTATAGGTGTCTGCATCATAGTTCATGCAGAGCTAATCTTAATATGCAAAATGTTTAAAAGTCTTCTTGATCTGAAAGGTAATTTGAAGACACAATTCTGAAAGGTAAACTTCTTGTGTAGTGTGCAAATTAGAAGTAAATCTTTAAATACTAAATTCTCTTGAAGAAATTGGAGGAAGATCTTTTTTATGAGATTTGTGCCACAACTTTTCTGAACATGTCAGCTAAAACAAGATTTCATAATGACCTTATTTAGTTTTGCCTTCTGTAACATCTACATGTTTTAACTACACATAGACGCTAATAATTTTGAATTTGTCTCTATCTAATTACTATATTTTTCTTACATAATTAAATTTCATGTATATTTTAAGAGTTGGTCAAGTACTGCTATCAATATAGCTTCACATATCAATATAATGTCATAGTCTATTGCTTAATAATGTACTCAACACAACAAACTTATATGAGAAATTCTAAAACAAAAATCATTTTTATCCTCCAATAGAGCCATGTGTATTTGTAAATATATATCCATACGGTCACACAAAAGTATTCCCAGTGATGGGAAATTACTCTTATTTATTTATTTAGCGAATGCAAAGTCCTTCAGCCATGCAGTAGCCTCCTGGTCTGCTGTGTGGAGGGTGGCTAATCCTCCTCTCAGTCGTTGGAGAGGGCAGACTTCAATGATGTGCTCCATTGTCTGCTCCTCTCCACAAGCACACAGTGGGGATGGGCTGCTGCCTCATCTGTGAAGGCTGGCCAAGCACGGGCCATGTCCAGTCCTGAATCTATTGATGGTTGACCACTCTCTCCTTGGGAGGTCGGTGCCAGGCACTTGTTGGTTAGGGTCTGACACCAGGTGTTTATTAGGGACCTCCTTGGACGCCCATTCCTTTTTCCAGGCTGATTGGATGGTGAAGTCAGCTGGTTGGATGTTCTTCCAGATGGGGCGTCTGGATGGAAGTCGGGCAGTGGGTGGGTTGAGGATGTCTTGGTGGATTGGTAGATGAGGGGAGTCTTCAACCTTTTGAAGCATCCTTTGAGTGGATGCTGTTCGCCGGATGTGTGGAGGTACAATGTTTGATAGGACGGGGAGCCAGGGTAGTGGTGCTGAGCGGATTGTCCTGGTTATGATTCTCATTGTTGAGTTGAGCTGTGTGTCTACAAGGTGTGTGTGGGATGACCTGGACCAAACGGGGGCACAATATTCTGCTGCACAGTAGGCAAGGGCCAATGCAAAGGTGTGTAGCGTGGAAAATGATGCATCCCATTTTGCACCAGACAGCTTGCTGAGCAGGTTGTTCCTGGACTTCACCTTAGCCGCCGTCCCTTTGATATGTTCCTTGAAGGATAGGGTCCTGTCAAGGGTCACTCCAAGGTAGGTTGGATTAGGGGCATGCTTAAGTTGGAGACCGCTCAGGGGGATGTTGAGTTCTCTGGCAGCTTTTGCATTGTGGAGATGGAATACACTGGAGACAGTTTTTTCTGGGCTTGGTTTTAAACGCCAGGTTTTGCAGTACTGGTCCAGTTTAGTGAGGTCTTCAGTGAGAACCCGTTTCAGTTGTTCAAAGTCCGGTGCTTGGCATGCCAGGCAGATGTCATCCGTGTAGATGAATTTGCGGGATTTGGTGCTGGGTAGGTCATTTGTGTATACATTGAATAGTGTTGGAGCTAGAACTGAACCTTGTAGGAGCCCATTTTTCTGTGTTCTCCATGCGCTGGTGTTATGTCCAAGGTGAACTCTGAACCTCCGGTTGGTCAGCAGGGTTTGGATGGCAGTTGTTGCCCAGGCGGGAAGCTCCTTTGTGAGTTTCAGTATGAGGCCTTTGTGCCAGACCGTATCATAGGCGGCTGTGAGGTCGAGGAACACAGTCCCTGTCTTCAGTCTGTTCTCGAAACCATTTTCGATGAAGGTGGTTAGGGCCAATACTTGCTCTCCTGTGCTGCAGTCCTTCCGGAAACCTGCCTGATCCACGCACAGAATGTCGTCTACTCCTGGGAATATACGTTGGAGTATAAGGCGTTCCAGTATTTTGTAGGGAACACAGAGTAGAGAGATTGGGCAGTAGCTTGCTGGTTGTTTGGGGTCTTTGCCAGGTTTTAATATAGCAATGACTTTTGCTGTTCGCCATTTCTTTGGGATCAGGTTAGTCTGTAGGATCTTGGTGTAGAATTGAGTCAGCCAAATCAGGGCTTGGGGGCCGAGATGTTTCATGAGCTCAGGTGATATGTTGCCATATCCTGCTGCCTTCCCACATTTTAGGCCCTGCAGGACTTTCTCCAGTTCTGCATTCTCAATAGGTTCCGGGTACCTTTCCTCAGTGTGCGCTTTCCGGTGTAATTTGAGCTCAGCTGTAATTGCCCTTCTGGTGTGTTTGACTTGAGTTGCTTTTGCAAAAGACACTTGGTGGGATGCGACTTGGTTAGGTGAGACGGATGGTCGGCTCTGGGTAAGAGGTTTCTGTGCAGCTCCCAAGCGGCGGATGAGACTCCAACATTTCCTGCTAGAGTGGGTGAAGTTCAGATCTGCTACTGTCTCCTCCCACTTTTCCCGTCAAGCTGTTGTTAGCGATTCAATGAGGTGGTCTGCCATCTCAGGGTCCCCAGATGTTTCGTGCGCTTGTAGGAGGGCAGTGCTTTCCTCGTCCAGGCATAGGACGTAGAGGGGCCGGTAGCCTCATGGGATAGCTGTTTAGGCAGCCTTGTAGATGGCGCTGCAGAAGCGATTGTATGCTTCATCTACAGTGCTGGTGCGGAGTGGGATGGTAACAGTACTCCGGTCCAGAATTTCACTGTATTTCTTCCAGTTTGCTTTGCGGAAGTTCCAGCGCATCTTTTTACGGCTGGTTATCACTGGGAGTTGTAGGCCAATGTGTATAAGTGAGGGCCGATGTTGACTGTGTGGGAAGTCGTCAAGGATCAGGGTCTGTGTGGGATAGGGGGTGCCGTTCAAAGAGCTGACCTAGCATAGGCCAGGAGAATAGTCCTTCTTCCACCTAGCTGAGTGGAATGTTCCTCTTTGTTTAGGGTCGTGTATCAGAGCAAGGTCATTTCTAGATGCCCAGTCTGACAGTACCTTACCGTCACTGTCCGCTGCTGAGTATCCCTGTTAAAGTCCCCCACATAGACTGATAGTGGGTGAGGGTGGGTCGAACCTGCATGTCCCAGTTGGCACTCGGGGGCTTGTACACATTGGTAATATGGAAGCCGCCAATGGTTATGGCGTTTGAGTATTGTGTTGTTGTCAGGTGGTTTGCTTCAGCTATGTCTGACCGCACATAGGTGGCAAGTCCATGTTTGGCATGGGGTATGTAGCACAAGAGGTCAAAGCCATTGATGGTGTAGCGCCCTGCAACCTCTGTGCCAATGTGGGTCTCTTGGAGGCAGATGACATCAATAGAATGTTGGGAGGCGAGGACTTGGATGAGGCTTCGCTTGACAGCAGAAAGGCCTTCAGCATTTAATTGTAGTAAGCGAAGGGCAGGCCCTACCGCTAGGTGCCCTTGAGGCTGTCTGCTTTTGGCATTTGGACTGTGACTAGGATTCTTCGACTTGGCTCTCTGGCATCGTCTCTTAGAATTTAGTCTGCTTGTTGGATCATTTGTTTCCCCAGGCAAGCCTGGGTACTGACTAAGGGAGCGCGACAAGAACGCTGATCCATTGTCTCCCATTACTCTAATCAGAAGTGTTCTTTCTTTTATTTCTTTCTTTTATTTCTTTCTTTTATTTCCTATTGATCTAGTTGACCTAAGTTCGGTTGTGGACTGGGGTACAGAATGGCTTGTTTTGTTTAATCCATTAAATAATATTAGATTACATATATATAAACAAAGAAGAACGAAATTTCAAGACGAGGCTGCGATTAGAATGGAAAACGGGTCAAGAATCTTACCTAAACTAATACTATTTCTACAGCCTTATATACCGTTATTAAAAGTCGTTCAGACACTAGACGGGTTTCGTCATTTAAATAATACATTCCTTTTAACCTTCAATTAAATTCATATTTACAAATATACTTATAACTGCTATTATCAAGTTTACATATGTATTTACAATATTTTCCGATAAGGTGATATTAATAAAAATTATTCATACAACTAATTAAAGCCATTTTTTTCATGAACCAAAATGGGGTGTACAAAATGGGGTGTTTTGTTTAATCCAGTTAAGACTCAGCTCGTGTCTTTCAATCGGAGACGTGGCTTTTTTCTTTTTGCTATTATCATGGATGGCTCTGCTCTTTAGGGAAAATCGACTCTGAAACTTCTTGACCTTTCTTTCTCATCAAATCTTTCTTGGAGTAAATACATTAAATCCATTGATCTTTCTGCTTCTTGTAAAGTCGGTTTTCTTTATCCTCCAAAACACTTTCTCACATCTGAGGCTATTTTCTATCTCTACAAATCTACTATCAGACCATGTATGGAGTACTGTTGTCATATTTGGGCTGGTGAATCTCTGCCCCATTTGAGGGTTTTTGATAAGGTGCAGAAACGTATTTGTAATTTGATTAGCCCTACCCTTTCTTCTTCTCTGCACCCTCTCTCTCACAATCGTGATGTTGCTAGTCTCAGTCTTTTCTATAAGTATTATTATAGCATATGTTCTTTAGAATTGTGTGATCTATTTCTGCTTCCTTTTTTCCAGCTCATTTGATTCGTTGGTAGAGTGGTGTCCCTCAATTCACTGTTTCGATACCTCATTGTAATATGGTTTCCTAACTTCTTTCCCATAACTGCAAGCTTGTGGAACTCAGTTCCTCCTGACTTTTTTCTTCCTACCTATAGCCTTGGTCTTTTCAAGACTAAGGTCAATAAGAATCTCCTGTCTTTGTGATAATCATTTTTCTGTTATGTTAGCTCCTTCCATCAATTGGCTTCATACCTTGTCTGGAGTGCTTGTAGCAGTTACCTCCTTCTTTTAAACATAACTACACCGGTTGGCCGTTAGGTGTCGCTTTTTCAGCGACAGGTGGCGCTTAAAAGCGACACCGGAGTTATCTGCCCTTTGGATTATAAAAACCGGTGCAAACGGAAAATCACCCTCTTGTCCTTTCAATTGGCCTTGGCAGAACAACGCTGACACCAGCGTTCCGTTTCACTCTCTGGTCTATTCCATTGGCCTTGCAGAACGATGCTGACACAGCGCTCTGTCTCACTCTCTTTTTTCTCTTCAACTGGCCTCGGCAAAGCAACAACCAACACACGTCTCTTCCGTTAACACGTGTTTCAAACAACGGTAAGAGTTCTCAACTCATTTTTTTTGTGTACGGCTTTCAATGACTTTTCCCACGCCTTTCCCACTCATTTTCTTCACATACGCATCTCAAAAACTGTTTCTTATCGACATACACACACCACACACCTCATCATTCCACATTACACAATAAACTTTATTTGAACTACCTCATTTTGTTTATTAATTATTACTCTGTCTTTGCATGCAACATTGCTTGATTTAACGAACACGCTTATAGTCCCAACACTATAAAAAAGTGACAGTCTTCTAGAAGTTGCAGGTTTATTCGTCACTAGAGGCGATTACTATTCAAAAAAGATGTAGTTCCATAATTTTTTAGAATTCTATGTAAAAACACTCACCGGATCGAGTAGAGATTTTTTTTTGAAAAGGAGGTATATCTGGAAAATTAAAAATATGACACCATATCATACCATCCTGATTTGCCACTGACACTGCCTTAAAAAAAATAAAATATCATACCATATCATACTATATCATACCATCCTGATTTGGCACTGACACTGCCTTAAAAAAATTAAAATTCTTACACACTACGCACAATGCCTGAAGCAATCTACAACATCCTTATAAAGATTTAATTCAAAATTCCATATAGATGCACTTGAATAAGTTTGGAGATTACCTCGGCCGAAACGTTGGGAAAATAAGAAACACATGAAAATAGTAGTCCAAATGATCCAAATTTTGTTGGTGATTAAATGTTATTTCCTTTTTTTTCTTTATTTATAATGTTTATAGTTCTTGGTAATATACTATATCATGATTATAATGACATAAATATTTTTATGTTATTATTATGACGTAGTCTCAGTCGACTCTCAACACTAACAATATTAAGGGAAACGTTGAACCTTTTTCCCATGAAAGTTTGATATATTGTCACACCTCACTCACTCATGGCCTTTGTTCAGTCTTGGAAACAATGTTAAGATAAGTGGAGAGAACATAGAGAAGCTGATGTTCCAAAATGGTCACCCATTTTAGTACTGACCAGGCTAAACATCGCTTAACTTTGGTGATCTAACAGGAACCGGTGTGTCAATGTGATTATGATATATATATATATATATATATATATATATATATATATTGATTATGCTGTATATATATATTATGGATATATATATATAGAGAGAGAGAGATTATTTTGATTTATACAGACATGTACAAAATCTGCGACACTGGCATGTCAATGTTATCGATCAACAGCTGTTAGAAACTGAGATCTCATCAGGCAGAATTACCTCAGATCATATTTGGGAAGAACCTTGAAGCTGTTGATCGTTAACATCGACATGCCAGTGTCGCAAATTTTGTACATGTCTGTATAAATCATAATAATCATATATAAAAGCTCTATTTGATATTGAGCACTTTTCATAAGCCCGGTTGAAATTCTTTGGATTCCTATCTTGTGTTAAGATAAGTGGTTCTAGATTACTATAATATATATATATATATATATATATATATATATATATATATATATATATATATATATAATATTTGTTATTGTTTATTATCTATGTACGTATACGTTTCGTCCTTTTTTCAATCGGGGCTCATCAGCATAGAGATATGACTATTCACTACCGGTCATGCGATTCGAAACCCCGGACCTCAAGTATTTTTCAACTCCAGTCCGACGTCGCTAATCACTGGGCCAATTGTAAACAGCGAATAAACTATGATAATTTTAACACTTTAACGGCGGCTTTGACGTCGAGACATTCTACTTCTATTAAGGGAAGGAATGATGCATTATAAGCAAGTGATGTCAACGTGATTGTACCGTGTATATATATATATATATATATATATATATATATTTTTATTTTTAAATACAGATTTTAATCAGACATGGACCAGTGGTTTCTAACAAGAAAAGGGTTTTAAATTCCCTATTCTTCAGCATAGTCTGAAATAGTAAATGATGGAATTTCTTCAAAAAACATTTATAACCGTTATAAAACGCTCTTATAACGTTTTATACGTTTTATAACGGTTATAAATGTTTTTTGAAGAAATTCCATCATTTACTATTTCAGACTATGCTGAAGAAGACGGAATAGGGAATTTAAAACCCTTTTCTTGTCAGAAACCACTGGTCCATGTCTGATTAAAATCTGTATTTAAAAATAAAAATATTACGCTCTTAATTTAATTGAGCACTCTGCTGGTATTTCCCTTTTATTCTTTTTTGAGTATACCTTTATACTTTATATATATATATATATATATATATATATATATATATATATACGGTACAATCACGTTCCAGTCGACTTGAACATTGGAATCAAGCAGTGCCGACTCAGGAGAGGTGTTGTTGGGGATTGTGCAACCCTTGCTTCATAATTACACGCGCAGCCAGCCCCTTATAGGGGTATCCATAGTCTCTCTAGACTGAACGGAGGGCTTAAAGATATATATATATATATATATATATATATATATATATATATATATATATATATATGTATGTGTGTGTGTGTGTGAGGTTCATTTTATATTCCAATAACCATGTTTGTTTTATTTTTCATTTTTATTTTTTCACATTTCCAAAAAACATAACATTTTTGTGAGATATATTTTTTACGGTCCGTTTCATTTGTCTTGTGCCAAACAACATTTTTATGTCAATATCGTCTCTGCAACACTACAAAATCAGAAAAAAATCCACAAAGAATAAAAAGTTTTGGGATTGAAATGCTTCGAAAAAACCTACACTATTACAGTGGGTCACTTTTTGCGAAATAAAACAAAAAAAAAAAACCAAAGGAAATAGCAAACTCACATGTGGGGAAAATCTCACTAGTACGCCATTTTGAATTTTTCAGTTCAGAGCTAGAATATCTTAGAACGTTTTAAATTTTTTTATATAGCTTGGTCGATGGTTGGTTTACACACTTAAATAAATTAGGCTTGAAAAATCGGATCATTAAAGCAAACAACACGAACTTTCACTTCAAAAATATTTTTTCTCGTATAAAAATGGGACCCTATTCTGGATAATTACTTGTATCTTTCGCCCTCATCTATTTCTCAACAAATACTTATTAATTTAAAAAAAAATGGTACCCTATTCTGGATAATTACTTGTATCTTTCGCCCTCATCTATCTCTCAACAAATACTTATTAATTTTAAAAAAAAAGATCTTTCAGATTATAATATTTTTAACCGACTTGTTCAATTTTTAAGTGAGTGTTCAGTTTGGCATGTGAGTAATATAATTCTCCTGGATCAGCATTTTGTTTTTTATAAAGAAATATAGAGAATAATGAAGGAATATTAACTTACCCAAGAATTCCTTCTCTATTCTCTATATTTCTTTATTTAAAAAAACAAAAAACAAAATGCCAATTACTATATATCGATTGAGTTTAATATAAGCTTAATGTAAAACAATCCCTTGCTCAAAATTCTGAAAAGGCGTTTATTTGCACAGGTCTAAATATATATTCTAGTAGAGAGCCATAAGGTGTAGATATTTATAGAATGCTTTTTTTGATTTTCAAAATAATAAAATGCTAAAATGTCTCATTCAAGTGGTTTTAATTTCATAATAAAAAGTTTTTTTGGATTTTTATTTCAATAATCGATTAATCTAATACATAAAATTATCTTGTAGTTTATGTTAAAGCATTTTTACAATAAAGCTTGTGCCAGTTGACACGGTTAAGATTCGGATAAAAATTGTTGTTTGGGATAAATACAATTTAGGCGTGCAGTGTGAATATAATTGTATTGGCGCGTGAAAAATAATAAATAACGCCCATGCAAATTCCGGCGTGGCCTTATATATTAAATCAACTCAAAACGAGCAGACGTAGTAGGGAGCACACCACGTGATATTTCTGTCCAATGGGATTTCTCCAAAGACATTTTTCCAAACTTTTCTCCTTAAGCTCGCTGGAGCCTATCCAAATAGTATTTAAGCACACACAAACATCAAACCCTCTCTCTCAACTGACTCTTCATTCGGAGGTTACACGCGTCTTACTATCACTCTTCCATTTCACCTTTCGCGCGCTTCATACAATTACACAGGCGAACATTACCTATTGCCTCTTTTAACATTTTATAACATATTAGCATTTCAACAAAACAAAAGACATTCTCCTTTTTACTTACCCTGAAACTAAAGAAAGGACTTCTGAACTCATTACAAAAGGAAATATGTTATATTTGTTAATGGTTTATTTCAGTGAATAAACTTCCGTTGGTTTTGCATGTAAGTCTTCTTATTATTATTTTTATTTGTGGAGGAAGTTATCACCAAAAAAGGCATGACGACCACCACAAGCTCTAGTCTTTTTTTTTTACAAAAAAACTCAATCTTACTCACTTTTATCAATTTCTACATTTAATCCGATAGCTATTTTATTTTTGAAGAGACATATTTTGTCTATGCCAGTGTAAGTTGGCATAGAACTGTATTGATTTCTGAAGAAACCATTTATATTTTGTATTATTCAGACTACCGTTCTTAGTACTGCCCCATACTAAGGATTAACACATAAACCTCCAGAAAACTGTGACCGTTATATAAACATATCATATGTATCCATGTGACCGTTATATAAACATATCATATGTATCTATGTCCTGTTATAGATTCTTGCAAAATAAGAAAAGTTTACAGTCGAAATGATCCGATAAAAAATCTTTTCAATTTTCTAAACATATTTTCATCCTTTCGTATCTATACAAAAATAACAAAGCTATATCACAATATATGTAAGATACGGCACAAACATACAAGAAAAAAAGAAAGAAAACAAAATTGAGATTAAAAAAAACAACAAAGTATTGCTAGTATCTCAATGAATAAATGCAAAAGTTTTTTTCATTTATCACTATGTTACCATCAAAACGGGTTACTGTTATTTAAATCAATAATCTATATAATACTAAAAGTTTATTGATCTTGTATGTTTGCAATCAGCTTTCAGCTTTCCGGTTTTCAACATCCGGTTGCGCATGTGTAAATAGCATCGTCTTCAATCTGTTATTCCAATTCCGTTATTCTCTATTATGATTAACGAACGCATGAAATTTTTCATTCTGGAAATTTTTATATCGCTTTTAATATAAACAATTTCATTTAATTTCATCAAATAGTTTTTTTGTTTTCTACACGGCTAAAAACATTCAACGGGAGGACTTCGTAAAGTCTGTCGCAGTTTCAAAAAAACTCCTCCCTTTTAAAAAACAAAAACAAACAAACAAAAAAACAACACTCATTATTAATATCAGCCATACTAGCGGTCGGTGAACGAAACCACCTCCCACTTTCCCTCTCATAGATTTCACCACTCCTACTCCCTCTGTTTTCGTTACGTACGCGAGAAAGCCTGCTTTCTCAAATCGCCCTGGAAAAGAATTGTCTTAATTTTATTGACCTTATTATTAACATACAAATTAAATATTTTACACAATGGGTACTGAATGTTTGCTTAAATTAAATGAAAAAAGTTACATTTTATTTTCATTTTCTATTTAAAAAGCCATTATTAACATGTGGAGAGTGTTTTTTTATTATTCTGTACTTTCAACTAACAATTTCATTTAAAAGATGATATATCAAAATTTGAATTTAACTATAATAAGTATTATGGTACCTGTTCAGTGCATATTTACCTATAAGTATGGCCAACCACTTATAATTCAGTAACTGTAATTTAAAAAAAAACAATTATAATAAACAGAACGACTCATATAAATCTATCTATATTCTTTTTTCATTTTAATATACTTTCATAGAAATGCTTCTGTTATGTAAAAAAAACCTATTTTCTTTATGCCACAAGTGTCACGCTCATACATGAATTCCATAGCTAATATAACAAACTGACACAACGGGTCACGGGTGGTCTAGTAGAATATAGAATTTTGAAATACTGTATATATAGTACAGACGAAAAAGCTGAAAAAAACTATTCGAATGCCTTATTTGCATAACTATTTTTTAAACAGTATAATAGATTAATGTTAGTCGTTATTCATTTGTAATTTTATTGTCCTATTATTCCTATATATATATATATGCAATAGTTTCGTCGATAGTAATTAATTCAAGTAATTTAATTTAAAAAAATGATAACCGTTCTTACAGTTTTATTTAAAAGATAAATAAATTTGTATCAAAAAGATTAAAGAGTTCATAGAGAGAGGGGGGTGACTGCTCTCTTTTTCTCTCCTACCCTCTCTCGTTCTAGTATTTATATCATTGGTTTTCTTACAATTGTTTCAATGCTGTTATTAACAATTCATCAGTAAGACGTCATTTGAAAGTTGTGTTTGACTGATTTTGTTTGCAGAGACCACCTATATTTACTCTTGTTGGTGTTGGCTAAGATCAAAGTGTAGTATCTGTTCCGATGGATACTGCACCCCATAGACTGATGTTGTCTTGGCCTTCGGGGCTTGATTTATGCCGGTCTATGGGTCTGTCTTGTGCAGTTCTAGGAGGTCCACCCTCCCAGGCTTCGCCTCCCCTCTTTAGGGAGGAGTAAGTTTATTGCTTACTGCCTGAGGCGCCCCTACCGGGGAATGCCGACGGGGCTGCCCAGGAAATTTTTAAACCCCACTTTCCTGACTCGACCTTGGGTCACATCTTGCTTGTGGGAGTAAGATAAAAACTGGCCTTGTGCCTAACTCCTGGAGAGGAGTAAATCAATACTCTTGTTGGTGAGAAACGACAAGTTGAAGAAAGTTACTGGTCATTAATTTTGGTTGGGGAACTTTGGAATCTATTTTGTGAGGAGGTCGAATTGGAGAGAATTCTTCTTAGTCTTATTTTTATTCCTGTTTTCGATTGGTTGCCGATGTCCGTCTCTTTCAAACATGGTCTCTTTCTCGATTATTCTGATTGGTTAGTCTCTCGATAGGATTAACTTTCTGAGGAACACTGGCGAAGACGATTAATCTGATTGGTAAGTCAATCACAGATCGTTTCAAGCCACAATTGATCTTATTTCTGGAGTAATCATTGAATTATTATGTAATTAATTTGACTTCAACAAAATCGCACCAGTAAAACACCTCATCATGTAACATTTATAAAATGTGTCTTTATACAGAGTTTGAGGAGTAGACAAAATCAAAAGCTGAAAGTAAAAATAATTTTAATTGAAAGTAGTCTTTTATACATATTCTTTGTACATTATTGTAGCAACAATCATGCAGGTCACAGGGAACACAAGTGAGGGTTGCGCTGTGTATTGTCCATCAGGAACTCAGGGTTCCAGTTACAAAATGGAAACATGTAACTTTTGTCATGCTACGAGAGTTCACATATGCAAATGAGGCTTGGTTTGCATGGGCTGATTTTCGTTGTGATAAAAAGTGTAGACACTTTGCTTCGGCGACTGGGTGGAGAAAGGTTAATGTTGTAACTGCGTCGCGTGTTGAGAGAGCGTGAAAGAGGAAAAGAACAGGGACTTGAATTTTTGATTAGACGTTTGGTCGTTCACATGCGTGTTGAACTGTTGTTGTTGAAAAGCACAGAAAAGAATAATTTGGCGTCCCGTTTGAACTCAGTGGTAGGGCATTCTTTCAACTCTGAGTAGTGAACCAAATACATTTGATTTTCAGTTTATTAGCACTTCTTCCTTACAATTATATTTTATATTACAATGAAAGTTAAAACTTTAAAAGAAAAAAAACAATTTATTTAAATAATGTTTTATTCGAAAAAAATTATTTTAGAACAGTGCATGTTAAAACTTTAGTTACGTGTTTTGCGTAAGAGAAGAAATTTTCAGTGGAACTTTTTTGGAAGCTATGGTACTAAGAATGGCATTCCTTGTGGATTTTGGTATGTCCGGACGACCAGCTGCAGTGAAAATAGACTTGCTTGATTGTCCAGGTCTTTTACAGAGCTGACAACTAATCTTCCTCAAATCCTTATCCGTGACAGTCTTCGAAATCCCAGCATCTGATCGTTTCTTTCTTGGTGATGGGTGTTTCTGGAATCTTTTCACAGTGTCGACATGACGACTTATTTTTTGAGCAATGGCATCAGGAGAAGTACCTTTAGAGGATTCTTTAATTATGACAGTTTTTTCATCGTCTGTTAGGGCTTTTCGACGCCCCATTGTTGTTGCAGATATATAAAGGTATCGTCACCGGTCACCCTGAAAAATATTTTATTTAAACTTAAATGGTTAAATAGAAAATTCTCATTCTGTCATAGCCACCAAATCTTAAATCCGAAATTTCGATAGTAATGAAAAAAAAGAAAGAAATTCCAATACATTTTTGGCCGCTTTGACATTTTCTTCAGCAATATTCTGTATTGGATACGTTATTATTATAATGTTTACTTTTCTAGGCTATATAAAAATGTGAATTCGAAATATATTTAAATGTTATTAAGAAAAAAATCCAGATGGGGTAATACCAGTCGAGGATTCGTTCTCGACAATCAGTCCAGCAGGTACTAGGTCATTTCGGTGGCCTTTTATCTGCCGGGCTTAGGTATATTATCCTGGGTAGCCCTAAGAGGTGCACCCTCCCAGGCCTTGCATCCACTCTTTGGGGTGGAGTAAGTTTATTGCTTACTGCCTGAGGCGCCCTGACCGAGGAATGCCGACAGGGTTGCCCAGGATAGTTTTGCTTGGCCAGAGTACTTCTTCTTTAGGGGCGCTGGCTTGATTCTTCCCCACCTTCCGACCTTGTGCCACACATTACTGCAGTGGGAAGCAATTAAATACAGGTCCTTCAGCTGCCTTGGTTCTGTTCAGGGTACAACCAGGAAAAGATACTTTATGTTTGAAATATTTCACATATATTTTATATTTTCCTCAACAATATAAGGAACGAATTTAGACAGAGCACCGGTTGCTGCTGACTTCGAGTCGCATGTCTTTCTGGTTTGAATAATAATAATAATGAATAATAAAAATAATAATAATTAAAATGAAAAAAAAAGGGGAGATGATTTTTTTAAAGGGAGGGGATAACACCGGTTGAAATTTCTGCTTTCAGATTTGACGAGACTGACGTCATGAGATTTTATTTTATTTAACCAACAGCGAACAGCAGTGTACATTATAATGTGAACAAACACAATGTTGGCAAAACAAACACAACATTATTGCCAAAACAAACACAATGTTGGCAAAACAAACACAACATTATTGCCAAAACAAACACAATGTTGGCAAAACAAACACAACATTATTGCCAAAACAAACACAATGTTGGCAAAACAAACACAACATTATTGCCAAAACAAACACAATGTTGGCAAAACAAACACAACATTATTGCCAAAACAAACACAATGTTGGCAAAACAAACACAACATTATTGCCAAAACAAACACAATGTTGGCAAAACAAACACAACATTATTGCCAAAACAAACACAATGTTGGCAAAACAAACACAACATTATTGCCAAAACAAACACAATGTTGGCAAAACAAACACAACATTATTGCCAAAACAAACACAATGTTGGCAAAACAAACACAACATTATTGCCAAAACAAACACAATGTTGGCAAAACAAACACAACATTATTGCCAAAACAAACACAATGTTGGCAAAACAAACACAACATTATTGCCAAAACAAACACAATGTTGGCAAAACAAACACAACATTATTGCCAAAACAAACACAATGTTGGCAAAACAAACACAACATTATTGCCAAAACAAACACAATGTTGGCAAAACAAACACAACATTATTGCCAAAACAAACACAATGTTGGCAAAACAAACACAACATTATTGCCAAAACAAACACAATGTTGGCAAAACAAACACAACATTATTGCCAAAACAAACACAATGTTGGCAAAACAAACACAACAGTATTGCCAAAACAAACACAATGTTGGCAAAACAAACACAACATTATTGCCAAAACAAACACAATGTTGGCAAAACAAACACAACATTATTGCCAAAACAAACACAATGTTGGCAAAACAAACACAACATTATTGCCAAAACAAACACAATGTTGGCAAAACAAACACAACATTATTGCCAAAACAAACACAATGTTGGCAAAACAAACACAACATTATTGCCAAAACAAACACAATGTTGGCAAAACAAACACAACATTATTGCCAAAACAAACACAATGTTGGCAAAACAAACACAACATTATTGCCAAAACAAACACAATGTTGGCAAAACAAACACAACATTATTGCCAAAACAAACACAATGTTGGCAAAACAAACACAACAGTATTGCCAAAACAAACACAATGTTGGCAAAACAAACACAACATTATTGCCAAAACAAACACAATGTTGGCAAAACAAACACAACATTATTGCCAAAACAAACACAATGTTGGCAAAACAAACACAACATTATTGCCAAAACAAACACAATGTTGGCAAAACAAACACAACATTATTGCCAAAACAAACACAATGTTGGCAAAACAAACACAACATTATTGCCAAAACAAACACAATGTTGGCAAAACAAACACAACATTATTGCCAAAACAAACACAATGTTGGCAAAACAAACACAACAGTATTGCCAAAACAAACACAATGTTGGCAAAACAAACACAACATTATTGCCAAAACAAACACAATGTTGGCAAAACAAACACAACATTATTGCCAAAACAAACACAATGTTGGCAAAACAAACACAACATTATTGCCAAAACAAACACAATGTTGGCAAAACAAACACAACATTATTGCCAAAACAAACACAATGTTGGCAAAACAAACACAACATTATTGCCAAAACAAACACAATGTTGGCAAAACAAACACAACAGTATTGCCAAAACAAACACAATGTTGGCAAAACAAACACAACATTATTGCCAAAACAAACACAATGTTGGCAAAACAAACACAACATTATTGCCAAAACAAACACAATGTTGGCAAAACAAACACAACAGTATTGCCAAAACAAACACAATGTTGGCAAAACAAACACAACATTATTGCCAAAACAAACACAATGTTGGCAAAACAAACACAACATTATTGCCAAAACAAACACAATGTTGGCAAAACAAACACAACATTATTGCCAAAACAAACACAATGTTGGCAAAACAAACACAACATTATTGCCAAAACAAACACAATGTTGGCAAAACAAACACAACATTATTGCCAAAACAAACACAATGTTGGCAAAACAAACACAACATTATTGCCAAAACAAACACAATGTTGGCAAAACAAACACAACATTATTGCCAAAACAAACACAATGTTGGCAAAACAAACACAACAGTATTGCCAAAACAAACACAATGTTGGCAAAACAAACACAACATTATTGCCAAAACAAACACAATGTTGGCAAAACAAACACAACATTATTGCCAAAACAAACACAATGTTGGCAAAACAAACACAACATTATTGCCAAAACAAACACAATGTTGGCAAAACAAACACAACATTATTGCCAAAACAAACACAATGTTGGCAAAACAAACACAACATTATTGCCAAAACAAACACAATGTTGGCAAAACAAACAACATTATTGCCAAAACAAACACAATGTTGGCAAAACAAACACAACATTATTGCCAAAACAAACACAATGTTGGCAAAACAAACACAACAGTATTGCCAAAACAAACACAATGTTGGCAAAACAAACACAACATTATTGCCAAAACAAACACAATGTTGGCAAAACAAACACAACATTATTGCCAAAACAAACACAATGTTGGCAAAACAAACACAACATTATTGCCAAAACAAACACAATGTTGGCAAAACAAACACAACATTATTGCCAAAACAAACACAATGTTGGCAAAACAAACACAACATTATTGCCAAAACAAACACAATGTTGGCAAAACAAACACAACAGTATTGCCAAAACAAACACAATGTTGGCAAAACAAACACAACATTATTGCCAAAACAAACACAATGTTGGCAAAACAAACACAACATTATTGCCAAAACAAACACAATGTTGGCAAAACAAACACAACAGTATTGCCAAAACAAACACAATGTTGGCAAAACAAACACAACATTATTGCCAAAACAAACACAATGTTGGCAAAACAAACACAACATTATTGCCAAAACAAACACAATGTTGGCAAAACAAACACAACATTATTGCCAAAACAAACACAATGTTGGCAAAACAAACACAACATTATTGCCAAAACAAACACAATGTTGGCAAAACAAACACAACATTATTGCCAAAACAAACACAATGTTGGCAAAACAAACACAACATTATTGCCAAAACAAACACAATGTTGGCAAAACAAACACAACATTATTGCCAAAACAAACACAATGTTGGCAAAACAAACACAACATTATTGCCAAAACAAACACAATGTTGGCAAAACAAACACAACATTATTGCCAAAACAAACACAATGTTGGCAAAACAAACACAACATTATTGCCAAAACAAACACAATGTTGCCAAAACAAACACAACATTATTGCCAAAACAAACACAATGTTGGCAAAACAAACACAACATTATTGCCAAAACAAACACAATGTTGGCAAAACAAACACAACAGTATTGCCAAAACAAACACAATGTTGGCAAAACAAACACAACATTATTGCCAAAACAAACACAATGTTGGCAAAACAAACACAACAGTATTGCCAAAACAAACACAATGTTGGCAAAACAAACACAACATTATTGCCAAAACAAACACAATGTTGCCAAAACAAACACAACATTATTGCCAAAACAAACACAATGTTGCCAAAACAAACACAACATTATTGCCAAAACAAACACAATGTTGGCAAAACAAACACAACATTATTGCCAAAACAAACACAATGTTGCCAAAACAAACACAACATTATTGCCAAAACAAACACAATGTTGGCAAAACAAACACAACATTATTGCCAAAACAAACACAATGTTGGCAAAACAAACACAACAGTATTGCCAAAACAAACACAATGTTGGCAAAACAAACACAACATTATTGCCAAAACAAACACAATGTTGGCAAAACAAACACAACAGTATTGCCAAAACAAACACAATGTTGGCAAAACAAACACAACATTATTGCCAAAACAAACACAATGTTGGCAAAACAAACACAACATTATTGCCAAAACAAACACAATGTTGCCAAAACAAACACAACATTATTGCCAAAACAAACACAATGTTGCCAAAACAAACACAACATTATTGCCAAAACAAACACAATGTTGCCAAAACAAACACAACATTATTGCCAAAACAAACACAATGTTGGCAAAACAAACACAACATTATTGCCAAAACAAACACAATGTTGGCAAAACAAACACAACATTATTGCCAAAATAAACACAATGTTGGCAAAACAAACACAACATTATTGCCAAAACAAACACAATGTTGGCAAAACAAACACAACAGTATTGCCAAAACAAACACAATGTTGGCAAAACAAACACAACATTATTGCCAAAACAAACACAATGTTGGCAAAACAAACACAACATTATTGCCAAAACAAACACAATGTTGGCAAAACAAACACAACATTATTGCCAAAACAAACACAATGTTGCCAAAACAAACACAACATTATTGCCAAAACAAACACAATGTTGCCAAAACAAACACAACATTATTGCCAAAACAAACACAATGTTGGCAAAACAAACACAACATTATTGCCAAAACAAACACAATGTTGGCAAAACAAACACAACATTATTGCCAAAACAAACACAATGTTGGCAAAACAAACACAACATTATTGCCAAAACAAACACAATGTTGGCAAAACAAACACAACAGTATTGCCAAAACAAACACAATGTTGGCAAAACAAACACAACATTATTGCCAAAACAAACACAATGTTGGCAAAACAAACACAACAGTATTGCCAAAACAAACACAATGTTGGCAAAACAAACACAACATTATTGCCAAAACAAACACAATGTTGGCAAAACAAACACAACAGTATTGCCAAAACAAACACAATGTTGGCAAAACAAACACAACATTATTGCCAAAACAAACACAATGTTGGCAAAACAAACACAACATTATTGCCAAAACAAACACAATGTTGCCAAAACAAACACAACATTATTGCCAAAACAAACACAATGTTGGCAAAACAAACACAACATTATTGCCAAAACAAACACAATGTTGCCAAAACAAACACAACATTATTGCCAAAACAAACACAATGTTGGCAAAACAAACACAACATTATTGCCAAAACAAACACAATGTTGCCAAAACAAACACAACATTATTGCCAAAACAAACACAATGTTGCCAAAACAAACACAACATTATTGCCAAAACAAACACAATGTTGGCAAAACAAACACAACATTATTGCCAAAACAAACACAATGTTGGCAAAACAAACACAACAGTATTGCCAAAACAAACACAATGTTGGCAAAACAAACACAACATTATTGCCAAAACAAACACAATGTTGGCAAAACAAACACAACATTATTGCCAAAACAAACACAATGTTGGCAAAACAAACACAACATTATTGCCAAAACAAACACAATGTTGGCAAAACAAACACAACATTATTGCCAAAACAAACACAATGTTGGCAAAACAAACACAACAGTATTGCCAAAACAAACACAATGTTGGCAAAACAAACACAACATTATTGCCAAAACAAACACAATGTTGGCAAAACAAACACAACAGTATTGCCAAAACAAACACAATGTTGGCAAAACAAACACAACATTATTGCCAAAACAAACACAATGTTGGCAAAACAAACACAACATTATTGCCAAAACAAACACAATGTTGCCAAAACAAACACAACATTATTGCCAAAACAAACACAATGTTGGCAAAACAAACACAACATTATTGCCAAAACAAACACAATGTTGCCAAAACAAACACAACATTATTGCCAAAACAAACACAATGTTGGCAAAACAAACACAACATTATTGCCAAAACAAACACAATGTTGGCAAAACAAACACAACAGTATTGCCAAAACAAACACAACATTACTGCCAAAACAAACACAATGTTGGCAAAACAAACACAACATTATTGCCAAAACAAACACAACATTACTGCCAAAACAAACACAATGTTGGCAAAACAAACACAACATTATTGCCAAAACAAACACAACATTACTGCCAAAACAAACACAACATTATTGCCAAAACAAACACAACATTATTGCCAAAACAAACACAATGTTGGCAAAACAAACACAACATTATTGCCAAAACAAACACAACATTACTGCCAAAACAAACACAATGTTGGCAAAACAAACACAACATTATTGCCAAAACAAACACAACATTATTGCCAAAACAAACACAATGTTGGCAAAACAAACACAACAGTATTGCCAAAACAAACACAACATTACTGCCAAAACAAACACAATGTTGGCAAAACAAACACAACAGTATTGCCAAAACAAACACAATGTTGGCAAAACAAACACAACATTATTGCCAAAACAAACACAACATTACTGCCAAAACAAACACAACATTATTGCCAAAACAAACACAACATTATTGCCAAAACAAACACAACATTATTGCCAAAACAAACACAACATTATTGCCAAAACAAACACAACATTATTGCCAAAACAAACACAACATTATTGCCAAAACAAACACAATGTTGGCAAAACAAACACAACATTATTACCAAAACAAACACAACATTATTGCCAAAACAAACACAACATTACTGCCAAAACAAACACAATGTTGGCAAAACAAACACAACATTATTGCCAAAACAAACACAACATTATTGCCAAAACAAACACAATGTTGCCAAAACAAACACAACATTATTGCCAAAACAAACACAATGTTGGCAAAACAAACACAACATTATTGCCAAAACAAACACAATGTTGGCAAAACAAACACAACATTATTGCCAAAACAAACACAATGTTGGCAAAACAAACACAACAGTATTGCCAAAACAAACACAATGTTGGCAAAACAAACACAACATTATTGCCAAAACAAACACAATGTTGGCAAAACAAACACAACATTATTGCCAAAACAAACACAATGTTGCCAAAACAAACACAACATTATTGCCAAAACAAACACAATGTTGGCAAAACAAACACAACATTATTGCCAAAACAAACACAATGTTGCCAAAACAAACACAACATTATTGCCAAAACAAACACAATGTTGGCAAAACAAACACAACATTATTGCCAAAACAAACACAATGTTGCCAAAACAAACACAACATTATTGCCAAAACAAACACAATGTTGCCAAAACAAACACAATGTTGCCAAAACAAACACAATGTTGCCAAAACAAACACAATGTTGCCAAAACAAACACAATGTTGCCAAAACAAACACAATGTTGGCAAAACAAACACAATGTTGCCAAAACAAACACAGGGCATTGATAACGAGAGCCCGAAAAAAGGGTGAAAAAAAGAAAATAGTCAACCTGGATAAGTGTATTTGTGTTTAAACATATTTTAAAGTGTCTTTAGTTCGATTTAAAACTAGTGTCGAGATGTCACGTGATCGAATGGGCAATTTTATGCTTTCAATTTTGACATGGCGTCGAAACACTAGTTTGAAATCGAACTAAAAATCGTTTTAAAATAAGTTAAAACAAAAAAAAACTTATCCGGTTAGGTAGAAGAGCAACTTACTTTTTCTTCTCCTTATTTGTTGCCTATTTGTTTTGTTCACCGAATATTGTTTTAATTCATTCAAATAAGTTTAAGGCACTTCTGCAGTTTAGCTGTAACTCACACTTTAGTTGCTTTCTTTTTTTTTAGGCAAAGGAAGACAACCAACCGGAAGTAACAGAATTACATGTTTTTATCCAAAATGACAATAATAACAGCAGATAATGTTTCTTTATTGAATATCAAAATATTGTATTTAATAAGATAAAATTTATAAAAATAATAAAAATGTGTTTTTTTATTGTATGAATTAAAACTTTCTCAAAATAGTCAACAGTGATTTTTAAAACGAAAATGTATCATTTAAATGAATAGTCAGTGATTGTTTTTTTATTGTATGAATTAAAACTTTCTCAAAATAGTCAACAGTGATTTTTAAAACGAAAATGTATCATTAAAATTAATAGTCAGTGATTTTTTTTATTGTATGAATTAAAACTTTCTCAAAATAGTCAATAGTGATTTTTAAAACGAAAATTTATCATTTAAATGAATAGTCAGTGATTTTTTTATTGTATGAATTAAAACTGAAAATAAGATCCATTTTGGGATTTAAAAAAATTCAGTCTAACACTTCTGGTTGACTGGGTTGAATGAATAGAACTCTTCAATTACGATTTCTGATCACAGTGAGTGACAGCTAAACTGCAGAAGTGCCAAATTTGTGTACATTGTAAATATAGCAAACCACAAATAAACTTATCCAGTAGAAGAGTAACTTTATTTGTTTCCTATTTTTTATCCCTCTTTTTCGTTATAGATACCCCAAACACAACATTGTTGGCCAATTGTTGCCAGATTTTGTGTACCATTTTCAGAATTTGATTTGTAGCATGTTTTGATGCAATGGAGCCATAAATCAATAAAATGGCGTATGAATAATTATGATTCGGTTTAATCAGTTCATCTTAATGTGGGGAAATCCGAGAATTAAGAAACAATAAAAATAAATTAAATTGAATTCCTTTATGGGTAAAAAGGCATAATAAGGGCCGGCTGACTGGCTAGTGGGCCGTGCGCAAAACCAGTTTGGCCTTTTATGGCCAAATGTCATGAATTTGGTGTGTTTTGGCCTTTTTTGTGTGAATATTCTGGAGTTCACTTATGCGGGGCCAGACGTATCGCAGAATTTAAAACAAACACAAATACTTCGTCAAAAATGAAGAACAAACACAGAAAAAACAAAAAGTAAAAATGAAAAAGTGCCCTTTTCTCGCAAAAAAAACTTTGGGAATCTTTAACAATAGCCCTACAACTTGCGAGTCGGGTTGAAAAAAAGTTGTAAAACATAGTCAAAAAAATGAATATGCAACAAATAAATGCGACGTACGTAGAAACTGGAGATTTTCCTAGTTATCTATTCCATTTGTTTGTATGTTTACGTAGGATAAATGGCTTTTTATTAGACATGAAAAAAAGATTTTGGGTGCTTATTTAGAATAGGCTCCCTGCAGAAAATTATTTTCATGTAAAATCATTATTGTGTACTTACTCAGTCATAGTTTCTCACTCACGGCACGAAAAAGAATTTAAAAATATCAAGCAGAACTTTAATTAGAACGATTTTTCCATTTCCATAAGGGCGATATAAAACGTCGATTCGCCGACATTTTGGGTGTGGCCGATTGATGGAATAGCTAACTAAGGGCCCCAGTTACCATGTAAATAAGAAGAAAGAAAAAAAAACAAGAAAATTATATCGTGGAAAGTACCCCGGTGAACAAATTAAAATTAATTATTTAATTTTCTATTTTTTTATTTAATAAATATATATTTTATTATTATACCATATGTGTTTCTTTCTTTTTTAAATTCTAACAATAAAAACGGAGTTATTGCCCTTGGCTATTCCATCGATCGTTCACACCCAAAATGTCGGCTCACACCCAAAATGTCAGCGAATAGAGGTTGTACATCGAAATGGAAAAATCGATCTAATTAAAGTTCTGTTGATATTTTTAAATTCTTTTTCGTGCCATGAGTGAGAAACTATGACTGAGTAAGTACAAAATAATGATTTTACATGAAAATAATTTTCTGCGGGGAGCCTATTCTAAATAAGCATCAAATTTTTTTTTTTCGTCAACAAAATGTTTTCTTAATAAAGATGGCGTCAACAGTTGTCACGTGGTGTGTTTTTTTTATTACCGGGAGTCATAATCAAAGCGGCGTTTTTGTTTGTTTGTTTGTTCTTTTGCTTTACTGAAAAATTGGGGTTCGGTTTAGATTTAGGTTACGTTTAGGGTTAGGTTTAGGGTTTGGTTAGGGTTAGGGTTAGGTTATGGAATTTTTTACAGAAACAACAGGAGAAAAAAAAACATTACGGTGTGACGAATGAAAATAATAAAAGCACACTGACATGTAAATCAAAAGAAAATTATTTTATTCCTTTTGCTTAAAATGTAGTTTTGTTTTGTTCTTCTGCTTGGCTGGGAAAATGCAAAAATTGCGCTTTGACTATGAGTCCCAGTAAAAGAACAACCGAAACAAGAACGAGGCTCCAGCCTCGTTCTCGTTTCGGTTGTTTTTCTATCGAGAAGCGGCCATTAATTTTTTTTTTACTTCACGTACACTAAAACTATCAATTTATAAAAAATAGCACTTTTAACGGATTATAATCATTAATAACTGTCACAGTTAACTTGGAAATTCAGTTTTATCGTCTACGGTAACTTTTATTTGTTGTATATTTGTTTTTTCAGCGTTTTCGTTGTAGAGCTATTCTTAAAGATACCCAAAACTTTTATAAATACATATACACATGTGTACGTATATATATATATATATATATATATATATTTATATTTGTGGTATTGTCTGTAAACTTCAGAATATTTGGTTATATTTTTTTATTTTATTTTTTGTGTTTGTTTTTCATTTTTAGCGAAGTGACACGAGTATTGTAAGAAAAAAAAAAGAAAGTGATACATACCGTTGCTGGTGCCGGCTTTCAAGTGGGGTGGGGAAAAAAAACAACAAGAGCAGAAATAAAGAGGTGATATTTATATATGTTAAGATGGGGGTGGCAGGTTGTTACAAGCCTATGAATAGAGGTTCTACCTTTCACCGGGGTGGATCAGTTGATGAGAGCTGAAGTGTTATTGTGTTCCAGAGCTTGGAGGAGAAGAGAATTAGTACAGAATTCGACTCACTATAGACCAGACACTGGATCGTTACTCCTGCAGAGAAATCCGTTCTCTGCCCCATTACATATTGTTACCGGACCTATTGGTTGGGTCGCTAAGAGAGCAATTCCTTTTGCAACCCACCCCCAACTGCTGCCTCGGCCCCTTTTTCAGGGTATTGACTTTGAAGTGGATCTTTTTCTTACATTTGGATTTATTCCCACAGTATTTCTTTTTTGTGTTTGTTTTTCATTTTTAGCGAAGTGATACGAGTATTTATATACGGAATATAGAAAACTCCTGGTTACATTTAAAAAAAAATCTTTTTGCGAGAAAATGGCACTTGTTCATTTTTACTTTTTGTTTAAAACACACCAAATTCGTGACATTTGGCCATAAAAAGGCCAAACTGGTTTTGCGCACGGCCCACTAGCCAGTCAGCCGGCCCTTATTATGCCTTTTTACCGTTTTTTGATTTCATCAAATTTAAACATTTACAACAAAAAGCTTTTTTAAACTCAAACTTAAAATTCAGTCGTAAAATGGGCACAATGAAAACAATTTCGGTAGTGATTAGACTTACCTTTATGTATTTCTTTCATCTTATTCCATAAATTACATATCAATTAAAGTAAAGAAGAGTCTTCAAGGGAGATAATCCCCTCTATCGGCAACAGGGGAGATAATTTCTAAATTAATAAAGTAATGAGACCACATCTCCCGTCTGTGCGTTTACGTTGCAATGTGCTTTAAATAACTATATTCAATCAATGTAATGCCCGACTGATACCTTAATAAAATTAATTTAGCTTTCAAAGCAATTACCATTTTTAAGAATAAATAATTTAACAACCGGCATGCACTTGGCTCTTCATTATTAATGACAGCTTCAAAATCACGGTGAATTTGATGAACGAAACTCGAAATTCCTAGATACGAAACTGTCGGCTGTGAATAAAGCAAAAGAAGACATTACGACAACTTTTTACTTTTTAATATTATATATAAAATAACACCCTACCTGAGAGTTCATCATTCAAACTCCTCGGCCTAACCTTCACAGGTAACATGAATTGGAACAAATGCATTGAAGACATTGCCACGGTTGCCACAAAGAAGGTTGGCTCCCTCTACCGTGCTACTAAACTTTTCACACCTGACATTATCCTGTATCTCTACAAAGCCACCATCCGCCCATGCATGGAGTATTGTTGCCACATCTGGCTGGTGCATCATCTATTAGTCTCTCCCTCCTTGACAAGGTCCAAAAAAGAGTCGCCAACCTAATAGGTCCCTCACTGTCAGCCAAGCTCCAGCCTCTGTCCCATCGCCGCAATGTAGTTTCCTTATGTTTGTTCTACAAATACTTCAATGAATTATGCTCCGATGAATTGGCTACTCTGGTGCCCCCTCGACGTAAATTCATTAGACTAACTCGACAATCAACTAAATCTCATTCATTCACTGTGGAGGTCCCCAGATGCTAGAGAGCCTTCTACTCAAATAGCTTCTTTCCTCGTGCTGCTGGCCTCTGGAACTCCCTCCCTGCCCCCTGTTTCCCCGACAGTACTGACATGCAAAAATTTAAAACTAATGTAAACAGACATCTCGCTGCGCGGATCCCAATTAAGGTTGACCCCCCAACCTTCTCCCCTTTTCTTTTTTCTCAGTAGCCCCTTACGTATACAGTGGCGGCCTGCCTTGTTTGGGCTAAACTATGTTAAAAAAAAATTTAAAAAACACACAAACAAACAAACAAACAAACAAAAGAACAAACAATACTTTAGACTTGACCAGTGGAGGATTACTTTTGCATATAAATTTAATATGAAACGGTCATAAACTTCCGAACAAGATAGTGTTTTTACAGGCATGTAAGCATTATTATTATTATATTTTTTTAATGATGATCGTTTTCTCAATTTCTTGGTGATCAATTTTTGTTTGAGGTGAAGAGTAACTAATTTTTTTTCTGCTGAAAAAATGCATTTAAACATCTTATAAATAAAAATAAAATAAATTTCTTACGGACCCATAATATGAATTAATAGTAGCCATGCCTCTACCATAATTCCTACTCCCACGCTCCGTCAAAATTACTGTCCATCCAGTCCAAATGGCACCTGCTGAACTTAGATGTTGACACAGCTTAGCCAGGGTAAGTGGTCATTCTAGCATCACATTTGGTGCCTCAAAATGCAGGAGACTTATCCGGAGATATCTACACAGTTATAGGCACAAAAAAAAAACTGCGGCCATGAAAAATCCTCACAGCTATCTGCACGAAAATAAGGAGCATCCCTAAAACGTCCTCACAAATATCCGCACCAAAGAAAGAAGCATCCCAAAGAGATCCTCACAGCTATCTGCACGAAAAAAAGGAGCATCCCTAAGAGATCCTCACAGCTATCTGCACGAAAGAAAAGAGCATCCCTCAGAGATCCTCACAGCTATCCGCACGAAAAAAAGGAGCATCCCTAAAACGTCCTCACAAATATCCGCACCAAAGAAAGGAGCATCCCTAAGAGATCCTCACAGCTATCTGCACGAAAGAAAGGAGCATATCTCAGAGATCCTCACAGCTATCCAGACGAAAAAAAGGAGCATCCCTAAGAGATCCTCACAGCTATCTGCACGAAAAAAAGGAGCATCCCTAAGAGATCCTCACAGATATCCGCACCAAAGAAAGGAGCATCCCTAAGAGATCCTCACAGCTATCCGCACGAAAAAAAGGAGCATCCCTAAAAGATCCTCACAGCTATCCGCACGAAAAAAAGGAGCATCCCTCAGAGATCCTCACAGATATCCGCACCAAAGAAAGGAGCATCCCTAAGAGATCCTCACAGATATCCGCACGAAAAAAAGGAGCATCCCTAAGAGATCCTCACAGCTATCTGCACGAAAAAAAGGAGCATCCCCAAGAGATCCTCACAGCTATCCGCACGAAAGAAAGGAGCATCCCTCATAGATCCTCACAGATAGCCGCACCAAAGAAAGGAGCATCCCTAAGAGATCCTCACAGCTATCCACATGAAAGAAAGGAGCATCCCTAAGAGATCTTCACAGCTATCCGCACGAAAAAAAGGAGCATCCGTAAGAGATCCTCACAGCTATCCGCACGAAAGAAAGAGGCACCCATCAGAGATCCTCACAGATATCCGCACCAAAGAAAAGAGCATCCCTCAGAGATCCTCACAGCTATCCGCACGAAAAAAAGGAGCATACCTAAGAGATCCTTACAGCTATCCGCATGAAAAAAAGGAGCATCCCTAAGAGATCCTCACAGCTATCCGCACGAAAGAAAGGAGCACCCATCAGAGATCCTCACAGATATCCGCACCAAAGAAAGGAGCATCCCTAAGAGATCCTCACAGCTATCCGCACGAAAAAAAAGAGCATACCTAAGAGATCCTCACAGCTATCCGCATGAAAAAAAGGAGCATCCCTAAGAGATCCTCACAGCTATTTGCACGAAAGAAAGGAGCACCCATCAGAGATCATCACATATATCCGCACCAAAGAAAGGAGCATCCTTAAGAGATCCTCACAGCTATCCGCACGTAAAAAAGGAGCATACCTAAGAGATCCTCACAGCTATCCGCATGAAAAAAAGGAGCATCCCTAAGAGATCCTCACAGATATCCGCACGAAAAAAAGGAGCATCCCTAAGAGATCCTCACAGATATCCGCACGAAAAAAAGAAGCATCCCTAAGAGATCCTCACAGCTATCCGCACGAAAAAAAGAAGCATCCCTAAGAGATCCTCACAGCCATCTGCACGAAAGAAAGCAGCATCCCTAAGAGATCCTCACAGCTATCTGCATGAAAGAAAGGAGCATCCGTAAGAGATCCTCACAGCTATCCGCACGAAAAAAAGGAGCATCCCTAAGAGATCCTCACAGCTATCCGCATGAAAGAAAGGAGCATCCCTAAGAGATCCTCACAGCTATCCGCATGAAAAAAAGGAGCATCCCTAAGAGATCCTCACAGCTATCCGCACGAAAGAGAAGAGCATCCCTAAGAGATCCTCACAGCTATCCGCATGGAAAAAGGAGCATCCCTAAGAGATCCTCACAGCTATCCGCATGAAAGAATGGAGCATCCCTAAGAGATCCTCACAGCTATCCGCATGAAAAAAAAGAGCATCCTTAACAGATCCTCACAGATATCTGCACGAAAAAAAGCAGCATACCTAAGAGATCCTCACAGTTATCCGCACGAAAAAAAGGAGCGTCCCTAAGAGATCCTCACAGCTATCTACATGAAAGAAAGGAGCATCCCTAAGAGATCCTCACAGCTATCTGCATGAAAGAAAGGAGCATCTCTAAGTGATCCTCACAGATATCCGCATGAAAGAAAAGAGCATCCTTAAGAGATCCTCACAGATATCCGCACGAAAAAAAGGAGCATACCTAAGAGATCCTCACAGCTATCAGCACGAAAAAAAGGAGCATCCCTAAGAGATCCTCACAGCTATCTGCACGAAAGAAAGGAGCATCCCTCAGAGATCCTCACAGCTATCCGCATGGAAAAAGGAGCATCCCTAAGAGATCCTCACAGCTATCCGCATGAAAAAAAGGAGCATCCCTCAGAGATCCTCACAGATATTTGCACCAAAGAAAGGAGCACCCCTAAGAGATCCTCACAGATATCCGCACGAAGAAAAGGAGCATCCCTAAGAGATCCTATCAGCTATCCGCATGATAGAAAGGAGCATCCCTAAGAGATCCTCACAGCTATCCGCACGAAAGAAAGGAGCATCCCTAAGAGATCCTCACAGATATCCGCACCAAAGAAAGGAGCATCCCTAAGAGATCTTCACAGATATCCGCATGAAAAAAAGGAGCATCCCTAAGAGATCCTCACAGCTATCCGCACGAAAAAAAGGAGCATCCCTAAGAGATCCTCACAGCTATCCGCATGAAAAAAATGAGCATCCCTCAGAGATCCTCACAGATATTTGCACCAAAGAAAGGAGCACCCCTAAGAGATCCTCACAGATATCCGCACGAAGAAAAGGAGCATCCCTAAGAGATCCTATCAGCTATCCGCATGATAGAAAGGAGCATCCCTAAGAGATCCTCACAGCTATCCGCACGAAAGAAAGGAGCATCCCTAAGAGATCCTCACAGATATCCGCACCAAAGAAAGGAGCATCCCTAAGAGATCTTCACAGATATCCGCATGAAAAAAAGGAGCATCCCTAAGAGATCCTCACAGCTATCCGCACGAAAAAAAGGAGCATCCCTAAGAGATCCTCACAGCCATCTGCACGAAAGAAAGCAGCATCCCTAAGAGATCCTCACAGCTATCTGCATGAAAGAAAGGAGCATCCGTAAGAGATCCTCACAGCTATCCGCACGAAAAAAAGGAGCATCCCTAAGAGATCCTCACAGCTATCCGCATGAAAGAAAGGAGCATCCCTAAGAGATCCTCACAGCTATCCGCATGAAAAAAAGGAGCATCCCTAAGAGATCCTCACAGCTATCCGCACGAAAGAGAAGAGCATCCCTAAGAGATCCTCACAGCTATCCGCATGGAAAAAGGAGCATCCCTAAGAGATCCTCACAGCTATCCGCATGAAAGAATGGAGCATCCCTAAGAGATCCTCACAGCTATCCGCATGAAAAAAAAGAGCATCCTTAAGAGATCCTCACAGATATCTGCACGAAAAAAAGCAGCATACCTAAGAGATCCTCACAGTTATCTGCACGAAAAAAAGGAGCATCCCTAAGAGATCCTCACAGCTATCTACATGAAAGAAAGGAGCATCCCTAAGAGATCCTCACAGCTATCTGCATGAAAGAAAGGAGCATCTCTAAGAGATCCTCACAGATATCCGCATGAAAGAAAAGAGCATCCTTAAGAGATCCTCACAGATATCCGCACGAAAAAAAGGAGCATACCTAAGAGATCCTCACAGCTATCAGCACGAAAAAAAGGAGCATCCCTAAGAGATCCTCACAGCTATCTGCACGAAAGAAAGGGGCATCCCTCAGAGATCCTCACAGATATTTGCACCAAAGAAAGGAGCATCCCTAAGAGATCCTCACAGCTATCCGCATGAAAAAAAGGAGCATCCCTCAGAGATCCTCACAGATATTTGCACCAAAGAAAGGAGCATCCCTCAGAGATCCTCACAGATATCCGCACGAAGAAAAGGAGCATCCCTAAGAGATCCTATCAGCTATCCGCATGATAGAAAGGAGCATCCCTAAGAGATCCTCACAGCTATCCGCACGAAAGAAAGGAGCATCCCTAAGAGATCCTCACAGATATCCGCACCAAAGAAAGGAGCATCCCTAAGAGATCTTCACAGATATCCGCATGAAAAAAAGGAGCATCCCTAAGAGATCCTCACAGCTATCCGCATGAAAGAAAGGAGCATCCCTAAGAGATCCTCACAGATATCCGCACCAAAGAAAGGAGCATCCCTAAGAGATCCTCACAGCTATCCGCACGAAAAAAAGGAGCACTCTAAGAGATCCTCACAGCTATCTGCATGAAAGAAAGGAGCATCCCTAAGAGATCCTCACAGCTATCTTCATGAAACAAAGGAGCATTCCTAAGAGATCCTCACAGATATCCGCATGAAAGAAAGGAGCATCCCTAAGAGATCCTCACAGCTATCTGCATGAAATAAAGGAGAATCCCTAAGAGATCCTTACAGCTATCCGCATGAAAGAAAGGAGCATTCCTAAGAGATCCTCACAGCTATCCGCATGAAAGAAAGGAGCATCCCTAAGAGATCCTCACAGCTATCCGCATGAAAGAAAGGAGCATCCCTAAGAGATCCACACAGCTATCCGCACGAAAAAAAGGAGCATCCCTAAGAGATCCTCACAGCTATCCGCACGAAAAAAAGGAGCATCCCTAAGAGATCCACACAGCTATCCGCACGAAGAAAAGGAGCATCCCTAAGAGATCCTCACAGCTATCCGCACGAAAGAAAGGAGCATCCCTAAGAGATCCTCACAGCTATCTGCACCAAAGAAAGGAGCATCCCTAAGAGATCCTCGCAGCTATCTGCACAAAAGAAAGGAGCATCCCTAAGAGATCCTCACAGCTATCCGCATGAAAGAAAGGAGCATCCCTAAGAGATCCTCACAGCTATCCGCATGAAAGAAAGGAGCATCCCTAAGAGATTCACACAGCTATCCGCACGAAAAAAAGGAGCATCCCTAAGAGATCCTCACAGCTATCCGCACAAAATAAAAGAGCATCCCTCAGAGATCCTCACAGATATCCGCACCAAAGAAAGGAGCATCCCTAAGAGATCCTCACAGCTATCCGCACGAAAAAAAGGAGCATCCCTAATAGATCCTCACAGCTATCCGCACGAAAAAAAGGAGCATCTATAAGAGATCCTCACAGCTATCCGCACGAAAAAAAGGAGCATCCCTAAGAGATCCTCACAGCTATCCGCACGAAAAAAAGGAGCATACCTAAGAGATCCTCACAGCTATCCGCACGAAAAAAAGGAGCATCCCTAAGAGATCCTCACAGCTATCTGCACGAAAGAAAGGAGCATCCCTCAGAGATGCTCACAGATATCCGCACCAAAGAAAGGAGCATCCCTCAGAGATGCTCACAGATATCCGCACGAAAAAAAGGAGCATCCCTAAGAGATCCTCACAGCTATCCGCACCAAAGAAAGGAACATCCCTCAGAGATCCTCACAGATATCCGCACCAAAGAAAGGAGCATCCCTAAGAGATCCTCACAGATATCCGCACCAAAGAAAGGAGCATCCCTCAGAGATGCTCACAGCTATCCGCATGAAAGAAAGGAGCATCCCTAAGAGATCCTCACAGATATCTGCACGAAAAAAAGGAGCATCCCTAAGAGATCCTCACAGATATCTGCACAAAAAAAGGAGCATCCCTCAGAGATCCACACAGATATCCGCACGAAAGAAAGGAGCATCCCTAAGAGATCCTCACAGCTATCCTCACGAAAGAAAGGAGCATTCCTCAGAGATCTTCACAGATATCCGCACCAAAGAAAGGAGCATCCCTCAGAGATCCTCACAGCTATCCGCACGAAAGAAAGCAGCATCCCTCAGAGATCTTCACAGATATCTGCATGAAAGAAAGGAGCATCCCTCAGAGATCCTCACAGCTATCTGCATGAAAGAAAGGAGCATCCCTAAGAGATCCTCACAGCTATCTGCATGAAAGAAAGAAGCATCCCTAAGAGATCCTCACAGCTATCTGCACGAAAGAAAGGAGCACCCCTAAGAGATCCTCACAGATATCTGTACGAAATAAAGAAGCATCCCTAAGAGATCCTCACAGCTATCTGCATGAAAGAAAGGAGCACCCCTAAGAGATCCTCACAGATATCTGTACGAAAGAAAGGAGCACCCCTAAGAGATCCTCACAGATATCTGTACGAAAGAAAGGAGCACCCCTAAGAGATCTTCACAGCTATTTGCATGAAAGAAAGAAGCATCCTTAAGAGATCCTCACATCTTCACAAAAGAAAGAATCAGCCATTAGAGCTCCTTACAACTATCCCACCAAAGAGAAAAGTAGCTTTGAGAGATCCCCACAGCCATCTGCACCAACGAAAGGAACTACCCTGAAAGATCAGCAAGAACAACAACAAATTAAGGAGTTCTAGGAGGTGCACCCTCTCAGGCTTTGCCTTCTCACCCTTTGAGAAGGGGTTAGTTTATTGCTAATCGCCTGAGCCGCCCCTACCGGGGAATGCCGACGGGGCTGCCCAGGCAATTTTTGTCAGCCAGAGTGCTCTTCATTCTCTAGGGCGTTGGCTTTTCAAATCCCACTTTTCGACCTTGTGTCATATCTTACCGCTGTGGGAGGAAGATAAATACCAAGAGATCTACCTGCTAACAAATCCAGAGCTGATAAACATGTGAATGTTCCGATGGTATTGCATGGGAATTGATCGCAGAATATCGTGACGACCATCCAAACATCACCAATAAAGAGTTATTTGATCAATCATCGGTGGAGTATAGTGATGTAGTAACCGACTCTGGTGGGGCATCGGTTCTGAGCACCATTTACTTTTTCACCCACTGATTATGCCCGAAAGGTTTAAGAATTCACCATTCACAGACTTAAAATAAAAAATCTAGGTCCACCCCCTTTGTAAACAATCTTCCTAGAAATAAATATATATATCATTTATTGTTTTGTATAATGTACGTTGCTTGTCTTTCATAATTGTCAACTGTAATAAATGTGCTTTTTGTACTTTTGATCTAAGCCTTTCACTTTAACGGTGGTTATGTTTGGAAACACAAAACAAGGGTTAACTACCACCATCAACGGCAAAGATGTGAAACTGTACAGGACATATTAAAGAGGTGGACAAAATACTGCTCAGAATTGTCTAGTAACAGACAGAGGAGAGCCAGCGGTACTGAATGCCAGTCAGCACCAACCTCACCATTCGTAAAGAAGTGGAAGCAACTATAAAATCGCTGAAGACAGAGAAATCAGCAGGAGTTGAAAACACCCCAGCAGAAGTAATACAAGAGAAGCTATGATAAACATGCTTATTACAATGATCTGCAACAAGATCTGGAAGACAGGAGAATGGCCAACACCATGGAGCAGATAATTGATCATCACGCTCCCCAAGAAGGGCAATCTACAGCAGTATCCAAACTAGCGCACAATCAGCCTGATAAGCCACTTCAGCAAAGTCATTTTGTGGATACTACTGAAAAGAATGAAAGCGGAAGGATAAAAGATCATTGCTGAAGAGCAAGTAGGCTTCAGAGAGGGACATAGAACCATGGAGCAGATCTTCAATCTTAGGACAAGAGGTGCCTAACCCTAACCCGAGGTACCTACAACAAGATCTCTATTAGCCTAACCCTAAAACAAGAAGTCTATTACGTTTTAGTTGATTTCTAGAAAGCATTTAATCAAGTGTGACATGCAGCTGTATGGGCGACCATGAGACTGTATAATATCTATACCAACCTGATGAAAGTCATAAAGAACCTTTGCGACAAAGCTACTAGTGCAGTTTCTTCAATAGCAGCATAGGGGACGGTTGTGGTAGATGATGGATCCAAGCTTGAAGTACTTTCAAGATGTACGCAGACAATAGCAGCACTGGCCAAACTAAGGCCATATGAAATGACAGAAACATCATAGTCAGCTCAAAAACCAGACTCATGCGCTCACTGGAAACCTTGATAGTTCTGTATGCATGTGGGTTGTTGACCCTAACTGCAGACTTAAAGAGAAGAACACAGGCCACATAGATGAGATGCTTCCAAATGATCCCCAAAATCTCATACAGAAACCACATTACTAATGTGGAAGTTAAGAACAAACTCATACAATCTACTGACCACTGTTAAAAGGAGGACAATGAAGTGGTACGGCCATATCATACGTTCATCAGGTCTCACAAACAATCTTGCATGGAACTGTACAGGGAGAAAGAAGGAGCGGCAGACCAAAAAAGAGATGGGAGGACAACATGTGAGAGTCGACAGGGCTGGTGCTGTGTAGCACACTCAGGAAGACAAAAGATCGGGATGATTGGTGAAAGCTGTTTGCATAAATCATCTTTTGGTGCCCCAGGACAGTTAATGATGATTATGGTTGGAATATATGTTTAATACATGAGCTGTGAACTAAAATAACGTATATTCTAACACACTTGTAAACTGTAAGCGCGAAGGTTTAAATTCTATCAGAGGCCTTATCATTGGAACGGGATAGTAAAAGGCTTTGTGAGTGACTCTGAGTTGGTTGGATGAATGAACAACTTATTTTAGATAATAGTTTTACAAGCAGAGTAAGTTGGCAGCAGGAACAAAATAGGCCTGCACTATGTTAAGAGTCCTTTAGTTGGAAGACTAGAATGAAAAAGGGTCTAAGAAAGGCTTGTTACAGTTGTAGACGGAAAAAGGGTCTAAGAAAGGCTTGTTACAGTTGTCGAGAACCAACACAGAACGTAGTAGTGTTAAGTTTTGTGGATATGCTTTAGTGCAATAAAAGAAAAGCGACGACATATCAGAAAGAAGAAATCGAATTGATGCCACATATTTAATCCAAAAGAAAATATGTAAGCATATCAAATCCTGAAAAGAGCAAAGAAAGCTCAGCTTTTGTCTGCAATCAAAATGTAAGCTGCACCCAGTAAGATGATAAAAAAGAACAAGCAAACCCGGTGACATAGGGATGAGCCTATCCAATAAGTGACATCCATCTTAAGCATGTTATTACCAAAGTAGTGATCAATAGATGACTCTGTCTAATGTGACTGCGCCATGGTTTGAGAAGAAGTTAAATAATATAACGAGCACTTTCTCTGTCAGGATGTCAGGATGTCTGTCTGTCCGTCCTGGGGAATTTTTGTAAACAGAAGAGAGAGGGGAGGGGGGCTCGAGTAATTAACATTTAATTAATTAAGCTTTTCAAGTCAGCGTTCATAATATGTGTATACCTGTAGAATTAGGAAACTATTATTAATCAATTAAATTTACATTAGATAACATTATTATTATTAGATTAGAGAAGAACGAAATTTCAAGACGAGGCTGCGATTAGAAGTGAAAAAGTGGCAAGAATCTTACTTAAATTCATAAATTTCAACGGCCTTAATAAACGTCGTTTAGACACTAGACAGGCTTCCTCATTTACATAATACATTACTTTTAACCTTCAATTAAATTCATATTTACAAATATACACTTATAACTGCTATTATCAGGTTTACATATGTATTTACAATATTTTCCGATAAGGTGATATTAAGAAAAATTATTCATACAATTAATTAAAGCTATTTTCTTCATCAACCAGCGTGTTTTCTCAACCATACTTCCAATGGCGATTATTGTTAAAATTTCAAGTCTTTCTCGGCCTTTTGGCTAAGATCAAAGTGTAGTATCTGTTCCGATGGATACTGAACCACATAGACTAGAGAGACATGGTGATATTCTGCATGCTTCATTTGTAAAACAAACGATGCTAAATTAGCAGAGCTTGATGTCATGTTGAAAGACATGCACCTATACATGGACTCTTTGTGTGTTTTCCAAAAGGTGGACAAAGCTCTAATAAGAGCTCTAATGCTATAAGTCATTTCCTTGCACTAGTTTGTCATAACTTATCTTCCTTGCAATAGTTAGTCATAACGTATCTACCTTGTAATAGTTTGTCATAACTTATCTTCCTTGCAATAGTTAGTCATAACGTATCTACCTTGTAATAGTTTGTCATAACTTATCTTCCTTGCAATAGTTAGTCATAACGTATCTACTTTGTAATAGTTTGTCATACCTTATCTTCCTTGCAATAGTTAGTAATAACGTATCTACCTTGTAATAGTTTGTCATAACTTATCTTCCTTGCAATAATTAGTCATAACGTATCTACCTTGTAATAGTTTGTCATAACTTATCTTCCTTGCAATAGTTAGTAATAACGTATCTACCTTGTAATAGCTTGCCATAACTTACCTTCCTTGCAATAGTTAGTCATAACGTATCTACCTTGTAATAGTTTTTCATAACTTATCTTCCTTGCAATAGTTAGTAATAACGTATCTACCTTGTAATAGTTTGTCATACCTTATCTTCCTTGCAATAGTTAGTCATAACGTATCTACCTTGTAATAGTTTGTCATAACTTATCTTCCTTGCAATAGTTAGTCATAACGTATCTACCTTGTAATAGTTTGTCATACCTTATCTTCCTTGCAATAGTTAGTCATAACGTATCTACCTTGTAATAGTTTGTCATACCTTATCTTCCTTGCAATAGTTAGTCATAACGTATCTACCTTGTAATAGTTTGTCATAACTTATCTTCCTTGCAATAGTTAGTCATAACATATCTACCTTGTAATAGTTTGTCATAATAAAATATTAAAAACAAAAATGTAATATTGTTTATATAAATAATTTTATTTAAAATGAAAAATTTCCCTTGTTTTTATAAAAAAATATTAAAAATAAAAATGTGATATTGTTTATATAAATAATTTTATTTAAAATAAAAAATTCTTGTTTTTATAAAAAAGTATTACAAATAAAATTTTTATATTGTTTATATAAATAATTTTATTTAAAATAAATAATTTTCCTTGTTTTTATAAAAAAAAGTATTAAAAATAAAAATGTTATATTGTTTATATAAATAATTTGATTTAAAATAAAAAATTTCCCTCGTTTTTATAAAAAAAATATTTAAAATAAACATTTCATATTGTTTATATAAATAATTTTATTTAAAATAAAAAAATCCCTTGTTTTTATAAAAAAGAAAATTAACAATAAAAATGTTATATTGTTTATATAAATAATTTTATTTAAAATGAAAGATTTCCCTTGTTTTTATAGAAAAAAATATTAAAAATAAACATTTTATATTGTTTATATTAATAATTTCATTTAAAATAAAAAAATTGCCTTGTTTTTATAGAAAAAAAATATTAAAAATAAAAATTTTATATTGTTTATATATATATATAATTTAAAATAAAAATTTCCCTTGTTTTTATCAAAAAAATATTAAAAACAAAAATGTAATATTGTTTATATAAAAATGTTATTTAAAATAAAAAATTTCCCTTGTTTTTATAAAAAACAGTATTAAAAATAAAAATTTAATAATGTTTATATAAATAATTTTATTTAAAATAAAAAAGTTCCCTTGTTTTTATAAAAAAAAATATTAAAAATAAAAATGTTATATTGTTTATATAAATAATTTGATTTAAAATAAAAAAAATCCCTTGTTTTTATAAAAAAATATTAAAAATAAAAATTTAATATTGTTTATATAAATAATTTTATTAAAAATAAAAAATTACCTTTGTTTTTATAAAAAAAATATTTAAAAAAAATTTTTATATTGTTTATATGAATAATTTTATTTAAAATAAAAAGTTTCTTGTTTTTATTAAAAATGTATTAGAAATAAAAATTTTATATTGTTTATATAAATAATTTTATTAAAAATAAAAAAATTCCCTTGAAAATAAAAATGTAATATTGTTTATATAAATTATTTTATTAAAAATAAAAAATTTCACTTGTTTTTATGAAAAAAATATTAACAATAAAAATGTTATATTGTTTATATAAATAATTTTATTTAAAATGAAAGATTTCCCTTGTTTTTATAGAAAAAAATATTAAAAATGAAAATTTTATATTGTTTATATAAATAATTTTATTTAAAATAAAAAATTACCCTTGTTTTTTTTAAATAAAGTATTAAAAATAAAAATTTTGTATTGTTTATATAAATAATTTTATTTAAAAAAAAATTTCCCTTGTATTTATAAAAAAAAAATAAAAAATAAAAATGTAATATTGTTTATATAAATAATTTTATTTAAAATAAAAAAATTCCCTTGGTTTTCTAAAAAACAATATTAAAAACAACATTTTTGTATTGTTTATATAAATTATTTCATTTAAAATGAAAAATTTCCCTTGTTTTTATGAAAAAAATATTAAAAATAAAAATTTAATATTGTTTATATAAATAATGTTATTTAAAATAAAAAATTAACTTTTGTTTTTATAAAAAAATATTAAAAAATTTTTTTATATTGTTTATATAAATAATTTTATTCACAATAAAAAAATTTTTCTTGTTTTTACAAAAAAATATTAAAAATAAAATGTTATATTGTTTATATTAATAATTTTATTTAAAATAAAAAATTACCTTTGTTTTTATGAAAAAAATATTTTAAAAATTTTTTTATATTGTTTATATAAATAATTTTATTTTAAATAAAAAATGTCTCTTGTTTTTATACTAAAAATATTAAAAATAAAAATGTAATATTGTTTATATAAATAATTTTATTAAAAATAAAAAATTACCTTTGTTTTTATGAAAAAAATATTTAAAAATTTTTTTTATATTGTCTATATAAATCATTTTATTTAAAATAAAAAAATTCCCTTGTTTTTATGATAAGAAGATTAAAAATAAAAAAGTTATATTGTTTATATAAATAATTTTATAAAAAATAAAAATTTTCCCTTGTTTTTATTAAAAGAAATATTAAAAATAAAAATGTTATATTGTTTATATAAATAATTTTATTTAAAATGTAAAATTTCCCTTGTTTTTATAAAAAAAATTTAAAAAATACAAATTTAATATTATTTATATAAATAATTTTATTTAAAATAAAAAATTACTTTCGTTTTTATATAAAAATATTAAAAAAATTGTTTTATATTGTTTATATAAATAATTCTATTTAAAATTAAAAATTTCCATTACTTTTTATGTAAAGAATATTAAAAATAAAAATTTTATATTGTTTATATAAATAATTTTATTTAAAATGAAAAATTTCCCTTGTTTTTACAAAAAAATATTAAATATAAAAATTTTATATTGTTTATATGAATAATTTCATTTAAATAAAAATTTCCCTTTGTTTTTATAAATAAAGTATTAAAAATAAAAATGTTATATTGTTTATATAAATAATTTTATTTAAAATAAAAAATTTCTTATGTTTTTATGAAAAAAAATATTAAAAATAAAATTTTTATATTGTTTAATTGAATAATTTGATTTAAAATAAAAAAATTCCCTTGTTTTTATCAAAAGAATATTAAAAATAAAATTGTTATATTGTTTATATAAATAATCTTATTTAAAATAAAAAAATTCCTTTGTTTTTATAAAAAAAATGTTAAAAATAAAAATTTTATATTGTTGATATTAATAATTTTATTAAAAATAAAAAAATTCCCTGGTTTTTATGAGAAGAATATTAAAAATAAAAATGTTATATTGTTTATATAAATAATTTTATTTAAAATGAAAAATTTCCCTTGTTTTTATAAAAAAAATGTTAAAAATAAAAATTTTATATTGTTGATATTAATAAGTTCATTTAAAATAAAAGATTTCCCTGGTTTTTATAAAAAAATATGAAAAATAACAATGTTATATTGTTTATAGAAATAATTTTATCAAAAATAAAAAATTTCCCTTGTTTTTATAAAAAAATATAAAAAATAAAAATTTTATATTGTTGATATTAATAATTTTATTTAAAATAAAAACTTACCTTGTTTTTATGAAAAAAATTCTAAAAATAAAAATTTTATATTGTTTATATAAATAATTTCATTTAAAATAAAAAATTTCCCTTGTTTTTATGAAAAGAATATTAAAAATAACATTTTTGTATTGTTTATATAAATAATTTTATTTAAAATAAAAAATTTCTCTTGTTTTTATAAAAAAGTATTAAAAATAAAAATGTAATATTGTTTATATAAATAATTTTATTTAAAATAAAAAGTTTCTTGTTTTTATAAAAAAGTATTAAAAATAAAATTTTTATATTGTTTATATAAATAATTTTATTTGAAAAAAAATTTTTTCTTGTTTTTATAAAAAAAAGTATTAAAAATAATAATTTTATATTGTTTATATAAATAATTTGATTTAAAAAAAAATTTCCCTGGTATTTATAAAAAAATATTTAAAATAAAAATGTAATATTGTTTATATAAATAATTTTATTTAAAATAAAAAATTTCCCTTTTGTTTTCTAAAAAAATATTAAAAACAAAATTTTTGTATTGTTTAGATAAATTATTTCATTTAAAATCAAAAATTTCCCTTGTATTTATAAAAGAAATATTAAAAATAAAAATGTAATATTGTTTATATAAATAATATTATAAAAAATAAAAAATTACCTTTGTTTTTATAAAAAAAATATTAAATTTTTTTTTATATTGTTTATATAAATAATTTTATTTAAAATAAAAAATTACCCTTGTTTTTATGAAAAAATATAAAAAATAACATTTTTGTATTGTTTATATAAATAATTTTATTGAAAATAAAAATTTTCTCTTGTTTTTATAAAAAAGTATTAAAAATAAAATTTTTATATTGTTTATATAAATAATTTTATTTAAAATTAAAAATTTCCATTGTTTTTATGAAACGAATATTAACAATAAAAATTTTATATTGTTTATATAAATCATTTTATTTAAAGTGAAAAATTTTCCTTGTTTTTACAAAAAAATATTTAAAATAAAACTTTTATATTGTTTATATTAATAATTTCATTTAAAATAAAAAATTTCCCTTGTTTTTATCAAAAAATATTAAAAATAAAAATTTTATATTGTTTATATTAATTATTTTATTTAAAATAAAAAATTACCTTTGTTTTTATAAAAAAAATATTAAAAAATTTTTTATATTGTGTATATAAATAATTTTATTTTAAATAAAAAATGTCCCTTGTTTTTATAAAAAAAATATTAAAAATAAAAATGTAATATTGTTTATATAAATAATTTTATTAAAAATAAAAAATTACCTGTGTTTTTATGAAAAAAATATTTTAAAAATTTTTTTATATTGTTTATATAAATCATTTTATTTAAAATAAAAAATTTCCTTTGTTTTTATGAACAGAATATTAAAAATAAAAAGGTTATATTGTTTATATAAATAATTTTATTTAAAATGTAAAATTTCCCTTGTTTTTATAAAAAAAGTATTAAAAATAAAAATTTTATATTGTTTATATAAATAATTTTATTTAAAATAAAAAATTTCCCTTCTTTTTATAAAAAAATATTAAAAATACAAATTTCATATTATTTATATAAATAATTTCATTTAAAATAAAAAATTACCCTTGTTTTTATGAAAAAATATAAAAAATAACATTTTTGTATTGTTTATATAAATAATTTTATTTAAAATATAAATTTTCTCTTGTTTTTATAAAAAAGTATTAAAAATAAAAATGTAATATTGTTTATATAAATAATTTTATTTAAAACAAAAAATTTCCATTGTTTTTATAAAAAAGTATTAAAAATAAAATTTTTATATTGTTTATATAAATAATTTTATTTAAAATGAAAAATTTCCATTGTTTTTACAAAAAAATATTAACTATAAAAATTTTATATTGTTTATATTAATAATTTCATTTAAATAAAAATTTCCCTTGTTTTTATAAATAAAGTATTAAAAATAAAAATGTTATATTGTTTATATAAATAATTTTATTTAAAATAAAAAATTTCTTATGTTTTTATAAAGAAAAATATTAAAAATAAAAATTTTATATTGTTTAATTGAATAATTAAAATAAAAAAGTTCTTCTGTTTTTATGAAAAGAATATTAAAAATAAAAATGTTATATTGTTTATATAAATAATCTTATTTAAAATAAAAAATTTCCTTTGTTTTTATGAAAAAAATATTAAAAATTAAAATATAATATTGTTTAATTGAATAATTTTATTTAAAATAAAAGATTTCCTTTGTTTTTATCAAAAAAAATGTTAAAAATAAAGATTTTATATTGTTGATATTAGTAATTTCATTTAAAATCAAAAAATTTCCCTGGTTTTTATGAGAAGAATATTAAAAATAAAAATGTTATATTGTTTACATAAATAATTTTATTTAAAATGAAAAATTTCCCTTATTTTTATAAAAAAAATGTTAAAAATAAAAATTTTATATTGTTGATATTAATAATTTTATTTAAAATAAGAAATTACCCTTGTTTTTATAAAAAAAAGTATTAAAAATAAAAATTTTATATTGTTTATATAAATAATTTGATTTCAAAAAAAAATTTCCCTTGTATTTATAAAAAAAATATAAAAAATAAAAATGTAATATTGTTTATATAAATAATTTTATTTAAAATAAAAAATTTCCCTTTGGTTTTCTAAAAAAATATTAAAAACAAAATTTTTGTATTGTTTAGATAAATTATTTCATTTAAAATCAAAAATTTCCCTTGTATTTATAAAAAAAATATTAAAAATAAAAATTTAATATTGTTTATATAAATAATTTTATTAAAAATAAAAAATTTCCCTGGTTTTTATGAGAAGAATATTAAAAATAAAAATGTTATATTGTTTATATACATAATTTTATTTAAAATTAAAAATTTCCCTTGTTTTTATGAAAAAAATGTTAAAAATAAAAATTTTATATTGTTGATATTAATAAGTTCATTTAAAATAAAAAATTTCCCTGGTTTTTATAAAAAAATATGAAAAATAACAATGTTATATTGTTTATAGAAATAATTTTATCAAAAATAAAAAATTTCCATTGTTTTTATAAAAAAATATCAAAAATAAAAATTTTATATTGTTGATATTAATAATTTTATTTAAAATAAAAAATTTACCTTGTTTTTATGAAAAAAATTCTAAAAATAAAAATGTAATATTGTTTATATAAATAATTTTATCAAAAATAAAACATTTCCCTTGTTTTTATGAAAAGAATATTAAAAATAAAAATGTTATATTGTTTATATTAATAATTTTATTTAAAATAAAAAATTACCCTTGTTTTTATAAAAAAAAGTACTAAAAATAAAAATTTTATATTGTTTATATAAATAATTTTATTTTTAAAAAAAATTTCCCTTGTATTTATAAAAAAAATATTAAAAATAAAAATGTAATATTGTTTATATAAATAATTTTATTTAAAATAAAAAATTTCCCTTTGGTTTTCAAAAAAAATATTAAAAAAAAATTTTTTGTGTTGGTTAGATAAATTATTTCATTTAAAATCAAAAATTTCCCTTGTATTTATAAAAAAAATATTAAAAATAAAAATGTAATATTGTTTATATAAATAATTTTATAAAAAATAAAAAAATTAGCTTTGTTTTTAAACAAAAAAAAATTATAAAAAAATTTTTTATATTGTTTATATAAATAATTTTATTTAAAATAAAAAAATTTCACTTGTTTTTATGAAACGAATATTAACAATAAAAATGTTATATTGTTTATATAAATAATTTTATTTAAAGTGAAAAATTTCCCTTGTTTTTACAAAAAAATATTTAAAATAAAACTTTTATATTGTTTATATAAATAATTTTATTTAAAATAAAAAATTTCCCTTGTTTTTATCAAAAAATATTAAAAATAAAAATGTTATATTGTTTAAACAAATAATTTTATTTAAAATAAAAAATTACCTTTGTTTTTATAAAAAAATATTAAAAAATTTTTTTATATTGTGTATATAAATAATTTTATTTTAAATAAAAAATGTACATTGTTTTTATAAAGAAATATTAAAAATAAAAATGTAATATTGTTTATATAAATAATTTTATTAAAAATAAAAAATTACCTTTGTTTTTATGAAAAAAATATTAAAAAATTTTTTTTATATTGTTTATATAAATCATTTTATTTAAAATAAAAAAATTTCCCTTGTTTTCATGATACGAATATTAAAAATAAAAAGGTTTATATAAATAATTTTATTTAAAATGTAAAATTTCCCTTGTTTTTATAAAAAAAGTATTAAAAATCAAAATGTTATATTGTTTATATAAATAATTTTATTTAAAATAAAAAATTTCCTTTCTTTTTATAAAAAAATATAAAAAATACAAATTTCATATTATTTATATAAATAATTTCATTTAAAATAAAAAATTTCCCTTGTTTTTATGAAAAAATATAAAAAATAACATTTTTGTATTGTTTATATAAATAATTTTTTTTAAAATAAAAATTTTCTCTTGTTTTTATAAAAAAGTATTAAAAATAAAAATGTAATATTGTTTATATAAATAATTTTATTTAAAATAAAAAGTTTCTTGTTTTTACAAAAAAGTATTAAAAATAAAATTTTTACATTGTTTATATGAATAATTTTATTTGAAAAAAATTTTTTTCTTGTTTTTATAAAAAAAAGTATAAAAAATAAAAATGTTATATTGTTTATATAAATAATTTGATTAAAAAAAAATGTCCCTTGTTTTTATAAAAAAATATTAAAAATAAAAATGTAATATTGTTTATATAAATAATTATATAAATATAAAAAAATTACCTTTGTTTTTATAAAAAAAATATTAAAAAATTTTTTTATATTGTTTATATAAATAATTTTATTTAAAATAAAAAAATTTCACTTGTTTTTATGAAACGAATATTAACAATAAAAATGTTATATTGTTTATATAAATAATTTTATTTTAAGTGAAAAATTTCCCTTGTTTTTACAAAAAAATATTTAAAATAAAACTTTTATATTGTTTATATAAATAATTTTATTTAAAATAAAAAATTTCCCTTGTTTTTATCAAAAAATATTAAAAAAAAAAATGTTATATTGTTTAAACAAATAATTTTATTTAAAATAAAAAATTACCTTTGTTTTTATAAAAAAAAATATAAAAAAATTTTTTGATATTGTGTATATAAATAATTTTATTTTAAATAAAAAATGTACCTTGTTTTTATAAAAAAATATTAAAAATAAAAATGTAATATTGTTTATATAAATAATTTTATTAAAAATAAAAAATTACCTTTGTTTTTATGAAAAAAAATATAAAAAAATTTTTTTTATATTGTTTATATAAATCATTTTATTTAAAATAAAAAAATTTCCCTTGTTTTTATGATACGAATATTAAAAATAAAAAGGTTTATATAAATAATTTTATTTAAAATGTAAAATTTCCCTTGTTTTTATTAAAAAAAGTATTAAAAATAAAAATGTTATATTGTTTATATAAATAATTTTATTTAAAATAAAAAATTTCCCTTCTTTTTATAAAAAAATATTAAAAATACAAATTTCATATTATTTATATAAATAATTTCATTTAAAATAAAAAATTTCCCTTGTTTTTATGAAAAAATATAAAAAATAACATTTTTGTATTGTTTATATAAATAATTTTATTTAAAATAAAAAATTTCTCTTGTTTTTATAAAAAAGTATTAAAAATAAAAATGTAATATTGTTTATATAAATAATTTTATTTAAAATAAAAAGTTTCTTGTTTTTATAAAAAAGTATTAAAAATAAAATTTTTATATTGTTTATATAAATAATTTTATTTGAAAAAAAATTTTTTCTTGTTTTTATAAAAAAAAGTATTAAAAATAATAATTTTATATTGTTTATATAAATAATTTGATTTAAAAAAAAATGTCCCTTGTTTTTATAAAAAAATATTAAAAATAAAAATGTAATATTGTTTATATAAATAATTATATAAAAAATAAAAAAATTACCCTTGTTTTTATAAAAAAATATTGAAAAATTTTTTTTATATTGTTTATATGAATAATTTTATTTAAAATAAAAAAATTTCACTTGTTTTTATGAAAAGAATATTTACAATAAAAATGTTATATTGTTTATATAAATAATTTTATTTAAAGTGAAAAATTTCCCTTGTTTTTACAAAAAAATATAAAAAATAAAACTTTTATATTGTTTATATTAATCATTTCAAAAATATTAAAAATAAAAATGTTATATTGTTTAAACAAATAATTTTATTTAAAATAAAAAATTACCTTTGTTTTTATAAAAAAAAATATAAAATTTTTTTTTTTATATTGTTTATATAAATAATTTTATTTTAAATAAAAAATGTCCCTTGTTTTTATAAAAAAATATTAAAAATAAAAATGTAATATTGTTTATATAAATAATTTTATTAAAAATAAAAAATTACCTTTGTTTTTATGAAAAAAATATAAAAAATTTTTTTTTTTATTGTTTATATAGATCATTTTATTTAAAATAAAAAATTTCCCTTGTTTTTATGATCAGAATATTAAAAATAAAAAGGTTATATTGTTTATATAAATAATTTTATTGAAAATGTAAAATTTCCCTTGTTTTTATAAAAAAAGTATTAAAAATCAAAATTTTATATTGTTTATATAAATAATTTTATTTAAAATAAAAGATTTCCCTTCTTTTTAAAAAAAAATATTAAAAATACAAATTTCATATTATTTATATAAATAATTTCATTTAAAATAAAAAATTTCCCTTGTTTTTATGAAAAAATATAAAAAATAACATTTTTATATTGTTTATATAAATAATTTTAGTTAAAATAAAAAATTTCCTTGTTTTTATAAAAAAAAATATTAAAAATAAAAATGTTATATTCTTTATATAAATAATTTTATTTAAAATAAAAAAATTTCCTTGTTTTTATAAAAAAAAATATTAAAAATAAAAATTTTATATTGTTTATATAAATAATTTTAGTTAAAATAAAAAATTTCCCTTGTTTTTATAAAAAAAAATATTAAAAATAAAAATTTTATATTGTTTATATAAATAGGTTTATTTAAAATAAAACATTTCCCTTGTTTTTATGAAAAGAATATTAAAAATAAAAAATTTGTATTGTTTATATTAATAATTTTATTTAAAATAAAAAATTTACTTTGTTTTTATAAAAAAAATATTAAAAATAAAAATTTTATATTGTTTATATAAATAATTTTAGTTAAAATAAAAAATTTCCCTTGTTTTTATAAAAAAAAATATTAAAAATAAAAATTTTATATTGTTGATATTAATAATTTTATTTAAAATAAAAATTTCCCTTGTTTTTATAAAAAAAAATATTAAAAATAAAAATTTTATATTGTTTATATAAATAATTTTATTTAAAATAAAAAATTTCCCTGCTTTCTATAACACCTATTTGTTTAGTTATTCTTTTACCTTTATTCCTTTTTTTTTACCAAAAACGGAACTTTTTAATATTTGGGACAGAATTTGACCAATCACCGGTTGCTGCTGAATCAGAGTCGAATTTCTTTCTGGAATGGGAAACTTCACTCAGATATATTCAGGGATCGAGCCACTGCGAAAATAATGGCTGCCCGAAAAAATGAATAAAGTAATATAGGGACCTCAAGAGCGTACCAGAAAATCGATGACGTCATCATCATGTGCGTACTTAACCTAAGATGCTTAAATGCGTTTTTTAATCTTTGTTTTTAAATCCCTCCAAAACAAAGTTATATATATATATATAGGAAGTTGTTATAAAGTAAAATAGTTTATTTAAAGATTAAATTATCGAACTGGGAAAGAAACCCATTCTTAAGATTTTAATAAAAAATTCGATTTTTTTTCTACAGCGGGGGGGGGGGATATTTTTTACACGTTTTACTTATGAATTCACGGATATTTTACCCCAAAGTGTTTACAAATAAGGAGAAAAGGTAGATTTGTTATTAAAATTTCGATCGATCAGAATATATTTTGTTCAGATTTCATAAAATGAAATAAGAGAAATCACGTAAAAATAATATTTTCCCTAATATGTTTTACAAAAAAAAAACATTTTATAGATAAATTAGTCCAATAATGAATAAGTATTGAAAATTTCATGAAAATCTGACGATTACTTGATTTTTGCTAAATTTATTAAACAAACGAGTGTTAGCGCATAAAAATTGGTCACTACATAGGAACATTGTTTTAAGGCTTAAATAAAGTACACACGTTTTTATTTTCTCATTTTCATTATTTTCGTACGCTGAAATTTAAAAAAAATCATTATCAGTTTATTTATGTTCTTTCTTTTAAATGGTAAAAAAGTTATGATGATAATATAAACCTATATTAAAGTTAAATCGTGTTACATATGGGGGGGAGTAAATTCTATATAGTAATACAACGGAATATTAAGAATTGTCAGCGGGAAACGTTGTTGTGTCAGATTTAGTTCCTGATATTAAACTTCATCCGTAATGTAACTTCCGGTGAGAGTTTCAGTTTCCCAAATTTATTAATTTATTTATTAAATTGTTAGATGAAGGTACAGAATAGTTAACAAAGCCCTCATGTAAAGAATACATTTCTAAATAATAACATTATTAGTTCAGCACGATCCGTAAACTGCAGAAGTACCAAAAATGAAACCATCTATTTCATTAGTTATTTTTGTAAAATACATTATTTAAAATAAAAAACAAAAACCATTTCATTCTATTTTTGTAAAAAAAAAAAGCAAACCACTTATTTGATTACTTTCGGCAGCACTTTTTGTACTTTTTGTACTTTTTGCACTTTTTTCACTTTTTGCACTTTTTGTATTTTTTGTATTTTTTGTACTTTTTGCACTTTTTGTACTTTTTGTACTTTTTGCACTTTTTGTACTTTTTGCATTTTTTGTACTTTTTGTACTTTTTGTACTTTTTGTACTTTTTGCACTTTTTTCACTTTTTGCACTTTTTGCACGTTTTGTACTTTTTTCACTTTTTGTACTTTTTGTACTTTTTGCACTTTTTTCACTTTTTGTATTTTTTGTATTTTTTGTACTTTTTGCACTTTTTGTACTTTTTGTACTTTTTGCACTTTTTGTACTTTTTGCATTTTTTGTACTTTTTGCACTTTTTGTACTTTTTGTACTTTTTGCACTTTTTTCACTTTTTGCACTTTTTGTACTTTTTGCACGTTTTGTACTTTTTTCACTTTTTGTACTTTTTGCACTTTTTGTACTTTTTGCACGTTTTGTACTTTTTGCACTTTTTGTACTTTTTGCACTTTTTGTACTTTTTGCATTTTTTGTACTTTTTGCACTTTTGTACTTTTTGTACTTTTTGCACTTTTTTCACTTTTTGCACTTTTTGTACTTTTTGCACTTTTTGTACTTTTTTCACTTTTTGTACTTTTTGCACTTTTTGCACTTTTTGTACTTTTTGCACTTTTTATACTTTTTGCACCTTTTGTACTTTTTGCACTTTTTATACTTTTTGTACTTTTTGCACTTTTTGCACTTTTTGTACTTTTTGCACTTTTTGTACTTTTTTCACTTTTTGTACTTTTTGCACCTTTTGTACTTTTTGCACTTTTTGTACTTTTTGCACTTTTTGTACTTTTTGCACCTTTTGTACTTTTTGCACTTTTTATACTTTTTGCACCTTTTGTATTTTTTGCACTTTTTGCACTTTGCACTTTTTGTACTTTTTGCACTTTTTGTACTTTTTATATCCACCACTATCCGCCACTATACTTCAGGATTCTCTAGTCACTCGGTTTTATTTCAACCAGAAAAATAATATAAGTAAGTAAATTAAGAAATTGAAGGTATTTTGTGGAACTTGTAGCAGTGTTTGTTATCTATTTTCTTTTACACAAGTTTGGGCACTTCTATAGTTTAGCTGTGAATCAGAAATCAAAATTGAAGAGTTCCATTCACTCAACACAATCAACCGGAAGTGTCTTATACTTTGAACTTTTTAATCCCAAAATGGAGCTTAATGACCTAAATCTGCGAGATATTGGTAATTTAACCAGCGAGCCCTAAAAAACTATTGACTTTTTGCATTACATTGATCCCGATAATAAAGAGGTGTGTGCGTCCAGGGACCACAATCATATCAGATTGTTTGCACACATACAATCGACTCGCTTTAGAAGGATTTCACCATTTGCGTGTAAATCACCGATATAATTTTCTGGATCCATCCACAGGTGCCACAACAAATCATGTGGAAAACATGTGGCAAAAGGCCAAGATGAATAACAAAATAGAGTGTGGCAGTTCTTATACAAAAACAACAAAAAAATAATTGTTGACTTTCCGTTTTATAAAATTTTACATTATTAAATAAAAAACATTGTTCGCTGTTATTATTGTTTGCTTCATTGAATATTTAGGATAAAAACCTTTTAATTTATGTAACTTCTGTTTGATTGTCTGCCCCTGCCTTTAAAAAAAGGAAAGGAAATAAGTTGGGATTCACAACTTAGGATGTGCTGAAGTTGTCCTTACATGCGGAGTGATTAGTATATTTTTCAATCAGAACATGGAAAGCACTTTAGCTGAACGCTTATATTTTTATCACCAAGGTCAAGAGGTGGTTATGTTCTTGTCTCATCCACAAACCAAGACTTGATGAGGACGAGAAAAGTAGACTCAGCCCCAACCAATTGTACGGTTTACGCGCTCCTGCCGACTCAGCATACTTTAGTGTTTTTGTCTACGTAACTTTTTTAAGTCGCTGTCTGTTGTCTGCTGAAACAATGTATGAATAAAATTGATGTAAAATGTAAATGAAGAAGTCCATATAATCAAGTTAATCCATTTTTCTTCTTACCTAACGAGGTTATCTACTCTTTCTTATGGCAATTCGTTTTCCTGCCTTCTCCTTACCAATGACGGTATTCTGGTATCCTCCAATTAAAAATGGCGATCTTGACTTTGAATTTTGCACCTATTTTTTTTTACAGTTTTATCATGTAATTATATAAAATAAGGGACGTGGGGAGTGCTGATAATAAATTTCCGCTACATCTGACTTCTATTTTTAAATATAAAAAAACTACAGTGAATTTTACCTTTCAACTATTCTGGGATTACCATATATAAAAAAACAAAACAAACAACAAAACACAAAACAAAAAAAAACAGATGACCCAGAATTAGAAATTTGTAAAGTATATTTATCATATTTTTAAAAGAAATTTGTAAAGTATATTTATATTATTTTTTAAAGAAATTTGTAAAGTATATTTATCATATTTTTTAAAGAAATTTGTAAAGTATATTTATCATATTTTTTAAAGAAGTTTGAAAAGTATATTTATCATATTTTTAAAAGAAATTTGTAAAGTATATTTATCATATTTTTTAAAGAAATTTGTAAAGTATATTTATCATATTTTTTAAAGAAATTTGTAAAGTATATTTATCATATTTTTTAAAGAAATTTGTAAAGTATATTTATCATATTTTTTACAGAAATTTGTAAAGTATATTAATAATATGTTTAAAAGAAATTTATAAAGTATATTTATCATATTTTTTAAAGAAATTTGTAAAGTATATTTATCATATTTTTAAAAGAAATTTGTAAAGTATATTTATCATATTTTTTAAAGAAATTTAAAAATTATTTTTATCATATTTTTTAAAGAAATTTGTAAGGTATATTTATCATATTTTTTAAAGAAGTTTGAAAAGTATATTTATCATATTTTTAAAAGAAATTTGTAAAGTATATTTATCATATTTTTTAGAGAAATTTGTAAAGTATATTTATCATATTTTTTAAAGAAATTTGTAAAGTATATTTATCATATTTTTTAGAGAAATTTGTAAAGTATATTTATCATATTTTTTAAAGAAATTTAAAAATTATTTTTATCATATTTTTTAAAGAAATTTGTAAGGTATATTTATCATATTTTTTAAAGAAGTTTGAAAAGTATATTTATCATATTTTTAAAAGAAATTTGTAAAGTATATTTATCATATTTTTTAAAGAAATTTGTAAAGTATATTTATCATATTTTTTAAAGAAATTTGTAAAGTATATTTATATTATTTTTTAGAGAAATTTGTAAAGTATATTTATCATATTTTTTAAAGAAATTTGTAAAGTATATTTATCATATTTTTTAAAGAAATTTGGAAAGTATATTTATCATATTTTTTAAAGAAATTTGAAAAGTATATTTATAATATTTTTAAAGAAATTTGTAAAGTATATTTATTATATTTTTTAAAGAAATTTGTAAAGTATACTTATCATACTTTGTAAAGAAATTTGAAAAGTATATTTATAATATTTTAAAAAAAATGTGTAAAGTATATTTATTATATTTTTAAAGACATTTGTAAAGTATACTTATCATACTTTGTAAAAGAATTTGAAAAGTATATTTATCATATTTTTTAAAGAAATTTGTAAAGTATATTTATTATTATTTAAAGAAATTTGTAAAGTATATTTATCATATTTTTTAAAGAAATTTGTAAAGTATATTTATTATTATTTAAAGAAATTTGTAAAGTATATCTATCATATTTTTAAAAGAAATTTGTAAAGTATATTCATCATATTTTTTAAAGAAATTTGGAAAGTATATTTATCATATTTTTTAAAGAAATTTGTAAAGTATATTTATCATATTTTTTCAAGAAATTTGTAAAGTATATTTATCATATTTTTAAAGAAATTTGTAAAGTATATTTATCGTATTTTTTAAAGAAATTTGTAAAGTATATTTATCATATTTTTAAAGAAATTTGTAAAGTATATTATCATATTTTTTACAGAAATTTGTAAAGTATATTTATCATATATTTTTAAGACATTTGTAAAGTATATTTATCATATTTTTTAAAGAAATTTGTAAAGTATACTTGACATATTTTTTAAAGAAATTTGTAAAGTATATTTATCATATTTTTTAAAGAAATTTGTAAAGTATATTTATCATATATTTTACAGAGATTTGTAAAGTATATTTATAATATGTTTAAAAGAAATTTGTAAAGTATATTTATCATATTTTTTTTTTAAATTTGAAAAATATATTTATCATATTTTTTAAAGAAATTTGTAAAGTATATTTATCATATTTTTTAAAGAAATTTCAAAAGTATATTTATCATATTTTTTAAGAAATTTCTAAAGTATATTTATCATATATTTTACAGAAATTTGTAAAGTATATTTATCATATTTTTTACAGAAATTTGTAAAGTATATTTATCATATGTTTAAAAGAAATTTGAAAAGTATATTTATCATATTTTTTTTTAAATTTGAAAAATATATTTATCATATTTTTAAAAGAAATTTGTAAAGTATATTTATCATATTTTTTAAAGAAATTTGTAAAGTATATTTATCATATTTTTTAAAGAAATTTGTAAAGTATATTTATCATATTTTTTAAAGAAATTTGTAAAGTATATTTATATTTAGATTTGTAATTAATTCCTGTTTGTAATTAATTCCGTCACCCTACATAGTCAGATCCTTTTTAGCCGAAAGGAAGATCCAGGTTGTCCTTGATGGTCGTACATCTAAAAAAACATGACATTTATATTGGACCCTTATTATTATTGATCTTTATAAATGACCTTTCTGATGAAATTGTGTCCGAGATAGGTATATTTGCTAATAACACTATGCCCTATACCCGACATGTAGTAAAAACGAACACACGCATACAAAAGGCAATTGTCGAATACTTAGAAAATGACCTCCAATCTGTAGTGGAATGGGGGACATAAATGGATGATTACATTTAATACTGCGAACACAAAGATCATTTCCTTTAACAATTATAAGAAACTTTTTCAATCACCGATTATTGCCATGACTAATATCACCCTACCAGAGAGTTTAGCATTTAAACAACTAGGGTTAACATTCACAGATAACATTCATAAAAAAAAAATCACATTCACAGGCAACATGAATTGGAACAAATACATAGAAGACATTGCCAAGGCTGCTGCAAGGAATGTGGACCCACTCTAATTAGCTAAATAACTTCTCACCTTTGCCAGTATCATATATATCTACAAAGCCACCATTCGCCCATGCATGGAGTATTGTTGTCACATCTGGTCTGATACACCTAAGATTAGCCTCTCCGGCTTGGAGAGGGTTCCCCAAAAAGAGTCTCTAATCTAATAGGCCTCTCACTATCAAGCATGCTCAAGTTTCTGTCGCATCGCCGCAATGTTGCATTTTTAATGGAATGTGCCCCCAAAAATGTGCTGCTTTCACGTAAATACCCCTGATAAACCCGTCAGTTAGCAAGATCCCACCCCTTCACTGCTTAAGTCCCCAGATGCCGGAAAGCTTTCTACTCTAATGGCTTCTTTCCTCGTATTGCTAGCTTTTGGAATTCCCTTCCTGCTTCCTGTTTTCCTGACCGTACTAACATAAAGAGATTTAAATGCAATGTTAACAAGCATATCACTGCAAAACTCCCCGTATAGAGTTACCGTAATTCACAGTATTTCCCTACGTTTAGGGTGAACTTAAGTAAAAAACAAGTTTTGTGCGAGACTTCCATGAATTCATCCCGCCCATTCTCACCTGAAGCTTATTGCAAAATTGTATTTTCTTCTTTGCTCACCTCGGAATTGCTGTCACAGTGAAGCTTATTTCAGCTAAATTCTTCTGGTCGAATATGTAGCAGTTACCTCCTCCTTTCAAAACATAACTACACCGGTTTGCCGGTAGGTGTCGCTTTTTCACCGACAGGTGGCACTGTAAAGCGACATCAGAGTTATCTGCCCTTCGGACTATAAAAACCGTGGCAAACGGAAAATCCCTCGCTCTTCTTCACCAGCCTCGACAGGAGTACGCTGACACTAGCGTTCCGTTTCACTCTTCTCTTCTGGTCGATTGGCCTCGACAGAACGACGCTAATACACTAGCGCTTCGTCTAACGCTTTTCTTTTCAACTAGCATCGGCATAACAACTACCAACACACGTGGTCAAACAACGGTAAGAGTTCTCAACTCATTTTCTTTGTGTGCGGCTTTTAAAGACTTTCCTCACACCGGATTCATTTCTTCTTATACCTTTTTCAAGAACTGTTTTTCCATCGACACACATGCATACATCACACACTTCATCATTCCACGTACACACACGTTCAATAAACCTTATTTGAACTACTTCATTTTGTTTGTTAATTATTACTCTGTCTTTGCATGCAACATTGCTTGATTCAACTTTGCACGTTTATAGTCCAGGAACATCACCCTCTCGATCTTAACAAATATGAGACGTGAATTGTCCGGCGCTCGTCAACAACTTGGTACCACTGAGGAGCAAAGGGACATTCAAGACGATGAATAAAAAGTAATTAATAAATCCGTCGGTTGGTTTTTGTATAAGAATAATTATTTGGGTAGAAAAATCGTTCAGTTACAGGCGGTGTAATTCTACACTTCTGTATTTTACTTCTGTTTTTCGGACCAGCAAACCTTAACAAGTTTTCTTTTTTGTTTGGGGGGGGGGAGTATTTTGGTTGGGCGATATAAACCCTACGTCCTGAATTTGTCTCTAAATGACGTGGATTCGGTAGGCGAGCAAAAGTGAGTCTCAGAGCGCCTGTCGGGTACCCCTCTTACTCACTCGACACTTGTTACGCTTTTCTTCTATTAAGAGTTAGACATGCATGACTCCACCCACGAGGATCCACCTCCTAGATGCTGAGTGGTAAACAGAATCTACGTCATCGTATTCTTTCCTTCTTTATTTGTTTCTATCTCCACACTGTTACTTCAGTGTGAATGGGATTCGTCCACACACGAAACTTACATTTATGGAAATATATGTATTTCCATTAATTACATTAACAATAAGGACAGAAGACACTCCACCTCCCCATTGCCCCACACAGCCGCAGCGATATGCAAACGAACCTCCTTATTATTTCATGATAACAACATTTTAACATGATTCTCTTCATCAGTTCTTATCGTGACACTTGTATTAATCACACCCTGTTTCCTAAAATAATTATTTTGGTAGAAAGTCGTTCAGTTGCAGGCAGTGTACTTTCACACTTCTATCTTCTACTTCTGTTTTTCGGTCCAGCAAATCTTAACAAGTTTTTTGTTTGGTTGGGCGATATAAATCCTACGTCCTGAATTTGTCTCTAAATGACGTGGATTCGGTAGGCGAGCAAAAGTGAGTCTCAGTGCGTCTGTCGGGTACCCCTCTTACTCACTCGACACTTGTTACGCTTTCCTTCTATTAATAATTAGACATGCATGACTCCGCCCTCTTCCAATAGAATTGAATTCAATAATAGAAAAAAAGGATATTTGCGTTATTATTTCTTACCATTTTGGTAATTTACACCCACGAGGATCCACCTCCTAGATGCTGAGTGGTAAACAGATTCTACATCATCATATTCTTTCCTTCTTTATGTGTTACTACCTCCACACTGTTACTTCAGTGTGAAGGGGATTCGTCCACACACGAAAGTCATTCAGTTACAAGCAGTTTAATTCCACACTTCTATCTTTTACTTCTGTGTTTCGGACTGGCAAATCTCAACAAGTTCTGAGCGATTCTGGTTGGGTGATATCAACCCTGTGTCCGGTCTCTTAATGGCGTGGATTCGGTGGGTGAGCAAAAGTGAGTCTTCGAAGCCTGTTACACTTCGTCTTATATTGAGAATGAGATGTTTGTGTGACTCCACCCATCTCGCAATAGAATTAATTCTGTAACACAAAAAATGTATTCTCATTATTATTTCTTGCCATATTGGTAATTTCCACTTGCGAGTATCCGGACTCTTAATTCAATGAGTTGTCAACAGATTCTATCTCATCATATTCTTTTCTTTTTCTTAATATGTTTCTAAATCCTACTGTTATGTCAGTGGGGGATTCCTACCCCCTCGAAACTTATATCCATCGAAAAATATGTATTTCCATTATTTACTGTAACGATAACACTTTCTTCAATAACTGTCATCGAAAAACAGAGAAGTGTCTCTCGGCAGATATACCACCTCCCCATCGCCCATAAAAACACGGCAATGTATGGGATCCTACCTTCCACCTCACCAAACAACATGACCTGTATATTTAGTAAAAACTAATTAATAGCCATTTCTTGCAAATTTTATAGGGAAAACAATACTCACCTTACGGCTTTCACTAATGAATAACGGGTCTGCTGCATTCATGGACGCATGTTATCTTTAGACCTCAAAGTCCATTCAATGCAGAGAATGTAAATAACTCTGCCCTGTTCTTGACACAATGAAAATATGGCGGTTCGCCCATTTTTGACCTTGGCCTTTCCCATACTCCAAATCTCCGAGGCAAATAAACCAACTTTTCTTTCTCTTATAAATTTTCGCTTTCCCTTTCGGGCAAAAACACTTTTAAATTCTCTTTCGTTTTCATAACTTAAGAAAACCATTCACATATTAATCTTTTTCCATCCGACATATTATCACAATCGACATTATCGGAATTAAGCCTTATTGTGTTTGCAAAATACGAAAGCTAGATTGCCCAGTTCTCATTCGCAACCAGCCAGCGGATGGATCTGTTGACACCACAACAACTGTTGATGCATGTCATCTCTCTCATTTGGGATTTCCTATCTCTCAATTATCAAGAAAAGAAAAACAACTCTTTCTTTCTTATTGGACTTCGTTTTTCTTTTAATCAGCCATTTTCCGTTTGTTTATATTGTCACAATTGGTACATTCTCCAATCAGAATACGTTGCATGGGAAGTACTTTCGCCTAGCTGTTGTATGCTGTTTTACTGCATTTTTCTTTAGTTTGTCTTTTTACATCAACTTAAGAAACGTTTATGTTCCTGTCTCGTTCCCAAAACTAAGACTTGACGAGCACAAAACAAGTGGACTCAGACGAATGTTATGAATGTATGCACTCCCGCCTACACAGCATGCTTTTGTATTTTTGTTTACGTAACTCGTTCAAGTCTCTGCCTGTTTGTTTGTGAAATTATGTATGAGTAAAATTGATATAAAAATATAAACCGAAGAGTTGTCCTTATAATCAAGCTAACAGTAATCCCTTTTTTCTTACCAAGCGAGGCCTACACCATCCCTTTTTTATTACCAAGCGAGGCCTACAACATCTCTTTTTTATTACCAGGCGAGGCCGACAACATCCCTTTTTTCTTACAACATCCCTTTTTTATTACAACTGGTATTCATGCGACATTCTCTTGTCTTCCAATTCCAATTTTCATGACTAGAGCAATTTCGTTTCGTTTAATTTTTTGTTTTTGTATTAACTATTACTATGGTTTTAAGTTATTTTCTTTCTTAAATGAACAAGTCCTTCCTAAATTCTAAAAAAAAGAACAACCTAAATTTATTGTACGAATCATGAATCGGAATAAAAAATATTGGATTAAAATTATCAGGTAAAACATATTGGATTGAAATTATCAGGTAAAAAATATTGGATTAAAATTATCAGGTAAAAAATATTGGATTAAAATTATCAGGTAAAAAATATTGGATTAAAATTATCAGGTAACAAATATTGGATTGAAATTATCAGGTAAAAAATATTGGATTGAAATTATCAGGTAAAAAATATTGGATTGAAATTATCAGGTAAAAAATATTTGATTAAAATTATCAGGTAAAAAATATTGGATTAAAATAATCAGGTAAAAAGTATTGGATTGAAATTATCAGGTAAAAAATATTGGATTAAAATCATCAGTTAAAAAAATAGTGGATTAAAATTATCAGGTAAAAATATAGGATTAAAATTACCAGGTAAAAAATATTGGATTAAAATTATCAGGTAAAAATATTTGATTAAAATTATCAGGTAAAACATATTGGATTAAAATTATCAGGTAAAAACTATTGGATTGAAATTATCAGGTAAAAAATATTGGATTGAAATTATCAGGTAAAAATATTGGATTAGAATTATCAGGTAAAAATATTGGATTAAAATTATCAGGTAAAAAATATTGGATTAAAATTATCAGATAAAAAATATTGGATTAAAATTATCAGGTAAAAAAATAACTTAACATCGATAAGAACAGATAATAGATAAGTGAGAATTTCTGAAATGAAAGTTATCCAGTTAAGATAGTTCAAAAGCACCAATAAAAAATTGCCCCCGTCTAGAAGGATTTGTTCTTCTGATTAATGACAGAACAAATACTACACTTTGCTTCAAGCCAAAGGCTGTGAAGTAATAAGAACTTTAAAAGTTGTCTTTAAAAACTTTTTGCTAAACGTAATTTATAAAAAATAACTTATTAATCTTTTTTATTTCTAAAAAAATAAGAATTATTTTTATTTAAAAGTACTGAAATAAAAAAAATTCAAATTACATAATAAAATAAATAAATAATTTGGGAAAGCTGCAAGCTACAATGTAATACGAACTAACCTGCCCTTTTCAAGATTACTTATTCCATATTCACTACAATTTAAATACGAACGCACCTGCTCTTTTCAGGGCAACTCACTACTATTTAAATATGAACCAACCGAGCCTTTTAAGTTCAACTCACCAACTCCTTTCAAACATGCTCTTTTCAGAGCAACTCACTTAATACTATTATTTATGAACAAACTTGCCCTTTTCAGTACAATTCACCAACTCCTCTCACACACTGTCCTTCTCAGAATCTCAGACCCTTCAGCCTGACAAGTAGTCCTTCAACCTTGGTGATATTCACTTTGACCGACAACGTTAGAGTACTACGCTCAAGCAACTAGGACCGTCGAACAATCTCTCCAAATTTAGAGATGCCCATCTTCAACCAGCCGTGTGACCAAACCTACTGAACCGTCTCTATAACATCAGAAAAGTCTACGTTTGACCAACCAAATGACTAGCCCAACCAAGTGTACTCTACAGCTTCAGAGATGTCCACATTCGACGAGCATAGTGAGCCATTTCTTGAACCTCAGAGACGTCCACGTTCGACGAGCATAGTGAGCCATTTCTTGAACCTCAGAGACGTCCACGTTCGACCAGTAACGTTTGAGAAGTAAACTGTCCAGAAACACCTCGTAAACCCTTCGCGAACCGAAGCAATCCTTTGATAATTACTTATCCATTTACAATAACACTTTTATTTGTCATCGAAACATTTACCTCTTTTTGTGTTTCTCGTATTTCTTAGACATTGCCGTATTTTTGTTTTGTGTCTCTAAATAGTTGTAAATCTGATCACCAGGAGTCTACTTTTTTTAGGTGATTACGTATGAACACACTGAAAAAACATGACAGACAAAAAAAGAGACACCCCCAAATATTTTTTAGAACTTAGAGTGCGGGATCACTTTCGCAAATGTAATTAATTTTAACTAACCCAGGCTATTCTAATTTTTTAGAGCTGTTAACTAACTTTTTTTTACCACTAACCCCAAGTCCGACTGGCAAGGTCGTAATCGCCTAAAAATGTAGACCCCCCCTCCAAAAAAAAAAACGCACTCAATTTATCTTCCATAAAAATTGTAAACTTCCCAGGTTTTGGAAGATGTTCACGTTTAATGGCCTAAAGAAGTACAATTTCATTTTTTGGTGGGTGGGCTGGATTTAGCTAAGCGTGTTAGTCTACAAGAATTCCGTTGTTTATGTAAAACCTCTAGTCTAAAAAAAATAAGATCTTTGTTTTTAGCCTAACAAATATATTTTTGTGTAATTCGTATCCATCTTTAATTATTCCAGCCTTGGCGATGGACATATACACTCTAAAACTTGACAGCAAAACATGTAAATCGTTCCCTCGTACAGACCAGACGTTTTTACACAAGGAACGTAATAATGATTTACACCGCTAACAATGACCTTCCATTTTTTATTCCAGTGAAATGTTTTCTTTATTCAATTTCATATTTAAATGGTGTTTTTCCTTGTTTTAATTTTCCTTCCAACGTTTTATTGTTTAACGAATGAGACACGCACAAGAAAGGAATTATATTGATTGACTAAAAAATCCCAACCGACCGAATTTTCTGTTTTGAACAAAAAAGAAAAGAAATCCTGATTTTTGCTTTTGCCTTTTTTCACAGTCAATTTCCTCGAATAAAAGGTAAGATTTCCCCTCCATTTTTTCTTATATTTCAGGAACTTATGTAGTTTACGGACCCGGTTGAAATAATAACGTTGGTATTTAGAAAGACATTCTTAACATGGGGAGTTGTGGCCTTTATTAACTATTCTGTACTTTCACCTAACAATTCAATAAACGAAAGATACCGTAAAAATTGAATTTAACTTGCAAATCCTATCTAAAAAATATCCCGGTCCGTAAACTGCATAAGCACCATAATTTATATGTTTAATGGAGTTTAATTTTTTAAATATTTAAATAAATTAGTTTAAAAAAAATCTCTATTTCGCCATTCTGGGTTGTCGGATTATGAATAAAAACGAATTTATGATTTTAAAAATATTCCCAAAATAATTTATTCAATCAACTCATTGAGATGTTAAAACAAAGGGTTATATTGAAGTGGTTGGCTCCCAAAACGGCTGCCAAATTTTAACGACTAGTTATGTCTGATTTCTCAAACGGCGACATAATAAATTAATCCACCGTATAAATTTTCATTTTGATAAACTGGAAATAAAGGGAATTTTTTTATCATTTTAAATAATGTTTTTATAAAAATAAGTATTCACATATGTTGTTTTCTGATTTGAAATATAATAAAATGATTACTTTGGGGAAACAGTTTTTTTTTCTTCTAAACATTGAAATCATAATACTGTTAGACCTCAGCTATTATATGGCGGAAATAGTTTGATATTCGGCCTTGGCGGGTCAACCATTCCAGTTTTCTTTCTCCCATCGATTTCTAGAATTAAAGTTTGCAATAAAGTACAACGCAAACGAACTTCATATGCAGTTAACACATCTTGTACTATACTGTGCATAGTTTAGTATTTTATTAAATAAAGCCTTAATGTCACTTTATAATATTTCAGTATTGAGAAAACGAAACTAGCGAATAGCGGGAATCGAAAATTCTCACCGAAGTTTGATTCCTGAACTCTTTAAAATTAGGTACAGAATTTGGCCATTCACCGGTGGCTGCTTAATAAGAGTCAAATTTCTTTCTGTTATCTTATTATATTTCTTACGAAACAAAACATACTCTCCTTTAGGCGCTCTTGTATAAGCAGTGACCGATCTGCGGGGGACAACTCTACTTGACCCAGCCGCCGCCATTCCGAACTCGACAAGGGAGACAACTTTGACACAAAGTTTACAAACCCTACAACAATTAATAAAAAACACGCTACGATTCTGAAAGGCACCAAAAACAACTCCTAAATGCGCTCAAAACAACCTTCAAACAATTAATTTAAAACCTATAACATTTTTTTTATGAATTGTTATAAAGTGTATACAATTTGTGGCATGTAAATAAAAGTGTTTAAAAGTTATTTTGAACGCATTTAAAACCGTAACATTTTTTTAAATTAATTGTTTAAAAGTTATTTTTAACGCATTTAAAAGTTGTTTTTAACGCATTTCAAAACCGTAACATTTTTTTTATTAATTGTTATAAAGTATATACAATTTGTGGCATATAAATAAAAGTGCTTAAAAGTTATTTTGAACGCATTTAAAACCCGTAACATTTTTTTATTAATTGTTATAAAGTGTAAATAATAAAAGTGATTATTAAAAGTGCATTTAAAACCCGTAACATGTTTTTTTTTTATTAATTGTTTAAAAGTTACTCTGAACGCATTCAAAAGCTATTTCTACCACATTAATTGTTATAAAGGGTTTGTAAAATGTGTGTCAAAGTTGTCTCCCTTGCTGAAGTGTGGGCGAGTTCGGAATGGCGGCGGCTGGGTAAGGTAGAGTTGTCCCCCTCACATCGGTCACTGCTTATACAAGAGCGCCAAATAACGATTCCTGTGTTATTTTGCCGGTTCATGTATATTTAACTAAATTGTTAAACATACAGTGACGCCCGGCACAATAATGAGTCTTACGTTATTTTGCCGGCTCGTGTTTATTTATAATTTAAAACTTTGTCTGATTGTTTTTTTTTAATTTAAAACTTTGCCTGATTGATTTTTTTTGGTTTGTTTTTAATTAATCTTTGCCTGATTGATTTTTTTGTATAATTTAAAACTTTATTAAGCGACAATATATTTTAAAATAACGATAAAATTAATTTTTACTTCCGGTAAATTCGATTAGGAGTGAACTCTTCAAAATTACGACTTATTTTATGATTTCATTGAAAGAACATTTTAAAATAGAAACTGTTTACATCCAGTGATTTTCTGTATATTTTAACATTATCGAAGTTTTTCTTTATAAAGACAATCAGATTTTTACATTAAAATCTTTCCTTTGTAAAGCACATTTTTAACAAGTAAATGTTACCAAAGGCAACATAAATTATTCTTCTACCTGTATAAGTTTATTTGTTTATTTGATTATTTATTTTTATAAAAAAAAATCATTTATCAAAATAAATAATAAAATAAACAAATAAACTTATACAGGTAGGTAGAATAATAATTTATGTAGCCTTTGGTAACATTTATTTGTTGCTTATTTTTTTCTTTATATATAACTTATATATAACTTAAGGAAAATTTCAATTACTTAAATCGAGAGCAGACTTAGTAATGTTGGGAAAATTCATCAACATTAATTCTATTATGAAAAGTAAGCAGATATTTCTTTAACCGACACAATAGGGCAGGTCGATTTTTTTTATTTCTTTAACCAACACAACTGATGATGAAAACAAATTGTTTTTAAATATTTGCCCTTATTTATTTAATTACCTTTTCTTTCGCAAGGCCATAACAATTAGGTTTAAAAAAAAAAAATGAACCGGCATAATAACGATCCCTTTACATTAGTAAATAATTATTGTGCCGGGCGTCACTGTATGTTTAACAATTTAGTTAAATATACATGAACCGGCAAAATAATGCAGGAATCGTTATTTTGTCGGGACCGGCAATATAGCCTCTTCCAATAATAATACTTTTTAATAAACATTGTCTTATTTTATTATTTGTTAATTTATTAATTAATGAAAAAAAAAATCAGAAAACAAATATTATTTGCAAAATAATCCATAAAAATACAATTTAAGTGGCAAAAAAAGAACACAAAATTAGTATTTGCAAAATAATCGGCAAAAAAAATAGTATTCACAAAAAAAAATCTGACGAGAAATTAATACAATGGATTAATTTGCCATGTCACCGTTTAGGAAACTAGACATAATGGCGAAAATTTCTTCGACGCCAAGGGGTGGTTTGCAGATCAGAGTTTGGCTGGGTGTAAAACGTTGCGAAATATTGCTAAATCGCGACCCCAACTTTGTCAGGAGATAAGTACCAAAAAATAAAATGTGTTCTGACCTTGTTTGCAAGAACTCTTCAAAAGAGAACAAAGAAACACTCGCGAGATGTAAGTGTCGTCAGAACTTTTAAAAACAGAAGAGAGAAAATGCTCTGAAATAATCAGTAATCGACAGATATACAAATTACTCACTTCCGGTAGAAGGAATAAAAACAGAGCTAAAATCGTTCCTGGGTTTCGATTTGAGCTAGCCAAAAGCACCCGACCCTCCTATGATAACTGGCAACCCTATAATATGTAAGCCAGTTAACTTATTTTTCTCACAATAACTAGTCTATAAAATTTGGCAACCATTTAAAAATATAACAGCAAAATATGTTTATTTAAATATGGTTATATAAACCATATTTAAATAAACATATTTTCTAAGAAAATGATATTTCCTACCTTAAAATAAATCTGAAATTATCATCACCACCTTTTAGTGACTGATGATTGAAAACATATATATATATTTATGAAGTTAGATATGTTTATATATTTGTATGTACAGGATTCACTCCTAAACTAATTAGCCGATTATTATGAATTTGTGAACCTCTGACTTTGTGAAATTTTAACAATAGGTATTAGATATCAACTAATAAATATTGCCAAAATTTCAGTTTCTTTGGAATATTTTAGATTTTTATATGGATTTTATAAGGCATAATATGGACACAACCTCCCATTTTAACATTAGAATATATTTGCATCTAATTTGATCCATCTTGATTTTAAAAGTGCTAAAAACTCTTCAGTTGGGGAAATTAAGGTTATCCGTTCTAGGACGTGTATTCTAGTTAAAATATAAATGAAAAATAAATAAATAAACAAACATGGGAAGATAACTCTAATCCATTCACCAAAATACGGTGTTTCATTTTTGATGATGGGATAAATCTGTGAAAAAGTGTAAAAGCTAAGTGCATTTTATTATTTACTAGTGACCTTGACCTGGCGTTGTCCGGGAGTTAAGTTAATGTCTTATTAATAATACATATGGAATAGTAAAGAAATTCCAGAACCACAAAATTTCACAAAGTAATTCATTAGAATGGGGGACTTGAAATGCATTCTGGTAGATTTAATAAGTAAAGTATATTTTGTAAATAAATTATATTTTTATAAATAAGATTTATATTTCACAAAATCAGTAAAATGGTTCATTTTATTTTATAAGAAACCGAAATGCCTTATAGTGAATTTAATTTACAGAAATGCATTATAGTGGATCCAACGTAATCAGTAAATTATTTTAAAGTTTATTTTGTAAGTAAATTATATTTTCTAAATAGGATTTTTATTTCGGGAATAATTCATTGACAAAATAAAATAAATTAAAAACTACTTAATACTTCTATGACTGATCGAATGAGAACATTAGTATCGCCTGAAGTGAGGATTGAACCTTCATCCTCCAGGAGAATGTCGCTAAACACTTTTATCCATTGTGCAAGGTTTGATGTAATAACTTTTTTTATTAAAGCACCCCAAGCAATAAATTACAACCATATCTTAACCCATTTTAGTGGGCGGCTATAGAAGAAATATGCAACCTCTCAATCTACATGAACTATATACAAAAGCTACCACATGTGAGTACTTCCCATTTTCTCAATCTACATGAACTATATACAAAAGCTACCACATGTGAGTACTTCCCATTTTCTCAATCTACATGAACTATATACAAAAGCTACCACATGTGAGTACTTCCCATTTTCTCAATCTACATGAACTATATACAAAAGCTACCACATGTGAGTACTTCCCATTTTCTTTCAAAAGTTCGCAATAAAACAACAATTAATTTATCTGCTAGAAAATACAACAAAGCAAATTGGAAGAATTGAAACTCGAATGAAATCAATAAGACCAGCCAAATATCAAAAACTTAACAAATGCCTCTATTGAGACCCTAATCTCAATTGTAAAACAAAATATACCAGATATGCCACACATTAGTTCAAGGGTTCTTAACCTGAGGTTTGTGAAGCCCCATGGGTTCACAACAATATTTCTAGGGATGGATGGCTGATGAAAGAGGTATTTTAAATAGTAATAGTTGTGGATTATGAAATTTAGTGCCTGTGCCTTCATAAAGTTGCTTTCATTATTGGTTTAGAAAAACATATATCAATATATAAATAATAATTCAAAAAGAAAAGTAAATATATTATGTTAATAATAAAAAATTATATGACCAAAGAAACGTTAGTGATTCGAACAAGCACTCTTCAGAGTGTGTTTCCGAGCACTCAAACCTATATGTAACAGAGCACTTAAATGTGCTCGAAGTTTGGTCTAAAATGAGTGAAATTTACCCTGTTGTATCTGAAAGAGTTTCGAACACTTTACTGATGTTCCCTAGTACTTACCTGTTGAATATGAAAACTAAACATCGATCACGACTGAATGTCAAGCGTGACCTACGAGTGTACATGTCTAATACTGCTCCACGAATTGTAACAAACACACTGACGTTCATGATTGATTGATACTTAAGAAAATATTGTTTCACTCCTGCTTGTGTAGCATCATTGTAAGATATTTGTATTTGTTTCTTCTGAATAAAGTTATCAAAATTTAAATAATTTTAAATAATTTTATAATATCCTTTGCAGAATTATTGTAGTATAATGAGTTAGTTAATAAATTACCATTATGTTCATTGTCACGTTATTGGGGGTTCGGGAAGATGGTTTTATAACAGGAAAAAGTTGAGAACCCCTGCCTTAGTTAATGATAGCAGAGATTTTGTAGACATATTTCATAATGACCCTCAATTTCAACACCTTCTAAATTATTCCAGACAAAGGAGGCAAATTGATTAAAAGATGTGGACAAATTAAACTTCTTAATAAAAACAAATTTAGAAATGATGAGGAAAACCCATCTGAAACACCGGACAATACTGAAGCAACCAATAAACAGACATATAAAATGTTCTAGTTAACCCTAACCCTAACCCTAACTCTAAACCCTTTAACTGACTTCTTCTAAACAAATTCTTCTTCCAAGAATACAAACAAAAAATTCTCAAACTGTAGGAGTTTTTTTCTTTAGGTCATCAGAAATGATAATAATTTCTGTATTAAAAATTGACATAATTCTCTGGTTTTATATGAATATTTATGTGAACACCGTCGTAAAATAATACAAGTGAAAATCTAACTGAAATCAATTAAAATCTAACTGAAATCAATTAAAATCTATCTGAAATCAATTAAAATCTAACTGAAATCAATTAAAATCTAACTGAAATCAATTAAAATCTAACTGAAATCAATTAAAATCTAACTGAAATCAATTAAAATCTAACTGAAATCAATTAAAATCTAACTGAAATCAATTAAAATCTAAAAATTATGTTTTAAATTTTTTTAGATGAATAAGTACTGCTTATTATTACTTATATCAAGTTTGAGATTTTGTAGAGTTCAACAATAGGAGGTTATAACGGCCGAAACGTTGTGAGAATAAACCACAATAATTAATATAAAATATAGATGAACTAATAGAATATAATCAAATAGTACAAATTAAATTTTCTATAGCAAATTCTACTGATAGTTGTGAAATAACAAGAAAATTATCTGATGTATAAGAAATATCTAATATGCGAGGAATTGTAAGCGGATTTAATAAAGTCTTTTCTAATTTCTAAATTTTATATGTTATTTGGATCATCTAATCAAATGATACAATAAAAATTATCAACCTTTATCTGAAATAGTCCGTATATTTAATACAAGAAAATTTAATTTGTTTTACAGATGTCACATAGAACTGTAAAATGAAAACCAATTAAAAATCAAAAAATTGTTTTAGAAATTTTTAGATGAGTAATTACTACTTATATCCGTTTGAAACTTCATAGATTCCAGAGTTCGACAAAATGAATCTAAAGGAGGTTATAGCGGCCAAAACGTTGTGAGAATAAACTACAATAATAAAACATAATCCAAATAGTACAAATTAAATTTCTGTTTTTTTAATGTTCATATTTTACATAAAAACGGATTTTTTTATAGTGAAGTGTTGTGAAGAAACAAGAAAATTACCTGATATCTAAAATGTGTGGAACATTTATTGTGAGTGGTCAACAGATACCCACAAACATAGTTTATATATGTTTAGAGTTTCTACTCATTCGCCAATGACCAGCACCCGGAGCAGTAGTAAAAGTTTGAAACACTGATATTTAATATTTATTGACATTTTTTGTGTTCAGTGCACTTTCGGTAACTCGGAAAAAACGGAATTAACTCAGTTTACGAATATGGATCCCAAATGTAAAAAAGTCAATATATTAGGGAAAATCGACGACAATTACCCGAAAAATAAATGAAAAATTGGGCAAAACAAAAAAGGAAGGTTAGTGGGGAAATATATATCTTAATTTAGGAAATTCTGAATCAAAATATTAGAGGATGAGGAACGATTAAAATATTAACAGTGAAAAATATTATGACAAGTGTTTCGTAATTTCTAGATTTGTTATATTATTTGGATGTTCTCATCTTGAATGATGAAAACAATAGGCCAAATAATACAAATTATCTTGATCTAAAATATTCCATGAATTTAATGTAGTAAAATATGTTTGTTTTTATTTATTTACAGAAGTTCCTGCTAAAAACATCTGATGAATTTGAATGGATAATCATTGGAATAGCAAAGAGAAGTAACATGTGAGGACATTCTTTTAAACAAATGTCAATTTTAGTACATCAATTGTAGAAAAACTCAAAATTTATTGGTTGGCTGTTTCTCCAAGAGAAATCAAGTTCCAGGTGAAATATGAAGTGGGTCTTTTGATGAATTAAAAAAATGTGAATTCCTATAAATTCCTATATATTTTCCCTTATGGAAAAAGGTATTTTCTCTGGATCGTAGTTAGCAAAGTTTCTGAAATACTGGAGAAAAATTACAGCGAATTCGTGTATCTTTTAAACGAATGTCAAATTTGATCTCTCTGAACAAACTGAAGTAAAATAAAAAAGAGCGAAAAGTCACAAGCCCTGAATTAATGGAACATATTCGAAAACGTACAGAAATAACAATTTTAGAAAATCATTTGTAAAAACGACTTCCATCAAAATTCTGACTGTGATTTAGGAAAGTCAAGTTTCAGGCAAAAGAAAATAATCTCAATCTGGAAAAAGAAGTTTCTGAAGAAAGACTTCAATCAACCATATTTTTGTGGATATTCTTGTTTTCAGAAATCAAGATTAATTAGGCATAAGCAAAACACACAGGAGAGCACTTGAATGTTTACTAGACACTTGTGTGTCGCAGGTCTCTCTGTACAGGAGTTTGGCATGAGAATACTTCATCCTACAAGTTAACTCTGACTAAATATTCAAAATAACATAGTATTCAACAACCAAATAAGATCCTCTCGGTATGGCTAACCCACACTGGCTCATACAAGGAATGGTGCACCTTCTCCAAGTTATGTTGCCTTTAATAACAGCACTAAGCTGGATACTCCACCAGACGAGATGAATTCTTGTCCTGGAATCCGGTAAGACCATGTGACTACAAGGAAGATATGCTATAGCATAGTTCAATGGTCAATTGAGGAGAGGAAAATTAATGTTATTTACTTCTTTACTAACTCAACGTTTGAAAAATAAAGGAGAGCTTGAATAGAATATTCGAATAACTATGTATCTTATATAGAGATCAAGTGTTAGCTCCTTGATTTCTGAAAACTTTGACTGGCATAAAATGAAACAAAAAAAGAAAAAACAAAATCATGTGTTAACTCCAGAAGAGAACCCCTTGATCTCTTCGAACTAACAGAAGTAAAATAAAAAAATAAAAGCCATTTTTTAAAGGGTCTGGTTATGCTTGTTCCCTTAATTCCATGTGAATTAAACATATTCGAAAACATACAGGACAAAAAAAACAAAGAAATGTCAATTTTAGTACATCATTTGTAAAAAGACTTCAATCAAAATTAATTGTAGGAAAATCAAGTTTCAGGTGGAATATGAAGCAATCATCTACATCATTTGTAAAAAGACTTCAATCAAAATTTATTTTAGAAAAAAATGAAGTAATCATCTACTATGCAGAAAATATACTTTCTTTTGATTATGATATTTAACAAAGTTTTTGAAATACTGGAGAAAAGTCGCAGCGAATGCAGGTATTTTTTAAACGAATGTGAGATTGAGTACATTTTTTTAAAGATCAAAGTTAGTCATGCATATGTGAAAACAGGGGAAAAGCCATATTTTTGTGAAACGTGTGGCCATTCTTGTTCGCAAAGATCAAAGTTAATTGACCATATTCGAAAATAATTTAGTGAATTATTTGTAAAAAACGACTTCAATAAATCGGTTGGTTGTTTCTCCTGGGAAAACCAAGTTTTAGTTGATAAAGTGACTATTTGGAAAAATAAGAATCTTTATAATGTAGTTTTCTTGTCATACATTTTTATATTTTAATCATTCATCTTCACTATTAGAGATGTCCCAACTTAAAATCATCAAATTAATTTTAGTAGATCACGTTTTTCTATTTAGTTATAAAAAATCTTCTTTAAAAGAAATATGTTGATTGTCACCTAAATGAAATTAAGAATGCGTTTGTCTGGATCTTGTTTTCAAGAATGTTAAATTAAAAATTGGGAAAGAAATGACATTTACATTTTTTATTTTCTGAACTGAAAAACGGTAAATGTGAATCATTGATCTCTGAACTAAGATAGAAACAAACTAAACAAAGCAATGGCAGTACACGTCAAAGAGAAACCATATTCTTGTAACATTTGTCACTCTTTTTTTTCTCTTAAGTCAACAATGAAACAGCACATGCGAAAACATACTGAAAACAATCCATATACTTGTGAAATATGTGCCTATTCATGTACTAATGAATCAAGTTTAGCTGTACATATGCGAATTCACACCGGAGAAAAGCCATATTCTTGTAAAGTATGTGGATATTCTTGTTGTCAGAAATCAAGATTAGTCATGCATATGCGAAAACACACAGGAGAAAAGCCATATTCTTGTGAAACGTGCGGTTATGCTTGTTCTCAGAATTCTACGTTAATTGAACATATTCGGAAACATACAGGAGAGAAGCCATATTCTTGTACACTCTGTGAATATTCTTGTACTCGGAAATCATATTTAGTCGTTCATATGCGGAAACACACTGGAGAAAACACATATTGTTGTGGGGTGTGTGGCTCTTCTTTTTCTCAGAAATCAAGTTTGACACAACATATGCGAAAACACACTGAAAACAATCCGTATACTTGTGAAATATGTGACTATTCTTGTACTAATAAATCAAGTTTAGTCGAACATATGCGAACACATACTGGAGAGAAGCCGTATTCTTGTACATTATGTGGCCATTCTTATACTCGGAAATCAAATTTAGTTGTACATATGCGAAAACACAGTGGATTAAACACTGATGATAAACCATATTCTTGTGAAGTGTGTGGCTCGGCTTTTACCGGTAGATCACAATTAGCTGTACATATTCGAATGCACACTGGAGAAAAGCCATTTTCTTGTAAAGAATGTGTGTATTCATGTACGGCAAAATCAAGTTTAGATGTACACATGCGAACACACACGGGAGAAAAGCCGTATTCTTGTAAACTATGTCCATATGCTTGTACAGTAAAATCAAGTTTAGATGTACATATGCGAAGACACACTGGGGAAAAACCGTATTCTTGTCAAATATGTGGCTCTTGTTTTATTATTAAATCAAATTTAGTTCGACATGTGCGAACACACACTTAATGCCTACTAAACACCACCCTCGAGTGTCTTTGGTCTCTTTTTAAAGGGGTTTGTCAAAACATCCTTACATAGGGATTATTCCTTTTCGAAGTAATCCCTGACCAAATTTTCAAAGAAAAATAAACAGTATTTTAAGTCCAAATTAGATCTCCTTGGCTTAACTACACAAATTACTGGTGCACTTTCTAATGCTTTATATTCCACCAGACTGGCCCAATTCTTGTCTTCAATGCGGCCAAATCAAGTAAATTGATCTCTGGTAACTGACTGAACTATAATGGAGAAAAAAAAGACAAAAACAATTTTCTTCTAAAATATTTGGATCATTTCATTTTTTTATGGAAGTCGCTTCAGGAATCGATGTACGGAATAAAAGAATAAAAGCTGATTAGTACCAAGACATGAGAACTTTGTCTTGAAAAGACCAAGGGTGTAAGTAGGATGGAAAAAGTCAGCAGAAAGAGAGTTCCACAAGCCTGCAGTTCATGGAAACAAGCTACTGGAATAGAAAAATGTATTACAACCAGATGCCTGAACATCAAACTGATGAAGACTACTAGACCAATGAATCAAACAAGCTGAAACAAAGGAAGCAGGCAATAAGTTAGACAATTTATAATAATAATAATGTAATAATAATAATTATAGAAAAGACTCAGCCAAGCAACATCCCGTCTGTGAGAGAGAGGTTACAGCTACGGTTTTGAAACTTATACAAAACCCACAAATATGGAAGAGATTTACCAGTGGAAATATGAAAACATTACATCATACAAGGTCTGATAGTAGATTTGTGGAGATAGAGAATAGCTTAATTTTATAGTTAATAAGAGAAGAGCAAAATAAGCCTACAATGAAGTAAGAGTGAAAATATTGTTATAATAACTCAAAAAATAATGAAATATAAAATGTTGTGCATAACGTATTGTCAATTAATGTGATTCAGTTTCAATAATGCTAACCTTTTAACTAAAGAAATCTATCCATAAATCTCAAAATATGGTTGTGCTAAATGTGCCGGTGGTAAGCTTGCACAACATTCCCATGCACAGTTTTCACACGAATCATATAATCAACAACATGATGAACAAGGATAAAAATGGAAGCTATTGAACATTGATACAAGGGCCTTAACAAACAGATCCGATTTGTACACACTTGAGAGTTGAGGTGATAAAAAACCTATGAACTGTTTTTGGAAGACTTTTATCTAAGAGTTTACAATATATGATTTTATTTTTACTGAATTAAACCATGAAACGATGCCAGAAACTTTGAAAATAAAGTTTGAACTGGATGGAAGAAAATTGCTAAGAAATCAAGTAACGGCTAGGAAGCAAGTTGAAAAAATGTGTGAAAATAAACTATTGTTTTATACTCTATGATCCGATGAATAGAGTGGATGAGCAACATTTCATAAGTCAATAACCCTAAACGAGACATGAAAAGACATGTGGTTTAGAATTGTCATGCTGTACTTATTAACTCTACTCTATGATCCGATGAATAGAGTGGATGAGCAACATTTCATAAGTCAATAACCCTAAACGAGACATGAAAAGACATGTGGTTTAGAATTGTCATGCTGTACTTATTAACTCTACTCTATGATCCGATGAATACAGTGGATGAGCAACATTTCAATTAATTAAGCCCCCATGAAAAGAAACATGTGGTTTAGAATTGTCATGCTGTAGTAGTGAACTTTTGTCTTGGCATTTAATTATTTTCATTATTATTTGTTATGCTTCTTTCAATATTTCCCTTTCAAAATCTTTTGAAATTCAACCTCTCGCATGGTAAATTTAATTTACTAAACATACTTATCTAAATACTCTGGTTAAAGAGTTTATGACATATTGCCATTATTTGGACGTCCAGAATAAACACAGACCCCACGATACTATTATACAAATTTTTATTCTATCCCCAAAGCCAAGAATTGGTATTTTTATGTTTACGTTTCACGTTCGACATAACAGCGACATCAAATGAAATTTTTTAATTCCTTTTTGCATCTTTAGTAGAAAGGGGTGGAGGGTGATAACATATGTACGAATATGAAATTACCATATTATGATATAGATGATTAAAGAAATTAAATTAAAATATCACTTTTAGCGTAAAAAATTGTCTAAAATATTTAAAATTAAAACTGTTTAAAGTTTTATTTCAACTTGAATTCGGATTTAACTTCAAAAGAAATCTTGTTTTTTTTTTACTGCGGCATTTACTGACTATATAATATTTGAAATGCAAATAAAAGTAATAAAATATTTATTTTTATGATTATTAAAAAAATATTCTGATTTTAAAAACCTCACCAAAATAGATTATCCCTCATAGACATTTAATTTGGAATGAAGAACAATGTTTATTTGTATAATTATAGAAATATATGAGAAAAATTGTGAGAAAAGAATAAATAGTATGTGCCTTATTCTAGCCCAGAACGACACCTTTTCCAAGCAGTGAAAGAAATGAGGGAAAGCAAATAACTACCACCCCAGATGAAATTCTACATTCTATTAAAAAAGTCAACAGCATATTTGTATTCTTGATAATCATAATTTATTTACAAAAATTAAATTAGTGACACGATTATGATTTTATATTAATAGTGACCAAGTTTCATTTCCATACATCATTAAAAGCACGCTGCCTTTGCTAAGTAAAAGTGACGCTAACAAACGCATAGATAATACATCTTACAATCAGTAAACATATGTGAAAACCATATAGAAATATCAATTTTCTTGCATTTGGTAACAGTTATATTCGTTAACTATGCTGCACTATCGCAAGAATTTCAGTTAAAGAAAAGAAATAAAATAATGTGACCTATTATCTCATCCATTGAGAATGTGTTAAATTGTTTGAATAATAAAAAAGTGAGTTTGTAAAGCCAGCTGAATATAAATAAATCCCTAAATTGATCTCTCTCTCTCCCTCTCTGCTTTCTTACGCAGAAAACGCACCTGGATTCGCACTTAAAAGCTAACTTTTTTTTTTTATTGCATTTACATACCTGATAGACTCTTCTCGTGATAATGCTCTGCTGGTTAGTTATGGTAGTAGTTCCCTGAACTTGCTCCACCCGCTCCACTTACTCTTGATGTTAAAAGAGAAATAGCAGTGAATTAGAATTTTTAAACTGCAGAAAAAAATAAAAAAAATTTGTATTCTTGATCATTTATTTACAAAAATTAAATTAGTTTATATTAATAGTGACCAAGTTTCATTTCCATACATCATCAAATTGCATTTTAACCCAACTTGCTCGACCCGACCTTGGGTCACATCTTACTTGTGGGAGTAAGATAAAACTGGCCTTGTGCCTAACTCCGCGAGGAGTAAATATACATCATCAAATTGCATTTACATGCCTGATAGACTCTTCTCGTGTTCGATAGTGATAATGCTCTGCTGGTTAGTTATGGTAGTAGTTCCCTGAACTTGCTCCACCCGCTCCACTTACTCTTGATATTAAAAAGGAAATAGCAGTGAATTAGAATTTTTAAACTGCAGAAAAAAAAAATAAATAACTATAACGTTTACACACGCGCGTAAAATTATAACATTAAGTGAAGTAAAAAAAATTATTATATCAAGTAAAGGAAAGTAAAAAAGAGTGATAGTGTAATACAGGCAAAAAAAACTGAATTTAAGAACTTTCAATCAATATATAACTTTGAAAGAAAAAAACTAGAACGAGAAAATGTTTATGCTCGACTTTTGATGAAATGTTAATTTTGTGGTTTTTGTTTATTTGTATTCGTTACTGTGAAATGTTGTTTTTATTAAACATTTTGTTTGTAATAATCCGAGTATTTTTTGTTTTCCAGCACAATTTTTATAATTTTTAAGTGAGGAAAATATGAAATAAAATAACGTAAATTGTCAACTGTAATAAATGTGTTAACTGTTCTTTGGTCATGGCATTTCGTTAATGTTGAATACGTTTGTAATATATGTTTAATACATGTGAAATAGAATAACACATTCAAACTCCTTGGCCTAACATTCACAGCTAACATGAATTAGAACAAATACATAGAAGATACTGCCAAGTATGTTGCAAAAAAGATGGGCTCCCTCTACCGGGCTAGAAAACTTCTCACACCTGCCAGTATCCTATATGTATACAAAGCTACCATTTGCCCATCGATGGAGTATTGTTGCCACATCTGGGCTGGTGCACCAACCATTAGTCTCCCCCTCTTACATAATAATCTAATAGGTTCCACACTGTCTACCAAGCTCCATCCCTTGTCTCATCGCCACAATGTTGCATCCCTGAGTTTGTTTTATAAGAATGTGTCTGACAAACTTGCTGCCCTTGTGCCCTCTCAAAATCAAACACCGTAATTGTCAAAGAACTTCTACTCTTGTAGCTTTTTTATTCGAAATGGTTGCCTTTGGAATTCCCTCCCTGCTCCCCCGACAGTACCAACATGCAAAAATTTAAATGTAATGTAAACAAACATCTCGCTGCACAACTCCCCACTTAGGATGCTCCTATAAATCTGGCCTCTTATTCATAGTCGGCTCTTATCTCTCAGTGGCAATGTGCCTTGTTTGAGGTGAATATACGTAAAATATACCACAGTAAATTTGAAGTAATTGACTGCACAGAAAAGTAGTTTATTGTATGAAACATAGGAAAAGTAGACATGGTTCTTCTTAAATCAACATTTAAGGAAAAAAATAGTGAGAAACTTAGGTGTAACGAAATGAGGCAGATGAGTTACTTTTGTTTAGTATATTTCCTTTGTGTTGAAATATATATTGACTATATGTCAGGAATAGAGTCCTTCTCAAAACTGAATTTGAGATATTATTAGTCTGACTACACTAACAAAAATTATAATGTGCATGTGCAAACAAAACGTCTACACAATAATTAGCGAATCGGTGCGAAAGTAAAATTTCTACAATGTTCGATCTGATAATTTATAAAAGCTAAGATAATCGAACGACTAACTACATTCAGACCAGATTGCCACTGATGCACGATCACGTCAAAACAATTAAGTTGTTCTGTTGTATTTAAATGCTTGGCACATGTGTTGTTAATCCCAGACTTGTTATGAATTCAGGTATGCAACTAAAAGAACACGACTTAATTATATATTTATAATATGTGCTTGTCGAACTAACTTGCCTTGTCTTATATTCCAATGTTTCTGTTATGTTTGACTTAACTATTAAATAAAGTTTGCTATTGGTATTTTCTTTATAATCTGAATTACTTGCACTAACGATCAAAACACCTTATTTCAAGTAAATTCAAGTTTACTCAATCGTAGCACCATATCTGTTTTGTATACTACCTATGTATATGTGATCTCAGCAGTAAACTAATTTGCATATTGCTGTGCAAAAAGATACTTCATTAATTAACTGTACTTTTGGTATTTCTTTTTTAGTTCAATGATTGTTTTGATTCTAATGTAACAACTAGTTCTGTTTAGGAATATTCTTTTTTGTGGACAACAGTTTCTGTGTAGCAACAAACAACGACGTTAAGTCGTATTTGTTATTTTTGATATTCAACTCCCATTCTACAACACCTTTCGTGCCAACAGATTCACACAACTTTGATCTCTGTTAAAATCTGTAAGAAATACAACCTGCTTTATTCACCATGGATGTGAAACTCTCAACCAGACACCAAGCACCAGCATTGCGCACATTACAGTTTAATATATTCCACTAATATCTGATCAAGAAAATAATAAATGTGGTACATAGCTTAGATAATGATATTTGCTAGAATCCACTTTTTGCATCCAGCTTTGAAAACAGTTTGAGGTCGGCAATTTTAACCAGACATTGATTTACTGAGGCCATGGAGTGTTTTTCTTCGCTGGACAGACTTTTTAAGGTGTGAGGTCTAAACATAGGTGTATTTTGTATGCTTTTAAGACCAGAATGTGAACGCCATCTGGTGGGTTCTGTAATTGATGAGCTCACTTTTTTAATTTAGCATGAGATTAATCTCTGCAGGAGGTGGTGTGCAATTTTGAAGAGGTATAGTTTTGCATCTCAAGTTTGCCCAATTGTCTTTTGAAGAGTCCCAGATTAACATAGACTGCTCAACTAATTAGTGAGGATTAATGACATAAAATGCTTCAATCATTTCCTGGTTTTGCCTCTAGCATGCCTATTACTTTGAGCGTGGTTGTGCTTTTGACCCATTCTTTGCTAAGTCATTAAACATACAAATTTAATAGTCCTCACATGGCTACATCTATTCCACCGTGCTCTGTTCAAGTTATTCAAGTAACCTTAGGGAACTGGTCAAGATCCTGCACGTTGATGTGAAATAAGCTGGAAAATTCCCAAGCATTTGACTACTCGACGAGTTAGATCACGAAGCATCCATGAACTGTGTATTTGTTATACCATGTCATTACATTAAGATACCTAAGCAGACCGATCTAAGGAAGATTAACCCCTTGTTTAATCAAGTAAAAGCTCTAACACTAGGCACTTCCTAACTTCTTGTATTTTACCGCCCTCTGGAACTCCCTCCCTGCCCCCTGTTTCCCCGACAGTACTGACATGCAGAAATTTAAAACTAATGTAAACAGACATCTCGCTGCGCAGATCCCAATTTAGGTTGACCCCCACCCCCCAACTTCTCCTTTTTTTCTTTTTTTCTCAGTAGCCCCTTACGTCTACAGTGGCGGCCTGCCTTGTTTGGGGTGAACTATGTTAAAAAAAAAAATGATCAAATCTCATCATATTCTAAACTTTCTCATCGATTGGACTGAAACTGAAGCCTTGGATTGGTTACACTTCGACAATGATGTGACAACAGTCCCTGTATATGGACATGTTTTCATATCACCACCCAGTGAGGATGGTTGTAAACATTGTTTGACATGCCACTTTACCAGAGGCGAGGAACATTGTCCGCTAGACAAACTGGTGGCTCCTCCCAACTCAACAGGATTGGGAAACCAGGTTCACACTGGAGAGATGGAGCACATGTTGCATTGAATATTTGATAGTAAGATACTCGGAGGTGTTTCATTCATGTAAAGGAATGATCTGTCGGTCAGATCTGCTAAATTCGAGATATGGATTGACGACACTCGGAACAGGTACGGCACAACCATGTCAGCACCTATTGTAAAACGGGTTTCACTTACCTACATTTAAAATACCTTACCCAAACACACGAAGGTTTAGCTCGGTGAGCATTTGTAGCTTGACAGCTAAGAGGACTAATTTGCCATTCAGCCATGTTGGGACTCAGGGTTACGGTTAGGGTAAAGGAATTGGCCCCAACCTATAATTATAAAGAGGATAGCTTGTAAGCACCACCAATAAGTCACAATTAATATAGATATCACAGTTTGGCCACAACTTTTTTGATGTTATTCTCACAACGTTTCGACCGATGTAACCTCCGACCTTCTTCAGGTCTATCTTGTCGAACTCATGAATCTACGGAATTTTGAACAAAACGCGTTATTTAATCAACAGGGGTAGCTTTCTTTCTCCCTCTCTCTCTCTTTCTCCCTCTCTCTCTCTCTCTCTTTCTCCCTCTCCCTCTCTTTCTCCCTCTCTTTCTCCCTCTCTTTCTCTCTCTCTCTCTCTTTCTCTCTTCTCTTTCTCCCGCTCTCTCTCTTTCTCCCGCTCTCTCTCTTTCTCTCTCTCTATCTCTTTCTCTCTATCTCTTTCTCTCTCTCTATCTTTGTCTCTATCTTTCTCTCTCTCTATTTCAGGTCTTAAGTAATTCGTAATTGTATTCTTAGTATCGCTTGCACTGAGGATTCAAACTCCAGAAGACTGTCACTTAGAATTATTTATTACTACTTAGCACTTTATCCGTTACGCCACGGGTATTTGTGGACAATTATAGTGAATTTTAGGAGCAGTACAGATTCTAGAGTTCGACAAGATGCACCTGAAGGTTGGAGAGTAAATCGGCCAAAACGTTGTGATAATAACATCCAAGATGAGAACAGTAGTTCGAATAATACAAATATATGAAGATACTAATCACATATTTATTGAGCCTGATAACCTTATGGGAATTGAAATATGTGTGAAAAGTACCCAAGGCTTGGTATAGATTTGTGCGTAAAACATGTAACATAATACCATTGTTGATGGGCGGAGATCATTGAAATTTATGGCATCCTCAATGTTATGTCAGCCAACACACCACAATTCACGAGCTTAGAGTTCTACAACATTGCTTCCAAATTTGGATTAATACACATGACCAATTCTTCAAAATATCCACAGAGAAAAGGTGAAGCAGAAAGGGTAGGGAAGCAGTGAAATAAAACTGCTAAAAAGACCCATATAAGGCTTTAATTATCACGAGAATGCTAGGGACAAAAATCCACATCTGTTCCCTCATAAGACCAATTCAACAAAACACAGGAGCATATCACCTACAATATTTGGTATGCAGGGATACTGTTCTTATAAAAGACTTGCAGTGGATATCGTAAAAAACACTACCAACTTTTGTTCCTTAATGCACTCTACAGAACAATCTTTTTTTTAAACTGAATTCACCCCAAACAAGGCAAGTTGCAAGTGTAGACATAAGGGGGCTACAGATAATTAGGGTGAAAGTTTAGGAGATCATCCTAAATTGGGAGGTTTGCAGCTAGATGTTTGTTGACATTAGTTTTAAATTTCTGCATGTCGGTACAGTTTAAGAAACAGGGAGCAGGGAGGGAGTTCCAAAGTCCGGCAGCTCGAGGAAAGAAGCTATCGGAGTAGAAGGTTCTCCGGCATCTGGGGACCTCCACAGTGAATGGATGTGATTTAGCTGATTGTCGGCTTGGTCTAGTGAATTTACATCGTGGGGGCACCAGAGCAGCAATTTCATCAGAGCACATTCCATTGAAGTACTTGTAAAACAAGCACAAGGATGCAACAGCGTGGCAGTGGGACATGAGCTTTGTGGATAGTGAGGGACCTTTCAGATTAGAAACTCTTTTTTGGACCTTGCCTAAGAGAGAGAGACTGGTGGATGGTGCACCAACCCAGATCGCAACAGAAAACACCTGGCACAAATCTTAAATGAAAAATGTGTCAAACCAAACACGATGACTGTTCGTTTTTTTTATATTAATTAATTGAATTTGCATTACTTCTAATTTAAAAAAAAATCATATTTTTCATTTTCGGAGAAATTACGCACTTAAAAGTGAAAAACAAGGAATTGTCGTCTCCTTACACTATTGGAGCTCTTCTAAAAGGAAAACAAATAAGTTTCGGCTTGTCCCTAATCTGCAGAAGTGGCTTTTTTGTGTAAACTAAACGTATGAACAAACCCAAATAACGTTTAACTTTTTTAAAATTACAACTATTCTGCAACATTGTGTAAATATCTTTCCTGTCAGTGAAGGAGAAATATTTCTAGACTGAGGCAATTTTAATGCATAATAAAATCAAATCTTATAGATACATAGTTTTATTTACAAAACTTTTTAATAAACAAACGAAACATTGCGGAGATCGTGTGCCTATTTACTTGTCTCCTCACGAGTGCAGAGTTAAACACAACCTCGGTTGTTAATGTAGGGAAAATCCAGGAACTTCGGGCTCTTACCCGCTGAATGTAGGCCAGCCATTTTTTCAATATATTTGTGAGTAAGCTTTGGTCTTGTCCGGCTTTAATATGTCTGTTCTTATTATATGGAAATATGCCATTCTTGAGCCATAGGAGTGAAGCATCCCTATCTATATATTCCTGGTTAAGAAACTTCCCTGCTCTTTTACATTTTTTCAATATATTTGTGAGTAAGCTTTGGTCTTGTCCAGCTTTAATATGTCTGTTCTTATTATATGGAAATATGCCATTCTTGAGCCATTGGAGTGAAGCATCCCTATCTATATATTCCTGGTTAAGAAACTTCCCTGCTCTTTTACATTTTTTCAATATATTTGTGAGTAAGCTTTGGTCTTGTCCGGCTTTAATATGTCTGTTCTTATTATATGGAAATATGCCATTCTTGAGCCATTGGAGTGAAGCATCCCTATCTATATATTCCTGGTTAAGAAACTTCCCTGCTCTTTTACATTTTTTCAATATATTTGTGAGTAAGCTTTGGTCTTGTCCGCCTTTAATATGTCTGTTCTTATTATATGGAAATATGCCATTCTTGAGCCATTGGAGTGAAGCATCCCTATCTATATATTCCTGGTTAAGAAACTTCCCTGCTCTTTTACATTTTTTCAATATATTTGTGAGTAAGCTTTGGTCTTGTCCGCCTTTAATATGTCTGTTCTTATTATATGGAAATATGCCATTCTTGAGCCATTGGAGTGAAGCATCCCTATCTATATATTCCTGGTTAAGAAACTTCCCTGCTCTTTTACATTTTTTCAATATATTTGTGAGTAAGCTTTGGTCTTGTCCGCCTTTAATATGTCTGTTCTTATTATATGGAAATATGCCATTCTTGAGCCATTGGAGTGAAGCATCCCTATCTATATATTCCTGGTTAAGAAACTTCCCTGCTCTTTTACATTTTTTCAATATATTTGTGAGTAAGCTTTGGTCTTGTCCGGCTTTAATATGTCTGTTCTTATTATATGGAAATATGCCATTCTTGAGCCATAGGAGTGAAGCATCCCTATCTATATATTCCTGGTTAAGAAACTTCCCTGCTCTTTTACATTTTTTCAATATATTTGTGAGTAAGCTTTGGTCTTGTCCGCCTTTAATATGTCTGTTCTTATTATATGGAAATATGCCATTCTTGAGCCATTGGAGTGAAGCATCCCTATCTATATATTCCTGGTTAAGAAACTTCCCTGCTCTTTTACATTTTTTCAATATATTTGTGAGTAAGCTTTGGTCTTGTCCGCCTTTAATATGTCTGTTCTTATTATATGGAAATATGCCATTCTTGAGCCATTGGAGTGAAGCATCCCTATCTATATATTCCTGGTTAAGAAACTTCCCTGCTCTTTTACATTTTTTCAATATATTTGTGAGTAAGCTTTGGTCTTGTCCGGCTTTAATATGTCTGTTCTTATTATATGGAAATATGCCATTCTTGAGCCATTGGAGTGAAGCATCCCTATCTATATATTCCTGGTTAAGAAACTTCTTTGCTCTTTTACATTTTTTCAATATATTTGTGAGTAAGCTTTGGTCTTGTCCGGCTTTAATATGTCTGTTCTTATTATATGGAAATATGCCATTCTTGAGCCATAGGAGTGAAGCATCCCTATCTATATATTCCTGGTTAAGAAACTTCCCTGCTCTTTTACATTTTTTCAATATATTTGTGAGTAAGCTTTGGTCTTGTCCGCCTTTAATATGTCTTTTCTCATTAAATGGAAATATGCCATTCTTGAGCCATTGGAGTGAAGCGTCCCTATCTATATATTCCTGGTTAAGAAACTTCCCTGCTCTTTTACATTTTTTCAATATATTTGTGAGTAAGCTTTGGTCTTGTCCGGCTTTAATATGTCTGTTCTTATTATATGGAAATATGCCATTCTTGAGCCATTGGAGTGAAGCGTCCCTATCTATATATTCCTGGTTAAGAAACTTCCCTGCTCTTTTACATTTTTTCAATATATTTGTGAGTAAGCTTTGGTCTTGTCCGGCTTTAATATGTCTGTTCTTATTATATGGAAATATGCCATTCTTGAGCCATTGGAGTGAAGCGTCCCTATCTATATATTCCTGGTTAAGAAACTTCCCTGCTCTTTTACATTTTTTCAATATATTTGTGAGTAAGCTTTGGTCTTGTCCGGCTTTAATATGTCTGTTCTTATTATATGGAAATATGCCATTCTTGAGCCATTGGAGTGAAGCGTCCCTATCTATATATTCCTGGTTAAGAAACTTCCCTGCTCTTTTACATTTTTTCAATATATTTGTGAGTAAGCTTTGGTCTTGTCCGGCTTTAATATGTCTGTTCTTATTATATGGAAATATGCCATTCTTGAGCCATTGGAGTGAAGCGTCCCTATCTATATATTCCTGGTTAAGAAACTTCCCTGCTCTTTTACATTTTTTCAATATATTTGTGAGTAAGCTTTGGTCTTGTCCGGCTTTAATATGTCTGTTCTTATTATATGGAAATATGCCATTCTTGAGCCATTGGAGTGAAGCGTCCCTATCTATATATTCCTGGTTAAGAAACTTCCCTGCTCTTTTACATTTTTTCAATATATTTGTGAGTAAGCTTTGGTCTTTTCCGGCTTTAATATGTCTGTTCTTATTATATGGAAATATGCCATTCTTGAGCCATTGGAGTGAAGCGTCCCTATCTATATATTCCTGGTTAAGAAACTTCCCTGCTCTTTTACATTTTTTCAATATATTTGTGAGTAAACTTTGGTCTTGTCCGGCTTTGATATGTCTGTTCTTATTATATGGAAATATGCCATTCTTGAGCCATAGAAGTGAAGCGTCCCTATCTATATATTCCTGGTTAAGAAACTTCCCTGCTCTTTTACATTTTTTCAATATATTTGTGAGTAAGCTTTGGTCTTGTCCGGCTTTAATATGTCTGTTCTTATTATATGGAAATATGCCATTCTTGAGCCATAGGAGTGAAGCATCCCTATCTATATATTCCTGGTTAAGAAACTTCCCTGCTCTTTTACATTTTTTCAATATATTTGTGAGTAAGCTTTGGTCTTGTCCGCCTTTAATATGTCTTTTCTCATTAAATGGAAATATGCCATTCTTGAGCCATTGGAGTGAAGCGTCCCTATCTATATATTCCTGGTTAAGAAACTTCCCTGCTCTTTTACATTTTTTCAATATATTTGTGAGTAAGCTTTGGTCTTGTCCGGCTTTAATATGTCTGTTCTTATTATATGGAAATATGCCATTCTTGAGCCATTGGAGTGAAGCGTCCCTATCTATATATTCCTGGTTAAGAAACTTCCCTGCTCTTTTACATTTTTTCAATATATTTGTGAGTAAGCTTTGGTCTTGTCCGGCTTTAATATGTCTGTTCTTATTATATGGAAATATGCCATTCTTGAGCCATTGGAGTGAAGCGTCCCTATCTATATATTCCTGGTTAAGAAACTTCCCTGCTCTTTTACATTTTTTCAATATATTTGTGAGTAAGCTTTGGTCTTGTCCGGCTTTAATATGTCTGTTCTTATTATATGGAAATATGCCATTCTTGAGCCATTGGAGTGAAGCGTCCCTATCTATATATTCCTGGTTAAGAAACTTCCCTGCTCTTTTACATTTTTTCAATATATTTGTGAGTAAGCTTTGGTCTTGTCCGGCTTTAATATGTCTGTTCTTATTATATGGAAATATGCCATTCTTGAGCCATTGGAGTGAAGCGTCCCTATCTATATATTCCTGGTTAAGAAACTTCCCTGCTCTTTTACATTTTTTCAATATATTTGTGAGTAAGCTTTGGTCTTGTCCGGCTTTAATATGTCTGTTCTTATTATATGGAAATATGCCATTCTTGAGCCATTGGAGTGAAGCGTCCCTATCTATATATTCCTGGTTAAGAAACTTCCCTGCTCTTTTACATTTTTTCAATATATTTGTGAGTAAGCTTTGGTCTTGTCCGGCTTTAATATGTCTGTTCTTATTATATGGAAATATGCCATTCTTGAGCCATTGGAGTGAAGCGTCCCTATCTATATATTCCTGGTTAAGAAACTTCCCTGCTCTTTTACATTTTTTCAATATATTTGTGAGTAAGCTTTGGTCTTGTCCGGCTTTAATATGTCTGTTCTTATTATATGGAAATATGCCATTCTTAAGCCATAGGAGTGAAGCGTCCCTATCTATATATTCCTGGTTAAGAAACTTCCCTGCTCTTTTACATTTTTTCAATATATTTGTGAGTAAGCTTTGGTCTTGTCCGGCTTTAATATGTCTGTTCTTATTATATGGAAATATGCCATTCTTGAGCCATAGGAGTGAAGCGTCCCTATCTATATATTCCTGGTTAAGAAACTTCCCTGCTCTTTTACATTTTTTCAATATATTTGTGAGTAAACTTTGGTCTTGTCCGGCTTTGATATGTCTGTTCTTATTATATGGAAATATGCCATTCTTGAGCCATAGAAGTGAAGCGTCCCTATCTATATATTCCTGGTTAAGAAACTTCCCTGCTCTTTTACATTTTTTCAATATATTTGTGAGTAAGCTTTGGTCTTGTCCGGCTTTAATATGTCTGTTCTTCATATATGGAAATATGCCATTCTTAAGCCATAGGAGTGAAGCGTCCCTATCTATATATTCCTGGTTAAGAAACTTCCCTGCTCTTTTACATTTTTTCAATATATTTGTGAGTAAGCTTTGGTCTTGTCCGGCTTTAATATGTCTGTTCTTATTATATGGAAATATGCCATTCTTAAGCCATAGGAGTGAAGCGTCCCTATCTATATATTCCTGGTTAAGAAACTTCCCTGCTCTTTTACATTTTTTCAATATATTTGTGAGTAAGCTTTGGTCTTGTCCGGCTTTAATATGTCTGTTCTCATTAAATGGAAATATGCCATTCTTGAGCCATTGGAGTGAAGCGTCCCTATCTATATATTCCTGGTTAAGAAACTTCCCTGCTCTTTTACATTTTTTCAATATATTTGTGAGTAAGCTTTGGTCTTGTCCGGCTTTAATATGTCTGTTCTTATTATATGGAAATATGCCATTCTTGAGCCATAGGAGTGAAGCGTCCCTATCTATATATTCCTGGTTAAGAAACTTCCCTGCTCTTTTACATTTTTTCAATATATTTGTGAGTAAGCTTTGGTCTTGTCCGGCTTTAATATGTCTGTTCTTATTATATGGAAATATGCCATTCTTAAGCCATAGGAGTGAAGCGTCCCTATCTATATATTCCTGGTTAAGAAACTTCCCTGCTCTTTTACATTTTTTCAATATATTTGTGAGTAAGCTTTGGTCTTGTCCGGCTTTAATATGTCTGTTCTTATTATATGGAAATATGCCATTCTTGAGCCATTGGAGTGAAGCGTCCCTATCTATATATTCCTGGTTAAGAAACTTCCCTGCTCTTTTACATTTTTTCAATATATTTGTGAGTAAGCTTTGGTCTTGTCCGGCTTTAATATGTCTGTTCTTATTATATGGAAATATGCCATTCTTAAGCAATAGGAGTGAAGCGTCGCTATCTATATATTCCTGGTTAAGAAACTTCCCTGCTCTTTTACATTTTTTCAATATATTTGTGAGTAAGCTTTGGTCTTGTCCGGCTTTAATATGTCTGTTCTTATTATATGGAAATATGCCATTCTTGAGCCATTGGAGTGAAGCGTCCCTATCTATATATTCCTGGTTAAGAAACTTCCCTGCTCTTTTACATTTTTTCAATATATTTGTGAGTAAGCTTTGGTCTTGTCCAGCTTTAATATGTCTGTTCTTATTATATGGAAATATGCCAGTCTTGAGCCATTGGAGTGAAGCGTCCCTATCTATATATTCCTGGTTAGGAAACTTCCCTGCTCTTTTACATTTTTTCAATATATTTGTGAGTAAGCTTTGGTCTTGTCCAGCTTTAATATGTCTGTTCTTATTATATGGAAATATGCCATTCTTGAGCCATTGGAGTGAAGCCTCCTTATCTTTATATTCCTGGTTAAGAAACTTCCCTGCTCTTTTACATTTTTTCAATATATTTGTGAGTAAGCTTTGGTCTTGTCCGGCTTTAATATGTCTGTTCTTATTATATGGAAATATGCCATTCTTGAGCCATTGGAGTGAAGCGTCCCTATATATATATTCCTGGTTAAGAAACTTCCCTGCTCTTTTACATTTTTTCAATATATTTGTGAGTAAGCTTTGGTCTTGTCCGGCTTTAATATGTCTGTTCTTATTATATGGAAATATGCCATTCTTGAGCCATTGGAGTGAAGCGTCCCTATCTATATATTCCTGGTTAAGAAACTTCCCTGCTCTTTTACATTTTTTCAATATATTTGTGAGTAAGCTTTGGTCTTGTCCGGCTTTAATATGTCTGTTCTTATTATATGGAAATATGCCATTCTTGAGCCATTGGAGTGAAGCGTCCCTATCTATATATTCCTGGTTAAGAAACTTCCCTGCTCTTTTACATTTTTTCAATATATTTGTGAGTAAGCTTTGGTCTTGTCCGGCTTTAATATGTCTGTTCTTATTATATGGAAATATGCCATTCTTGAGCCATTGGAGTGAAGCGTCCCTATCTATATATTCCTGGTTAAGAAACTTCCCTGCTCTTTTACATTTTTTCAATATATTTGTGAGTAAGCTTTGGTCTTGTCCGGCTTTAATACGTCTGTTCTTATTATATGGAAATATGCCATTCTTGAGCCATTGGAGTGAAGCGTCCCTATCTATATATTCCTGGTTAAGAAACTTCCCTGCTCTTTTACATTTTTTCAATATATTTGTGAGTAAGCTTTGGTCTTGTCCGGCTTTAATATGTCTGTTCTTATTATATGGAAATATGCCATTCTTGAGCCATTGGAGTGAAGCGTCCTTATCTATATATTCCTGGTTAAGAAACTTCCATGCTCTTTTACATTTTTTCAATATATTTGTGAGTAAGCTTTGGTCTTGTCCGCCTTTAATATGTCTTTTCTCATTAAATGGAAATATGCCATTCTTGAGCCATTGGAGTGAAGCGTCCCTATCTATATATTCCTGGTTAAGAAACTTCCCTGCTCTTTTACATTTTTTCAATATATTTGTGAGTAAGCTTTGGTCTTGTCCGGCTTTAATATGTCTGTTCTTATTATATGGAAATATGCCATTCTTGAGCCATTGGAGTGAAGCGTCCCTATCTATATATTCCTGGTTAAGAAACTTCCCTGCTCTTTTACATTTTTTCAATATATTTGTGAGTAAGCTTTGGTCTTGTCCGGCTTTAATATGTCTGTTCTTATTATATGGAAATATGCCATTCTTGAGCCATTAGAGTGAAGCGTCCCTATCTATATATTCCTGGTTAAGAAACTTCCCTGCTCTTTTACATTTTTTCAATATATTTGTGAGTAAGCTTTGGTCTTGTCCGGCTTTAATATGTCTGTTCTTATTATATGGAAATATGCCATTCTTGAGCCATTGGAGTGAAGCGTCCCTATCTATATATTTCTGGTTAAGAAACTTCCCTGCTCTTTTACATTTTTTCAATATATTTGTGAGTAAGCTTTGGTCTTGTCCGGCTTTAATATGTCTGTTCTTATTATATGGAAATATGCCATTCTTGAGCCATAGGAGTGAAGCGTCTCTATCTATATATTCCTGGTTAAGAAACTTCCCTGCTCTTTTACATTTTTTCAATATATTTGTGAGTAAGCTTTGGTCTTGTCCGCCTTTAATATGTCTTTTCTCATTAAATGGAAATATGCCATTCTTGAGCCATTGGAGTGAAGCGTCCCTATCTATATATTCCTGGTTAAGAAACTTCCCTGCTCTTTTACATTTTTTCAATATATTTGTGAGTAAGCTTTGGTCTTGTCCGGCTTTAATATGTCTGTTCTTATTATATGGAAATATTCCATTCTTGTGCCATAGGAGTGAAGCGTCTCTATCTATATATTCCTGGTTAAGAAACTTCCCTGCTCTTTTACATTTTTTCAATATATTTGTGAGTAAGCTTTGGTCTTGTCCGGCTCTAATATGTCTGTTCTTATTATATGGAAATATGCCATTCTTGAGCCATTGGAGTGAAGCGTCCTTATCTATATATTCCTGGTTAAGAAACTTCCCTGCTCTTTTACATTTTTTCAATATATTTGTGAGTAAGCTTTGGTCTTGTCCGCCTTTAATGTCTTTTCTCATTAAATGGAAATATGCCATTCTTGAGCCATTGGAGTGAAGCGTCCCTATCTATATATTCCTGGTTAAGAAACTTCCCTGCTCTTTTACATTTTTTCAATATATTTGTGAGTAAGCTTTGGTCTTGTCCGGCTTTAATATGTCTGTTCTTATTATATGGAAATATGCCATTCTTGAGCCATTGGAGTGAAGCGTCCCTATCTATATATTCCTGGTTAAGAAACTTCCCTGCTCTTTTACATTTTTTCAATATATTTGTGAGTAAGCTTTGGTCTTGTCCGGCTTTAATATGTCTGTTCTTATTATATGGAAATATGCCATTCTTGAGCCATTGGAGTGAAGCGTCCCTATCTATATATTCCTGGTTAAGAAACTTCCCTGCTCTTTTACATTTTTTCAATATATTTGTGAGTAAGCTTTGGTCTTGTCCGGCTTTAATATGTTTGTTCTTATTATATGGAAATATGCCATTCTTGAGCCATTGGAGTGAAGCGTCCCTATCTATATATTCCTGGTTAAGAAACTTCCCTGCTCTTTTACATTTTTTCAATATATTTGTGAGTAAGCTTTGGTCTTGTCCGGCTTTGATATGTCTGTTCTTATTATATGGAAATATGCCATTCTTGAGCCATTGGAGTGAAGCGTCCTTATCTATATATTCCTGGTTAAGAAACTTCCCTGCTCTTTTACATTTTTTCAATATATTTGTGAGTAAGCTTTGGTCTTGTCCGGCTTTAATATGTCTGTTCTTATTATATGGAAATATGCCATTCTTGAGCCATTGGAGTGAAGCGTCCTTATCTATATATTCCTGGTTAAGAAACTTCCCTGCTCTTTTACATTTTTTCAATATATTTGTGAGTAAGCTTTGGTCTTGTCCGGCTTTAATATGTCTGTTCTTATTATATGGAAATATGCCATTCTTGTGCCATAGGAGTGAAGCGTCCCTATCTATATATTCCTGGTTAAGAAACTTCCCTGCTCTTTTACATTTTTTCAATATATTTGTGAGTAAGCTTTGGTCTTGTCCGGCTTTAATATGTCTGTTCTTATTATATGGAAATATGCCATTCTTGAGCCATAGGAGTGAAGCGTCTCTATCTATATATTCCTGGTTAAGAAACTTCCCTGGTCTTTTACATTTTTTCAATATATTTGTGAGTAAGCTTTGGTCTTGTCCGCCTTTAATATGTCTTTTCTCATTAAATGGAAATATGCCATTCTTGAGCCATTGGAGTGAAGCGTCCCTATCTATATATTCCTTGTTAAGAAACTTCCCTGCTCTTTTACATTTTTTCAATATATTTGTGAGTAAGCTTTGGTCTTGTCCGGCTTTAATATGTCTGTTCTTATTATATGGAAATATGCCATTCTTGAGCCATTGGAGTGAAGCGTCCCTATCTATATATTCCTGGTTAAGAAACTTCCCTGCTCTTTTACATTTTTTCAATATATTTGTGAGTAAGCTTTGGTCTTGTCCGGCTTTAATATGTCTGTTCTTATTATATGGAAATATGCCATTCTTGAGCCATTGGAGTGAAGCGTCCCTATCTATATATTTCTGGTTAAGAAACTTCCCTGCTCTTTTACATTTTTTCAATATATTTGTGAGTAAGCTTTGGTCTTGTCCGGCTTTAATATGTCTGTTCTCATTAAATGGAAATATGCCATTCTTGAGCCATAGGAGTGAAGCGTACCTATCTATATATTCCTGGTTAAGAAACTTCCCTGCTCTTTTACATTTTTTCAATATATTTGTGAGTAAGCTTTGGTCTTGTCCGGCTTTAATATGTCTGTTCTTATTATATGGAAATATGCCATTCTTGAGCCATATGAGTGAAGCGTCTCTATCTATATATTCCTGGTTAAGAAACTTCCCTGCTCTTTTACATTTTTTCAATATATTTGTGAGTAAGCTTTGGTCTTGTCCGCCTTTAATATGTCTTTTCTCATTAAATGGAAATATGCCATTCTTGAGCCATTGGAGTGAAGCGTCCCTATCTATATATTCCTGGTTAAGAAACTTCCCTGCTCTTTTACATTTTTTCAATATATTTGTGAGTAAGCTTTGGTCTTGTCCGGCTTTAATATGTCTGTTCTTATTATATGGAAATATTCCATTCTTGTGCCATAGGAGTGAAGCGTCCCTATCTATATATTCCTGGTTAAGAAACTTCCCTGCTCTTTTACATTTTTTCAATATATTTGTGAGTAAGCTTTGGTCTTGTCCGGCTTTAATATGTCTGTTCTTATTATATGGAAATATGCCATTCTTGAGCCATAGGAGTGAAGCGTCTCTATCTATATATTCCTGGTTAAGAAACTTCCCTGCTCTTTTACATTTTTTCAATATATTTGTGAGTAAGCTTTGGTCTTGTCCGGCTTTAATATGTCTGTTCTTATTATATGGAAATATGCCATTCTTGAGCCATTGGAGTGAAGCGTCCTTATCTATATATTCCTGGTTAAGAAACTTCCCTGCTCTTTTACATTTTTTCAATATATTTGTGAGTAAGCTTTGGTCTTGTCCGCCTTTAATGTCTTTTCTCATTAAATGGAAATATGCCATTCTTGAGCCATTGGAGTGAAGCGTCCCTATCTATATATTCCTGGTTAAGAAACTTCCCTGCTCTTTTACATTTTTTCAATATATTTGTGAGTAAGCTTTGGTCTTGTCCGGCTTTAATATGTCTGTTCTTATTATATGGAAATATGCCATTCTTGAGCCATTGGAGTGAAGCGTCCCTATCTATATATTCCTGGTTAAGAAACTTCCCTGCTCTTTTACATTTTTTCAATATATTTGTGAGTAAGCTTTGGTCTTGTCCGGCTTTAATATGTCTGTTCTTATTATATGGAAATATGCCATTCTTGAGCCATTGGAGTGAAGCGTCCCTATCTATATATTCCTGGTTAAGAAACTTCCCTGCTCTTTTACATTTTTTCAATATATTTGTGAGTAAGCTTTGGTCTTGTCCGGCTTTAATATGTTTGTTCTTATTATATGGAAATATGCCATTCTTGAGCCATTGGAGTGAAGCGTCCCTATCTATATATTCCTGGTTAAGAAACTTCCCTGCTCTTTTACATTTTTTCAATATATTTGTGAGTAAGCTTTGGTCTTGTCCGGCTTTAATATGTCTGTTCTTATTATATGGAAATATGCCATTCTTGAGCCATAGGAGTGAAGCGTCTCTATCTATATATTCCTGGTTAAGAAACTTCCCTGCTCTTTTACATTTTTTCAATATATTTGTGAGTAAGCTTTGGTCTTGTCCGCCATTAATATGTCTTTTCTAATTAAATGGAAATATGCCATTCTTGAGCCATTGGAGTGAAGCGTCTCTATCTATATATTCCTGGTTAAGAAACTTCCCTGCTCTTTTACATTTTTTCAATATATTTGTGAGTAAGCTTTGGTCTTGTCCGGCTTTAATATGTCTGTTCTTATTATATGGAAATATGCCATTCTTGTGCCATAGGAGTGAAGCGTCCCTATCTATATATTCCTGGTTAAGAAACTTCCCTGCTCTTTTACATTTTTTCAATATATTTGTGAGTAAGCTTTGGTCTTGTCCGGCTTTAATATGTCTGTTCTTATTATATGGAAATATGCCATTCTTGAGCCATAGGAGTGAAGCGTCTCTATCTATATATTCCTGGTTAAGAAACTTCCCTGCTCTTTTACATTTTTTCAATATATTTGTGAGTAAGCTTTGGTCTTGTCCGGCTTTAATATGTCTGTTCTTATTATATGGAAATATGCCATTCTTGAGCCATAGGAGTGAAGCGTCTCTATCTATATATTCCTGGTTAAGAAACTTCCCTGCTCTTTTACATTTTTTCAATATATTTGTGAGTAAGCTTTGGTCTTGTCCGCCTTTAATATGTCTTTTCTCATTAAATGGAAATATGCCATTCTTGAGCCATTGGAGTGAAGCGTCCCTATCTATATATTCCTGGTTAAGAAACTTCCCTGCTCTTTTACATTTTTTCAATATATTTGTGAGTAAGCTTTGGTCTTGTCCGGCTTTAATATGTCTGTTCTTATTATATGGAAATATTCCATTCTTGTGCCATAGGAGTGAAGCGTCTCTATCTATATATTCCTGGTTAAGAAACTTCCCTGCTCTTTTACATTTTTTCAATATATTTGTGAGTAAGCTTTGGTCTTGTCCGGCTCTAATATGTCTGTTCTTATTATATGGAAATATGCCATTCTTGAGCCATTGGAGTGAAGCGTCCTTATCTATATATTCCTGGTTAAGAAACTTCCCTGCTCTTTTACATTTTTTCAATATATTTGTGAGTAAGCTTTGGTCTTGTCCGCCTTTAATGTCTTTTCTCATTAAATGGAAATATGCCATTCTTGAGCCATTGGAGTGAAGCGTCCCTATCTATATATTCCTGGTTAAGAAACTTCCCTGCTCTTTTACATTTTTTCAATATATTTGTGAGTAAGCTTTGGTCTTGTCCGGCTTTAATATGTCTGTTCTTATTATATGGAAATATGCCATTCTTGAGCCATTGGAGTGAAGCGTCCCTATCTATATATTCCTGGTTAAGAAACTTCCCTGCTCTTTTACATTTTTTCAATATATTTGTGAGTAAGCTTTGGTCTTGTCCGGCTTTAATATGTCTGTTCTTATTATATGGAAATATGCCATTCTTGAGCCATTGGAGTGAAGCGTCCCTATCTATATATTCCTGGTTAAGAAACTTCCCTGCTCTTTTACATTTTTTCAATATATTTGTGAGTAAGCTTTGGTCTTGTCCGGCTTTAATATGTTTGTTCTTATTATATGGAAATATGCCATTCTTGAGCCATTGGAGTGAAGCGTCCCTATCTATATATTCCTGGTTAAGAAACTTCCCTGCTCTTTTACATTTTTTCAATATATTTGTGAGTAAGCTTTGGTCTTGTCCGGCTTTGATATGTCTGTTCTTATTATATGGAAATATGCCATTCTTGAGCCATTGGAGTGAAGCGTCCTTATCTATATATTCCTGGTTAAGAAACTTCCCTGCTCTTTTACATTTTTTCAATATATTTGTGAGTAAGCTTTGGTCTTGTCCGGCTTTAATATGTCTGTTCTTATTATATGGAAATATGCCATTCTTGAGCCATTGGAGTGAAGCGTCCTTATCTATATATTCCTGGTTAAGAAACTTCCCTGCTCTTTTACATTTTTTCAATATATTTGTGAGTAAGCTTTGGTCTTGTCCGGCTTTAATATGTCTGTTCTTATTATATGGAAATATGCCATTCTTGTGCCATAGGAGTGAAGCGTCCCTATCTATATATTCCTGGTTAAGAAACTTCCCTGCTCTTTTACATTTTTTCAATATATTTGTGAGTAAGCTTTGGTCTTGTCCGGCTTTAATATGTCTGTTCTTATTATATGGAAATATGCCATTCTTGAGCCATAGGAGTGAAGCGTCTCTATCTATATATTCCTGGTTAAGAAACTTCCCTGGTCTTTTACATTTTTTCAATATATTTGTGAGTAAGCTTTGGTCTTGTCCGCCTTTAATATGTCTTTTCTCATTAAATGGAAATATGCCATTCTTGAGCCATTGGAGTGAAGCGTCCCTATCTATATATTCCTGGTTAAGAAACTTCCCTGCTCTTTTACATTTTTTCAATATATTTGTGAGTAAGCTTTGGTCTTGTCCGGCTTTAATATGTCTGTTCTTATTATATGGAAATATGCCATTCTTGAGCCATTGGAGTGAAGCGTCCCTATCTATATATTCCTGGTTAAGAAACTTCCCTGCTCTTTTACATTTTTTCAATATATTTGTGAGTAAGCTTTGGTCTTGTCCGGCTTTAATATGTCTGTTCTTATTATATGGAAATATGCCATTCTTGAGCCATTGGAGTGAAGCGTCCCTATCTATATATTTCTGGTTAAGAAACTTCCCTGCTCTTTTACATTTTTTCAATATATTTGTGAGTAAGCTTTGGTCTTGTCCGGCTTTAATATGTCTGTTCTCATTAAATGGAAATATGCCATTCTTGAGCCATAGGAGTGAAGCGTACCTATCTATATATTCCTGGTTAAGAAACTTCCCTGCTCTTTTACATTTTTTCAATATATTTGTGAGTAAGCTTTGGTCTTGTCCGGCTTTAATATGTCTGTTCTTATTATATGGAAATATGCCATTCTTGAGCCATATGAGTGAAGCGTCTCTATCTATATATTCCTGGTTAAGAAACTTCCCTGCTCTTTTACATTTTTTCAATATATTTGTGAGTAAGCTTTGGTCTTGTCCGCCTTTAATATGTCTTTTCTCATTAAATGGAAATATGCCATTCTTGAGCCATTGGAGTGAAGCGTCCCTATCTATATATTCCTGGTTAAGAAACTTCCCTGCTCTTTTACATTTTTTCAATATATTTGTGAGTAAGCTTTGGTCTTGTCCGGCTTTAATATGTCTGTTCTTATTATATGGAAATATTCCATTCTTGTGCAATAGGAGTGAAGCGTCCCTATCTATATATTCCTGGTTAAGAAACTTCCCTGCTCTTTTACATTTTTTCAATATATTTGTGAGTAAGCTTTGGTCTTGTCCGGCTTTAATATGTCTGTTCTTATTATATGGAAATATGCCATTCTTGAGCCATAGGAGTGAAGCGTCTCTATCTATATATTCCTGGTTAAGAAACTTCCCTGCTCTTTTACATTTTTTCAATATATTTGTGAGTAAGCTTTGGTCTTGTCCGGCTTTAATATGTCTGTTCTTATTATATGGAAATATGCCATTCTTGAGCCATTGGAGTGAAGCGTCCTTATCTATATATTCCTGGTTAAGAAACTTCCCTGCTCTTTTACATTTTTTCAATATATTTGTGAGTAAGCTTTGGTCTTGTCCGCCTTTAATGTCTTTTCTCATTAAATGGAAATATGCCATTCTTGAGCCATTGGAGTGAAGCGTCCCTATCTATATATTCCTGGTTAAGAAACTTCCCTGCTCTTTTACATTTTTTCAATATATTTGTGAGTAAGCTTTGGTCTTGTCCGGCTTTAATATGTCTGTTCTTATTATATGGAAATATGCCATTCTTGAGCCATTGGAGTGAAGCGTCCCTATCTATATATTCCTGGTTAAGAAACTTCCCTGCTCTTTTACATTTTTTCAATATATTTGTGAGTAAGCTTTGGTCTTGTCCGGCTTTAATATGTCTGTTCTTATTATATGGAAATATGCCATTCTTGAGCCATTGGAGTGAAGCGTCCCTATCTATATATTCCTGGTTAAGAAACTTCCCTGCTCTTTTACATTTTTTCAATATATTTGTGAGTAAGCTTTGGTCTTGTCCGGCTTTAATATGTTTGTTCTTATTATATGGAAATATGCCATTCTTGAGCCATTGGAGTGAAGCGTCCCTATCTATATATTCCTGGTTAAGAAACTTCCCTGCTCTTTTACATTTTTTCAATATATTTGTGAGTAAGCTTTGGTCTTGTCCGGCTTTAATATGTCTGTTCTTATTATATGGAAATATGCCATTCTTGAGCCATAGGAGTGAAGCGTCTCTATCTATATATTCCTGGTTAAGAAACTTCCCTGCTCTTTTACATTTTTTCAATATATTTGTGAGTAAGCTTTGGTCTTGTCCGCCATTAATATGTCTTTTCTAATTAAATGGAAATATGCCATTCTTGAGCCATTGGAGTGAAGCGTCTCTATCTATATATTCCTGGTTAAGAAACTTCCCTGCTCTTTTACATTTTTTCAATATATTTGTGAGTAAGCTTTGGTCTTGTCCGGCTTTAATATGTCTGTTCTTATTATATGGAAATATGCCATTCTTGTGCCATAGGAGTGAAGCGTCCCTATCTATATATTCCTGGTTAAGAAACTTCCCTGCTCTTTTACATTTTTTCAATATATTTGTGAGTAAGCTTTGGTCTTGTCCGGCTTTAATATGTCTGTTCTTATTATATGGAAATATGCCATTCTTGAGCCATAGGAGTGAAGCGTCTCTATCTATATATTCCTGGTTAAGAAACTTCCCTGCTCTTTTACATTTTTTCAATATATTTGTGAGTAAGCTTTGGTCTTGTCCGGCTTTAATATGTCTGTTCTTATTATATGGAAATATGCCATTCTTGAGCCATAGGAGTGAAGCGTCTCTATCTATATATTCATGGTTAAGAAACTTCCCTGCTCTTTTACATTTTTTCAATATATTTGTGAGTAAGCTTTGGTCTTGTCCGCCTTTAATATGTCTTTTCTCATTAAATGGAAATATGCCATTCTTGAGCCATTGGAGTGAAGCGTCCCTATCTATATATTCCTGGTTAAGAAACTTCCCTGCTCTTTTACGTTTTTTCAATATATTTGTGAGTAAGCTTTGGTCTTGTCCGGCTTTAATATGTCTGTTCTTATTATATGGAAATATGCCATTCTTGAGCCATTGGAGTGAAGCGTCCTTATCTATATATTCCTGGTTAAGAAACTTCCCTGCTCTTTTACATTTTTTCAATATATTTGTGAGTAAGCTTTGGTCTTGTCCGGCTTTAATATGTCTGTTCTTATTATATGGAAATATGCCATTCTTGAGCCATAGGAGTAAAGCGTCTCTATCTATATATTCCTGGTTAAGAAACTTCCCTGCTCTTTTACATTTTTTCAATATATTTGTGAGTAAGCTTTGGTCTTGTCCGCCTTTAATATGTCTTTTCTCATTAAATGGAAATATGCCATTCTTGAGCCATTGGAGTGAAGCGTCCCTATCTATATATTCCTGGTTAAGAAACTTCCCTGCTCTTTTACATTTTTTCAATATATTTGTGAGTAAGCTTTGGTCTTGTCCGGCTTTAATATGTCTGTTCTTATTATATGGAAATATGCCATTCTTGAGCCATTGGAGTGAAGCGTCCTTATCTATATATTCCTGGTTAAGAAACTTCCCTTCTCTTTTACATTTTTTCAATATATTTGTGAGTAAGCTTTGGTCTTGTCCGGCTTTAATATGTCTGTTCTTATTATATGGAAATATGCCATTCTTGAGCCATTGGAGTGAAGCTTCTCTATCTATATATTCCTGGTTAAGAAACTTCCCTTCTCTTTTACATTTTTTCAATATATTTGTGAGTAAGCTTTGGTCTTGTCCGCCTTTAATATGTCTTTTCTCATTAAATGGAAATATGCCATTCTTGAGCCATTGGAGTGAAGCGTCACTATCTATATATTCCTGGTTAAGAAACTTCCCTGCTCTTTTACATTTTTTCAATATATTTGTGAGTAAGCTTTGGTCTTGTCCGGCTTTAATATGTCTGTTCTTATTATATGGAAATATGCCATTCTTGAGCCATTGGAGTGAAGCGTCCTTATCTATATATTCCTGGTTAAGAAACTTCCCTGCTCTTTTACATTTTTTCAATATATTTGTGAGTAAGCTTTGGTCTTGTCCGGCTTTAATATGTCTGTTCTTATTATATGGAAATATGCCATTCTTGAGCCATTGGAGTGAAGCGTCCTTATCTATATATTCCTGGTTAAGAAACTTCCCTGCTCTTTTACATTTTTTCAATATATTTGTGAGTAAGCTTTGGTCTTGTCCGGCTTTAATATGTCTGTTCTTATTATATGGAAATATGCCATTCTTGAGCCATAGGAGTGAAGCGTCCCTATCTATATATTCCTGGTTAAGAAACTTCCCTGCTCTTTTACATTTTTTCAATATATTTGTGAGTAAGCTTTGGTCTTGTCCGGCTTTAATATGTCTGTTCTTATTATATGGAAATATTCCATTCTTGTGCCATAGGAGTGAAGCGTCCCTATCTATATATTCCTGGTTAAGAAACTTCCCTGCTCTTTTACATTTTTTCAATATATTTGTGAGTAAGCTTTGGTCTTGTCCGGCTTTAATATGTCTGTTCTTATTATATGGAAATATGCCATTCTTGAGCCATTGGAGTGAAGCGTCCTTATCTATATATTCCTGGTTAAGAAACTTCCCTGCTCTTTTACATTTTTTCAATATATTTGTGAGTAAGCTTTGGTCTTGTCCGGCTTTAATATGTCTGTTCTTATTATATGGAAATATGCCATTCTTGAGCCATTGGAGTGAAGCGTCCTTATCTATATATTCCTGGTTAAGAAACTTCCCTGCTCTTTTACATTTTTTCAATATATTTGTGAGTAAGCTTTGGTCTTGTCCGGCTTTAATATGTCTGTTCTTATTATATGGAAATATGCCATTCTTGAGCCATAGGAGTGAAGCGTCCCTATCTATATATTCCTGGTTAAGAAACTTCCCTGCTCTTTTACATTTTTTCAATATATTTGTGAGTAAGCTTTGGTCTTGTCCGGCTTTAATATGTCTGTTCTTATTATATGGAAATATGCCATTCTTGAGCCATAGGAGTGAAGCGTCCCTATCTATATATTCCTGGTTAAGAAACTTCCCTGCTCTTTTACATTTTTTCAATATATTTGTGAGTAAGCTTTGGTCTTGTCCGGCTTTAATATGTCTGTTCTTATTATATGGAAATATGCCATTCTTGAGCCATAGGAGTGAAGCGTCCCTATCTATATATTCCTGGTTAAGAAACTTCCCTGCTCTTTTACATTTTTTCAATATATTTGTGAGTAAGCTTTGGTCTTGTCCGCCTTTAATATGTCTGTTCTTATTAAATGGAAATATGCCATTCTTGAGCCATTGGAGTGAAGCGTCCCTATCTATATATTCCTGGTTAAGAAGCTTCCCTGCTCTTTTACATTTTTTCAATATATTTGTGAGTAAGCTTTGGTCTTGTCCGGCTTTAATATGTCTGTTCTTATTATATGGAAATATGCCATTCTTGAGCCATAGGAGTGAAGCGTCCTTATCTATATATTCCTGGTTAAGAAACTTCCCTGCTCTTTTACATTTTTTCCATACTTGATTTCTTGTCTGTATCTCCTTCACTGTGTATTTCTTTCTTTGCTGTTTTTTGCAATCCGTGTTATTGGTTCATCATAGAACTCGCCAGTATTCACCAGCATGACTCTCCTAAAGTTTTCAGCAATCTTTCTGATTTAAGTTAGTTGTGATAAGTGTTCATTATGATCTCCCACCATTCCCATTGATATATCTGTTGAGCTTTTCATCTGCTACACCGATGTTTACTATTGTGGCTTGATATGCATGGTTTATTTCATTTTGTGGTAGATATCTCTTTCGTTTTTTTTTAAAACATGTTTTTGCTGGGTATGGGGCATCCTACTGGATTCAAGACATTCACCTGTAGCAGTCTGAAATAATACATATTTCTTCCACTGTGGTCAAGTTGGTTTAAACTAACCAATCGGCTCACAGGGCGTATTGATTTCAGCTAGTCCCTTGCGGACTATTTGCACCCCTGTTGAATGGTGGAATGGATCGTCAGAGAGATTCTGGCCGTCAACCTAGAAGGAACTCTTCTTCACCTCTCTCCTGCCCCCTCATCCACTGGATTTCCGAGCACCGCTTCTCAGACAGTAAAAGAACTTCGTTTCCTTCCACCGGACACCAGTCCTACCTTTTTCTATGCTATACCCCAACGGTATAGGATACCCAATAAAGATTTGTTTGATGTTAAAAGAACCGTTGAGTTTTGACTCGTATGACTACCGTCTACCGTGCTTATACTTATAGTGAGGCTACGACTACTAGCCTTAGCTATTATACACCCACTATTTCAGACACTTGACAGTATGTGTTCATACACGTCTTTTTTAAATGAGATCTTAAATGAGATCTTTTCTTTTTCTTAAAGGAGACGCTGTGAAAATGCTGATCCACTCCTGTCTGATGATTATGTTATTTTCCAATATAACTTTTATCTGTAAATCGACAAAATATATTATTAAACAAATCTTGTATCACAGACATGCATAAAAATGAATTCATTTTCTCTAATTGCTCAAGCTACGGAATTCTCTAGCAGCCTGATAGGTAAGTGTACGCCGAAAAAAGAAAAAAAATGGTCAGTAAAATGTTGTGAAAAACGGACTGTGGTAAAAGACGAACATGTGCCACCAAAGCAACATACAAATGAATGAAATCATTTTACGTTATCATTTAGAAACATGTACATGTAGTTTAGCCTAAAGTCTCAGGCATTATTGGTGCTATTTTAGATAGAAATGTAAGTCTGTAGCGGTCATAAACACAGACCTATTTTCTCCCCCCGAAAAATGTCCCCATGGAGTGAGCTGGTCACACACTGACCAACTAGCCTGCAGGGCGCATGGATTCCTTCTGTCGGCAGAAGAACTACTTTAGCCCCCTTTGGGAATCACGAACAGTCACCAGAGAGACACCGGCAGAAAACGAGGAAACACTTCTTTCACTCTCTCTCCTGCCCTTGTCTACTGGACGCTCACAGCAAATACTATCTTCGCCTGAAGATAGTTGCTGACAGACCTCAGGCAGCTCTAAGAACTCTGAATTTCCTTTTCCTCTCTCGGACAAGTTTCTCTCTACCTATACTAAACGGTATAGGTTACCTTTGTGAATAAAACCCTCTTCGTTGTTGTTATGAAGAGATTTTGTTAATGCATTTCGTGTCTGAAACCTAAGAGAGGGACAACATCTCCCTTCTTTACAAGTGTGTGTTAGTAATACAGCTATTCAGATTTGATGCACATTAAAATGGCACAAGTGGATAAATAAGAAAGAAATGGCACAAGTGTGGACAAATGGTCACAATTTAAGATTTAATAAAACTTTTACTTTTAAGTGTAATTTTCTTTTAATTTGAAAATTTCTTTTGTGTTATTGTAGATGAGCAAATTATTGCAGATGAGCAAATTATTGTAGATGAATAACTTATTGTAGAGGAACAAATTATTGTAGATTAGGAAATTATTGTAGATTAGGAAATTATTGTAGATTAGGAAATTATTGTGATGAGCAAATTATTGTAGATTAGGAAATTATTGTAGATTAGGAAATTATTGTAGATGAGCAAATTATTGTAGATGAGCAAATTATTGTAGATTAGGAAATTATTGCAGATGAGCAAATTATTGTAGATTAGGAAATTATTGTAGATGAGCAAATTATTGTAGATGAGCAACTTATTGTAGATGAGCAAATTATTGTGATGAGCAACTTATTGTAAATGAGCAAATTATTGCAGATGAGCAAATTATTGTAGATGAGCAAATTATTGTAGATGAACAAATTATTGCAGATGAGCAAATTATTGTAGCTGAGCAAATTATTGTAGATGAACAAATTATTGTATGTGAGCAAATTATTGTAGATTAGCAAATTATTGTAGATGAACAAATTATTGTAGATGAGCAAATTATTGTGATGAGCAACTTATTGTAGATGAGCAAATTATTGCAGATGAGCAAATTATTGTAGATTAGGAAATTATTGTAGATGAGCAAATTATTGTAGATTAGGAAATTATTGCAGATTAGCAAATTATTGTAGCTGAGCAAATTATTGTAGATGAACAAATTATTGTATGTGAGCAAATTATTGTAGATGAGCAAATTATTGTAGATGAGCAAATTATTGTGATGAGCAACTTATTGTAGATGAACAAATTATTGCAGATGAGCAAATTATTGTAGATGAACAAATTATTGTAGATTAGCAAATTATTGTAGATGAACAAATTATTGCAGATGAGCAAATTATTGTAGATGAACAAATTATTGTAGATGAACAAATTATTGTAGATGAGTAAATTATTGTAGATGAGTAAATTATTGTAGATTAGGAAATTATTGCAGATTAGCAAATTATTGTAGATTAGCAAATTATTGTAGATGAACAAATTATTGTAGATGAGCAACTTATTGTAGATGAACAAATTATTGTAGATGAGCAAATTATTGCAGATGAGCAAATTATCGCAGATTTGCAAATTATTGTAGATTTGCAAATTATTGTAGATGAGCAAATTATTGTAGTTGAGCCAATTATTGTAGATGAACAAATTATTGTAGAGGAACAAATTATTGCAGATTTGGAAATTATTGTAGATGAGCAAATTATTGTAGATGAACAAATTATTGTAGATGAGCAAATTATTGCGGATGAACAAATTATTGTAGATTAGCAAATTATTGTAGATGAACAAATTATTGTAGATGAATAACTTATTGTAGATGAACAAATTATTGTAGATGAACAAATTATTGTAGATGAGCAAATTATTCTAGATGAACAAATTATTGCAGATGAATAACTTATTGTAGATGAACAAATTATTGTAGATGAACAAATTATTGTAGATGAACAAATTATTGTAGATGAACAAATTATTGTAGATTAGGAAATTATTGTAGATTAGGAAATTATTGCAGATGAACAAATTATTGTAGATGAACAAATTATTGTAGATTAGGAAATTATTGTAGATGAACAAATTATTGCAGATGAACAAATTATTGTAGATGAGCAAATTATTGTAGATGAACAAATTATTGTAGATGAACAAATTATTGTAGATTTGCAAATTATTGTAGATTAGGAAATTATTGCAGATGAGCAAATTATTGTAGATGAGCAAATTATTGTAGATTAGGAAATTATTGTAGATTAGGAAATTATTGTAGATTAGGAAATTATTGTAGATGAGCAAATTATTGTAGATTAGGAAATTATTGTAGATTAGGAAATTATTGTAGATTAGGAAATTATTGTAGATTAGGAAATTATTGCAGATGAGCAAATTATTGTAGATGAACAAATTATTGTAGATGAACAAATTATTGTAGATTTGCAAATTATTGTAGATTAGGAAATTATTGTAGATGAACAAATTATTGTAGATGAACAAATTATTGTAAGTTAGGAAATTATTGCAGATGAGCAAATTATTGCAGATGAGCAAATTATTGTAGATGAGCAAATTATTGTAGATGAGCAAATTATTGTAGATTAGGAAATTATTGTAGATTAGGAAATTATTGTAGATGAACAAATTATTGTAGATGAGCAAATTATTGTAGATGAGCAAATTATTGCAGATGAACAAATTATTGTAGATGAACAAATTATTGTAGATGAGCAAATTATTGTAGATGAACAAATTATTGCAGATGAATAACTTATTGTAGATGAACAAATTATTGTAGATGAGCAAATTATTGTAGATGAGCAAATTATTGTAGATTAGGAAATTATTGTAGATTAGGAAATTATTGCAGATGAGCAAATTATTGTAGATGAACAAATTATTGTAGATGAACAAATTATTGTAGATTTGCAAATTATTGTAGATTAGGAAATTATCGTAGATGAACAAATTATTGTAGATGAACAAATTATTGTAGATTTGCAAATTATTGTAGATTAGGAAATTATCGTAGATGAACAAATTATTGTAGATGAACAAATTATTGTAGATTAGGAAATTATTGCAGATGAGCAAATTATTGCAGATGAGCAAATTATTGTAGATTAGGAAATTATTGTAGATGAGCAAATTATTGTAGATTAGGAAATTATTGTAGATTAGGAAATTATTGTAGATGAACAAATTATTGTAGATGAGCAAATTATTGTAGATGAACAAATTATTGTAGATGAGCAAATTATTGTAGATTAGGAAATTATTGTAGATTAGGAAATTATTGTAGATGAACAAATTATTGTAGATGAGCAAATTATTGTAGATGAGCAAATTATTGCAGATGAACAAATTATTGTAGATGAACAAATTATTGTAGATGAGCAAATTATTGTAGATGAACAAATTATTGCAGATGAATAACTTATTGTAGATGAACAAATTATTGTAGATGAGCAAATTATTGTAGATGAGCAAATTATTGTAGATTAGGAAATTATTGTAGATTAGGAAATTATTGCAGATGAGCAAATTATTGTAGATGAACAAATTATTGTAGATGAACAAATTATTGTAGATTTGCAAATTATTGTAGATTAGGAAATTATCGTAGATGAACAAATTATTGTAGATGAACAAATTATTGTAGATTAGGAAATTATTGCAGATGAGCAAATTATTGCAGATGAGCAAATTATTGTAGATTAGGAAATTATTGTAGATGAGCAAATTATTGTAGATTAGGAAATTATTGTAGATTAGGAAATTATTGTAGATGAACAAATTATTGTAGATGAGCAAATTATTGTAGATGAACAAATTATTGCAGATGAATAACTTATTGTAGATGAACAAATTATTGTAGATTAGGAAATTATTGTAGATTAGGAAATTATTGCAGATGAGCAAATTATTGTAGATGAGCAAATTATTGTAGATGAACAAATTATTGTAGATGAACAAATTATTGCAGATGAGCAAATTATTGTAGATAAACAAATTATTGCAGATGAGCAAATTATTGTAGATTAGGAAATTATTGTAGATGAGCAAATTATTGCAGATGAGCAAATTATTGTAGATTAGGAAATTATTGTAGATGAGCAAATTATTGTAGATTAGGAAATTATTGCAGATTAGCAAATTATTGTAGCTGAGCAAATTATTGTAGATGAACAAATTATTGTATGTGAGCAAATTATTGTAGATGAGCAAATTATTGTAGATGAGCAAATTATTGTGATGAGCAACTTATTGTAGATGAACAAATTATTGCAGATGAGCAAATTATTGTAGATGAACAAATTATTGTAGATTAGCAAATTATTGTAGATGAGTAAATTATTGTAGATTAGGAAATTATTGCAGATTAGCAAATTATTGTAGATTAGCAAATTATTGTAGATGAACAAATTATTGTAGATGAGCAACTTATTGTAGATGAACAAATTATTGTAGATGAGCAAATTATTGCAGATGAGCAAATTATCGCAGATTTGCAAATTATTGTAGATTTGCAAATTATTATAGATGAGCAAATTATTGTAGTTGAGCCAATTATTGTAGATTAGGTAATTATTGCAGATGAGCAAATTATTGTAGATTAGCAAATATCTGTTCTCAAACTACACTTTATCTTCTCTCCGAGGGAATTCACCTGCCTAAATAACTTCTCTGTCGTCGGTCAGTGGAGGACGTATCCTTTAAGACTGAGTCAATTTTAATTTTTGTCCTCATCGAAAGTGACACTTTTGAGGGAGCTGGATATATATAAAAAAACTGACTTTGTGTCGAACTATGTTTTCGTGTTGAGGAAAATAAATAGGGACCATCAGTAACCCCTCTCCGCTACCCCTCAAAATAAGAATCTTCTTTTTGTAGACGATTACGTGTTGAGTACAAAAAATTATTATTTTAGAATGTACAGGTGAGGATCTGTTTCACATATAAATTAAACAAAATCATCATTCACTTTCTGATTAGATAGCATTTGAACGACATGAAACCGTTGGATTTGGGGGGGGGGGGATGGGGGGGCTTCCATTTAGGGGTTAGTAAAGCGTTATTTTTTGTAGGGAAAGGGGGTTGTTGCTAATCAGATTTAGTGTTAATGGTAAGGTTAATGGTTGTGTGGAGGCGGACTTTGAATCTCGGACTTACAGTTAATGGTAGGATTTATTTTTTAGGAGAGGCTATTGCCACTCGAACTTAGGGTTAGTGGGAAGGTTAAGATAGTTTTTTAAATTGTATTTTTATTACTAATTTTTTAGCAAGTACCCCCTCCCCTAAAAGAAACAAAATATATCTCAATTAACAAAATAATTTACCAGTTATATGCCCTTACAATGCTATCCAATAAGACAATGACCCGAAAATGGATGATCATTTTTGTACAAATTGGGAGACACAAGAACAGGACTTGGCATAGATAATCAAGAAGGTATTTACTTCCTGTAGTTTAAGATTTATTTTCAAATGTGCTGTACCGCTTTCCACGGATGGATATACTTCTTCATTGTTTTGCTAAAAGGAGAATACTTCTCTCGGGATGTGAGAGGAGTGAAAAAAAGGGGAACAAAGAAGAAAAAAGGAAACGTAATTAAAATTAACCCTAAAATGAATTATTTGACGAGGTTTTTATAGACTGTTCATTTTTACTTTTGCTTAGAATTCTAAATCCATCATGCAGTCACTAAATTCTTCTATGCCCCCTTTTATTAAGAGTAGAAAATGCATTGTCGATGCACTTTCGGCAGCCCTGTAACTCTTGCTTCCCCTAATTTGACACAGTCCCCATCCTATGAGTGATACGTCTGACAAAAGGTAGAAGAAATCACTGTCACATAGAGCAGCAGTGTAGTCCAACGTTGCCGGTCGTTGTTGGGTCCTTTTTTGAAGGTTCTCAAGAAAAATCCTTAATGTTTTTGTTTCCCATATAAATTCGAATATATTGTAACCAGTTTTTGTGATGTCCTTTTCAATGTGTTTTTTTCTCTCTACGAGTAGTGGGTTCCTGTGTAAATTCGAATACCTTGTATCCAAATCCTACAAACTTAGAATGCTCATGCACACACATCTCATACATCACTTTCCGGAAGTCTAAGAAATTAAGAGTCTGCTACTTGACTTTATCTCATAATATAAATGAACAGTTAATCGCTAAAGTGTGTGACATATATCTTTTCACGGTTTCATTAATAAATACAAGTGTTTTATATTGTAAAAGTTTGAGAAAATAAGTGTTTGCCAACAAGTGTTAATATGTTTTGAAAATTGTAAACTGTTTATGGCTTGTTCGGTTCGAGGGTCGTGTTCCCCCGATTATAGACGTGTTCAGTAAATCAAGCAATGTTGCATCCAAAAGACAGAGTAATAATTAATAAACAAAAATGAAGTAGTTCAAATAACGTTTATTGAACGTGTGTGTACGTGGAATGGTGAAGTGTGTGATGTATGCATGTGTGTCGATGGAAAAACAGTTCTTGAAAAGGTATAAGAAGAAATGAATCCGGCGAGAGGAAAGTCTTTGAAAGCCGTACACAAAGAAAACGAGTTGAGAACTCTTACCGTTGTTTGCCCACGTGTTGACGGAAGAAACGTGTGTTGGTAGTTGTTTTGCTGAGACCAGTTCAAGAGAAAAGCGTGAGACGAAGCGCTAGTGTATTAGCGTCGTTCTGCCGAGGCCAATCGACCTGAAGAGAAAAGTGAGACGGAACGCTAGTGTCAGCGTACTTCTGTCGAGGCTGGTGAAGAAGAGAGAGAGGGATTTTCCGTTTGCAACGGTTTTTATAGTCCGAAGGGCAGATAACTCTGGTGTCGTTTTCAGCGCCACCTGTCGGTGAAAAAGCGCCACCTAACGGCCAACCGGTGTAGTTATGTTTTAAAAGGAGGAGGTAACTGCTACAGGCTGATACAGCCATAAACAGTTTACAATTGCTCATTCTTAAATGTCTTTCGTTGATTTGGTAAACAGTTGTTCTAGTTCATCACGTGACAGATGTTAAATCTGTGGGGGTCGTCATACCCTTTTGGTCGGGGTTACCAACTTCCTCCACAAATAAAAATAATAATAATAAGATTTACATGCACAATTAACGGAAGTTTATTTACTGAAATAAACATATTAACAAATAGAATATATTACTTTTTGTAATGAGTTCATGAGTCCTTCCTTTAGTTTCAGGGTAAGTAAAAAGAAGAATGTCTTTTCTTTTGTTGAAGTGTTCATTTGTTATAAAATATTAAAAGAGGCAATAGTGAATGTTCGCCTGTGAAATTGTATGAAGCGCGCGAAAGGGTGAAATGGAAGAGTGATTAAAAGATGCTTATAAGCTCCGGATGAAAGTCAGTTGAAAAGAGAAAGTTTGATGTTTGTGTGTGCTTAAATACTATTTGGACCGGCTCCAGCGAGCTTAAAGAGAAAAGTTTAGAAAAATATGTCTTTGGAGAAATCTCATTGGACAGAAATTATCACGTGGTGTGCTTGCAATTACGTCCGCTCGTTTTGAGTTGATTTAATATAAAAAGCCACATCGGAATTTGCGTGGGCGTTATTTTATATTTGTCACGTGCCAATACAACAATTTTCACTCTGCGCGCCTAAATTGTATTTATTCCAAACAACAATTTTTATTCGAATCTTAAACCGTGTCAACTAGCACAAATCTATGCATACAAATATTGATGCCTGAATGAATTTAGGAAATTTCTTCAAATTGCAACTTGGAGCACTTCCAGCCTTAAAGAATTAATATTATTAATAGGACAGTTTAATGTAAATGTATTCTACACGAAAAACATTTAAATATAATTAAAATAAAGTATAATACATTTCTGAGGTATAATTTAGTTTTTCTTTGTACTCATTTTAATCTTACGCAAATTGAAGTGTTTATTTAAAATATATTTCATTTATCCAATGACAAATGTTAAAGCTGTTCATTGGAATAGTGATGTAGCATTGCTAGTGCATGTGAATATTTAATCATTTATCATCAGTTTACAGAGTCTGTCACTTTCTCGTGTGTAAAAGAGGCTATCACTATCTCGTTTGTGTAAAAGAGGCTGAAAACTAGAGTATGGATCGCTCCCCACTAGATGTCGAAGTGTTTTTTGGGGGGCCATTTCTGGTCTTAAAGCATAAATATTATTAATATGAAATTTGGGTGAAGATTAATATATTCAAATATTCAACAAGGAAATGAAATTAAAATGTTTTTTTTTAATAAAGTGGTTTAATGATATATCATTTTTCGGTAATCACATTTGTCGAATCCAAAATAAATTCTCTGTAGTGAAAGTCAATATAGAAGAGGACACTGTTTTTCAAAATGGCTGTAATCTTTCCACATTTACATTTATTCATGCATATCTCTTCACATTCAATGTATTCACGCATATCTTGTTCTATTTCTATGTATTCACGCATATCTCATTCTATTTTAATGTATTCACGCATATCTCATTCTATTTTAATGTATTCACACATATCTTGTTCTATTTCAATGTATTCACGCATATCTTGTTCTATGTCTATGTATTCACGCATATCTCATTCTATTTTAATGTATTCACGCATATCTCATTCTATTTCTATGTATTCACGCATATCTCATTCTATTTTAATGTATTCACGCATATCTCATTCTATTTTAATGTATTCACGCATATCTCATTCTATTTTAATTTATTCACGCATATCTCATTCTATTTTAATTTATTCACGCATATCTCATTCTATTTCTATGTATTCACGCATATCTCATTCTATTTTAATGTATTCACGCATATCTCATTCTATTTCTATGTATTCACGCATATCTCATTCTATTTCTATGTATTCACGCATATTTCATTCTATTTCTATGTATTCACGCATATCTCATTCTATTTCTATGTATTCACGCATATCTCATTCTATTTCTATGTATTCACGCATATCTCATTCTATTTTAATGTATTCACGCATATCTCATTCTATTTTAATGTATTCACGCATATCTCATTCTATTTTAATGTATTCACGCATATCTCATTCTATTTCTATGTATTCACGCATATTTCATTCTATTTCTATGTATTCACGCATATCTCATTCTATTTCTATGTATTCACGCATATTTCATTCTATTTCTATGTATTCACGCATATCTCATTCTATTTCTATGTATTCACGCATATCTCATTCTATTTCTATGTATTCACGCATATCTCATTCTATTTCTATGTATTCACGCATATCTCATTCTATTTCTATGTATTCACGCATATCTCATTCTATTTCTATGTATTCACGCATATCTCATTCTATTTCTATGTATTCACGCATATTTCATTCTATTTCTATGTATTCACGCATATCTCATTCTATTTCTATGTATTCACGCATATCTCATTCTATTTTAATGTATTCACGCATATCTCATTCTATTTTAATGTATTCACGCATATCTCATTCTATTTTAATGTATTCACGCATATCTCATTCTATTTCTATGTATTCACGCATATCTCATTCTATTTCTATGTATTCACGCATATCTCATTCTATTTTAATGTATTCACGCATATCTCATTCTATTTCTATGTATTCACGCATATTTCATTCTATTTCTATGTATTCACGCATATCTCATTCTATTTCTATGTATTCACGCATATTTCATTCTATTTCTATGTATTCACGCATATCTCATTCTATTTCTATGTATTCACGCATATTTCATTCTATTTCTATGTATTCACGCATATCTCATTCTATTTCTATGTATTCACGCATATTTCATTCTATTTCTATGTATTCACGCATATCTCATTCTATTTTAATGTATTCACGCATATCCCATTCTATTTTAATGTATTCACGCATATCTCATTCTATTTCTATGTATTCACGCATATCTCATTCTATTTTAATGTATTCACGCATATCTCATTCTATTTCTATGTATTCACGCATATTTCATTCTATTTCTATGTATTCACGCATATCTCATTCTATTTCTATGTATTCACGCATATTTCATTCTATTTCTATGTATTCACGCATATCTCATTCTATTTCTATGTATTCACGCATATCTCATTCTATTTCTATGTATTCACGCATATCTCATTCTATTTCTATGTATTCACGCATATTTCATTCTATTTCTATGTATTCACGCATATCTCATTCTATTTCTATGTATTCACGCATATCTCATTCTATTTCTATGTATTCACGCATATCTCATTCTATTTTAATGTATTCACGCATATCTCATTCTATTTCTATGTATTCACGCATATTTCATTCTATTTCTATGTATTCACGCATATCTCATTCTATTTCTATGTATTCACGCATATTTCATTCTATTTCTATGTATTCACGCATATCTCATTCTATTTCTATGTATTCACGCATATTTCATTCTATTTCTATGTATTCACGCATATCTCATTCTATTTCTATGTATTCACGCATATTTCATTCTATTTCTATGTATTCACGCATATCTCATTCTATTTCTATGTATTCACGCATATTTCATTCTATTTTAATGTATTCACGCATATCTCATTCTATTTCTATGTATTCACGCATATCTCATTCTATTTTAATGTATTCACGCATATCTCATTCTATTTCTATGTATTCACGCATATTTCATTCTATTTCTATGTATTCACGCATATCTCATTCTATTTCTATGTATTCACGCATATTTCATTCTATTTCTATGTATTCACGCATATCTCATTCTATTTCTATGTATTCACGCATATCTCATTCTATTTCTATGTATTCACGCATATCTCATTCTATTTCTATGTATTCACGCATATTTCATTCTATTTCTATGTATTCACGCATATCTCATTCTATTTCTATGTATTCACGCATATCTCATTCTATTTCTATGTATTCACGCATATCTCATTCTATTTCTATGTATTCACGCATATCTCATTCTATTTCTATGTATTCACGCATATCTCATTCTATTTCTATGTATTCACGCATATCTCATTCTATTTCTATGTATTCACGCATATCTCATTCTATTTCTATGTATTCACGCATATTTCATTCTATTTCTATGTATTCACGCATATCTCATTCTATTTCTATGTATTCACGCATATCTCATTCTATTTTAATGTATTCACACATATTTCATTCTATTTTAATGTATTCACGCATATCTCATTCTATTTCTATGTATTCACGCATATCTCATTCTATTTCTATGTATTCACGCATATCTCATTCTATTTCTATGTATTCACGCATATCTCATTCTATTTCTATGTATTCACGCATATTTCATTCTATTTCTATGTATTCACGCATATCTCATTCTATTTCTATGTATTCACGCATATCTCATTCTATTTCTATGTATTCACGCATATCTCATTCTATTTTAATGTATTCACGCATATCTCATTCTATTTTAATGTATTCACGCATATCTCATTCTATTTTAATTTATTCACGCATATCTCATTCTATTTTAATGTATTCACGCATATCTCATTCTATTTTAATGTATTCACGCATATCTCATTCTATTTCTATGTATTCACGCATATTTCATTCTATTTCTATGTATTCACGCATATCTCATTCTATTTCTATGTATTCACGCATATTTCATTCTATTTCTATGTATTCACGCATATCTCATTCTATTTCTATGTATTCACGCATATCTCATTCTATTTCTATGTATTCACGCATATCTCATTCTATTTCTATGTATTCACGCATATCTCATTCTATTTCTATGTATTCACGCATATCTCATTCTATTTCTATGTATTCACGCATATTTCATTCTATTTCTATGTATTCACGCATATCTCATTCTATTTCTATGTATGCACGCATATCTCATTCTATTTTAATGTATTCACGCATATCTCATTCTATTTTAATGTATTCACGCATATCTCATTCTATTTTAATGTATTCACGCATATCTCATTCTATTTCTATGTATTCACGCATATCTCATTCTATTTCTTTGTATTCACGCATATCTCATTCTATTTTAATGTATTCACGCATATCTCATTCTATTTCTATGTATTCACGCATATTTCATTCTATTTCTATGTATTCACGCATATCTCATTCTATTTCTATGTATTCACGCATATTTCATTCTATTTCTATGTATTCACGCATATCTCATTCTATTTCTATGTATTCACGCATATTTCATTCTATTTCTATGTATTCACGCATATCTCATTCTATTTCTATGTATTCACGCATATTTCATTCTATTTCTATGTATTCACGAATATCTCATTCTATTTCTATGTATTCACGCATATTTCATTCTATTTTAATGTATTCACGCATATCTCATTCTATTTCTATGTATTCACGCATATCTCATTCTATTTTAATGTATTCACGCATATCTCATTCTATTTCTATGTATTCACGCATATTTCATTCTATTTCTATGTATTCACGCATATCTCATTCTATTTCTATGTATTCACGCATATTTCATTCTATTTCTATGTATTCACGCATATCTCATTCTATTTCTATGTATTCACGCATATCTCATTCTATTTCTATGTATTCACGCATATCTCATTCTATTTCTATGTATTCACGCATATTTCATTCTATTTCTATGTATTCACGCATATCTCATTCTATTTCTATGTATTCACGCATATCTCATTCTATTTCTATGTATTCACGCATATCTCATTCTATTTCTATGTATTCACGCATATCTCATTCTATTTCTATGTATTCACGCATATTTCATTCTATTTCTATGTATTCACGCATATCTCATTCTATTTCTATGTATTCACGCATATCTCATTCTATTTCTATGTATTCACGCATATTTCATTCTATTTCTATGTATTCACGCATATCTCATTCTATTTCTATGTATTCACGCATATTTCATTCTATTTCTATGTATTCACGCATATCTCATTCTATTTCTATGTATTCACGCATATTTCATTCTATTTCTATGTATTCACGCATATCTCATTCTATTTCTATGTATTCACGCATATCTCATTCTATTTCTATGTATTCACGCATATCTCATTCTATTTTAATGTATTCACGCATATCTCATTCTATTTCTATGTATTCACGCATATTTCATTCTATTTCTATGTATTCACGCATATCTCATTCTATTTCTATGTATTCACGCATATTTCATTCTATTTCTATGTATTCACGCATATCTCATTCTATTTCTATGTATTCACGCATATTTCATTCTATTTTAAGGTATTCACGCATATCTCATTCTATTTCTATGTATTCACGCATATCTCATTCTATTTTAATGTATTCACGCATATCTCATTCTATTTCTATGTATTCACGCATATTTCATTCTATTTCTATGTATTCACGCATATCTCATTCTATTTCTATGTATTCACGCATATCTCATTCTATTTCTATGTATTCACGCATATTTCATTCTATTTCTATGTATTCACGCATATCTCATTCTATTTCTATGTATTCACGCATATCTCATTATATTTCTATGTATTCACGCATATCTCATTCTATTTCTATGTATTCACGCATATCTCATTCTATTTTAATGTATTCACGCATATCTCATTCTATTTCTATGTATTCACGCATATTTCATTCTATTTCTATGTATTCACGCATATCTCATTCTATTTCTATGTATTCACGCATATTTCATTCTATTTCTATGTATTCACGCATATCTCATTCTATTTCTATGTATTCACGCATATTTCATTCTATTTCTATGTATTCACGCATATCTCATTCTATTTCTATGTATTCACGCATATCTCATTCTATTTCTATGTATTCACGCATATCTCATTCTATTTCTATGTATTCACGCATATCTCATTCTATTTTAATGTATTCACGCATATCTCATTCTATTTCTATGTATTCACGCATATTTCATTCTATTTCTATGTATTCACGCATATCTCATTCTATTTCTATGTATTCACGCATATTTCATTCTATTTCTATGTATTCACGCATATTTCATTCTATTTTAATGCATTCACGCATATCTCATTCTATTTCTATGTATTCACGCATATCTCATTCTATTTCTATGTATTCACGCATATCTCATTCTATTTCTATGTATTTACGCATATCTCATTCTATTTCTATGTATTCACGCATATCTCATTCTATTTCTATGTATTCACGCATATCTCATTCTATTTTAAGGTATTCACGCATATCTCATTCTATTTCTATGTATTCACGCATATCTCATTCTATTTCTATGTATTCACGCATATCTCATTCTATTTTAATGTATTCACGCATATCTCATTCTATTTCTATGTATTCACGCATATCTCATTCTATTTCTATGTATTCACGCATATCTCATTCTATTTTAATGTATTCACGCATATCTCATTCTATTTCTATGTATTCACGCATATCTCATTCTATTTTAATGTATTCACGCATATCTCATTCTATTTTAATTTATTCACGCATATCTCATTCTATTTCTATGTATTCACGCATATCTCATTCTATTTCTATGTATTCACGCATATCTCATTCTATTTCTATGTATTCACGCATATCTCATTCTATTTCTATGTATTCACGCATATCTCATTCTATTTCTATGTATTCACGCATATCTCATTCTATTTCTATGTATTCACGCATATCTCATTCTATTTTAATGTATTCACGCATATCTCATTCTATTTCTATGTATTCACGCATATCTCATTCTATTTCTATGTATTCACGCATATCTCATTCTATTTCTATGTATTCACGCATATCTCATTCTATTTCTATGTATTCACGCATATTTTATTCTATTTTAAGGTATTCACGCATATCTCATTCTATTTTAATGTATTCACGCATATCTCATTCTATTTTAATGTATTCACGCATATCTCATTCTATTTTCATTTATTCACGCATATCTCATTCTATTTTAATTTATTCACGCATATCTCATTCTATTTTAATGTATTCACGCATATCTCATTCTATTTTAATGTATTCACGCATATCTCATTCTATTTTAATGTATTCACGCATATCTCATTCTATTTTAATGTATTCACGCATATCTCATTCTATTTTAATGTATTCACGCATATCTCATTCTATTTTAATGTATTCACGCATATCTCATTCTATTTTAATTTATTCACGCATATCTCATTCTATTTCTATGTATTCACGCATATCTCATTCTATTTTAATGTATTCACGCATATCTCATTCTATTTCTATGTATTCACGCATATCTCATTCTATTTCTATGTATTCACGCATATCTCATTCTATTTCTATGTATTCACGCATATCTCATTCTATTTCTATGTATTCACGCATATCTCATTCTATTTTAATGTATTCACGCATATCTCATTCTATTTCTATGTATTCACGCATATCTCATTCTATTTTAATGTATTCACGCATATCTCATTCTATTTCTATGTATTCACGCATATCTCATTCTATTTCTATGTATTCACGCATATCTCATTCTATTTTAATTTATTCACGCATATCTCATTCTATTTCTATGTATTCACGCATATCTCATTCTATTTTAATGTATTCACGCATATCTCATTCTATTTTAATGTATTCACGCATATCTCATTCTATTTTAATGTATTCACGCATATCTCATTCTATTTTAATGTATTCACGCATATCTCATTCTATTTCTATGTATTCACGCATATCTCATTCTATTTCTATGTATTCACGCATATCTCATTCTATTTTAATGTATTCACGCATATCTCATTCTATTTCTATGTATTCACGCATATCTCATTCTATTTTAAGGTATTCACGCATATCTCATTCTATTTTAATGTATTCACGCATATCTCATTCTATTTCTATGTATTCACGCATATCTCATTCTATTTCTATGTATTTACGCATATCTCATTCTATTTTAATGTATTCACGCATATCTCATTCTATTTTAATGTATTCACGCATATCCCATTCTATTTTTATGTATTCACGCATATTTCATTCTATTTTAATTTATTCACGCATATCTCATTCTATTTCTATGTATTCACGCATATCTCATTCTATTTCTATGTATTCACGCATATCTCATTCTATTTCTATGTATTCACGCATATCTCATTCTATTTTAATGTATTCACGCATATCTCATTCTATTTCTATGTATTCACGCATATCTCATTCTATTTTAATGTATTCACGCATATCTCATTCTATTTCTATGTATTCACGCATATCTCATTCTATTTCTATGTATTCACGCATATCTTATTATATTTTAATGTATTCATGCATATTTTATTCTATTTCTATTTATTCACGCATATCTCATTTTATTTTAATGTATTCACGCATATCTCATTCTATTTTCATGTATTCATGCATATCTCATTCTATTTCTATGTATTCACGCATATTTCATTCTATTTCTATGTATTCACGCATATCTCATTCTATTTCTATGTATTCACGCATATCTCATTCTATTTCTATGTATTCACGCATATCTCATTCTATTTCTATGTATTCACGCATATCTCATTCTATTTCTATGTATTCACGCATATTTCATTCTATTTCTATGTATTCACGCATATCTCATTCTATTTCTATGTATTCACGCATATCTCATTCTATTTCTATGTATTCACGCATATTTCATTCTATTTCTATGTATTCACGCATATCTCATTCTATTTCTATGTATTCACGCATATTTCATTCTATTTCTATGTATTCACGCATATCTCATTCTATTTCTATGTATTCACGCATATTTCATTCTATTTCTATGTATTCACGCATATCTCATTCTATTTCTATGTATTCACGCATATCTCATTCTATTTCTATGTATTCACGCATATCTCATTCTATTTTAATGTATTCACGCATATCTCATTCTATTTCTATGTATTCACGCATATTTCATTCTATTTCTATGTATTCACGCATATCTCATTCTATTTCTATGTATTCACGCATATTTCATTCTATTTCTATGTATTCACGCATATCTCATTCTATTTCTATGTATTCACGCATATTTCATTCTATTTTAAGGTATTCACGCATATCTCATTCTATTTCTATGTATTCACGCATATCTCATTCTATTTTAATGTATTCACGCATATCTCATTCTATTTCTATGTATTCACGCATATTTCATTCTATTTCTATGTATTCACGCATATCTCATTCTATTTCTATGTATTCACGCATATCTCATTCTATTTCTATGTATTCACGCATATTTCATTCTATTTCTATGTATTCACGCATATCTCATTCTATTTCTATGTATTCACGCATATCTCATTATATTTCTATGTATTCACGCATATCTCATTCTATTTCTATGTATTCACGCATATCTCATTCTATTTTAATGTATTCACGCATATCTCATTCTATTTCTATGTATTCACGCATATTTCATTCTATTTCTATGTATTCACGCATATCTCATTCTATTTCTATGTATTCACGCATATTTCATTCTATTTCTATGTATTCACGCATATCTCATTCTATTTCTATGTATTCACGCATATTTCATTCTATTTCTATGTATTCACGCATATCTCATTCTATTTCTATGTATTCACGCATATCTCATTCTATTTCTATGTATTCACGCATATCTCATTCTATTTCTATGTATTCACGCATATCTCATTCTATTTTAATGTATTCACGCATATCTCATTCTATTTCTATGTATTCACGCATATTTCATTCTATTTCTATGTATTCACGCATATCTCATTCTATTTCTATGTATTCACGCATATTTCATTCTATTTCTATGTATTCACGCATATTTCATTCTATTTTAATGCATTCACGCATATCTCATTCTATTTCTATGTATTCACGCATATCTCATTCTATTTCTATGTATTCACGCATATCTCATTCTATTTCTATGTATTTACGCATATCTCATTCTATTTCTATGTATTCACGCATATCTCATTCTATTTCTATGTATTCACGCATATCTCATTCTATTTTAAGGTATTCACGCATATCTCATTCTATTTCTATGTATTCACGCATATCTCATTCTATTTCTATGTATTCACGCATATCTCATTCTATTTTAATGTATTCACGCATATCTCATTCTATTTCTATGTATTCACGCATATCTCATTCTATTTCTATGTATTCACGCATATCTCATTCTATTTTAATGTATTCACGCATATCTCATTCTATTTCTATGTATTCACGCATATCTCATTCTATTTTAATGTATTCACGCATATCTCATTCTATTTTAATTTATTCACGCATATCTCATTCTATTTTAATTTATTCACGCATATCTCATTCTATTTCTATGTATTCACGCATATCTCATTCTATTTCTATGTATTCACGCATATCTCATTCTATTTCTATGTATTCACGCATATCTCATTCTATTTCTATGTATTCACGCATATCTCATTCTATTTCTATGTATTCACGCATATCTCATTCTATTTTAATGTATTCACGCATATCTCATTCTATTTCTATGTATTCACGCATATCTCATTCTATTTCTATGTATTCACGCATATCTCATTCTATTTCTATGTATTCACGCATATCTCATTCTATTTCTATGTATTCACGCATATTTTATTCTATTTTAAGGTATTCACGCATATCTCATTCTATTTTAATGTATTCACGCATATCTCATTCTATTTTAATGTATTCACGCATATCTCATTCTATTTTAATTTATTCACGCATATCTCATTCTATTTTAATTTATTCACGCATATCTCATTCTATTTTAATGTATTCACGCATATCTCATTCTATTTTAATGTATTCACGCATATCTCATTCTATTTTAATGTATTCACGCATATCTCATTCTATTTTAATGTATTCACGCATATCTCATTCTATTTTAATGTATTCACGCATATCTCATTCTATTTTAATGTATTCACGCATATCTCATTCTATTTTAATTTATTCACGCATATCTCATTCTATTTCTATGTATTCACGCATATCTCATTCTATTTTAATGTATTCACGCATATCTCATTCTATTTCTATGTATTCACGCATATCTCATTCTATTTCTATGTATTCACGCATATCTCATTCTATTTCTATGTATTCACGCATATCTCATTCTATTTCTATGTATTCACGCATATCTCATTCTATTTTAATGTATTCACGCATATCTCATTCTATTTCTATGTATTCACGCATATCTCATTCTATTTTAATGTATTCACGCATATCTCATTCTATTTCTATGTATTCACGCATATCTCATTCTATTTCTATGTATTCACGCATATCTCATTCTATTTTAATTTATTCACGCATATCTCATTCTATTTCTATGTATTCACGCATATCTCATTCTATTTTAATGTATTCACGCATATCTCATTCTATTTTAATGTATTCACGCATATCTCATTCTATTTTAATGTATTCACGCATATCTCATTCTATTTTAATGTATTCACGCATATCTCATTCTATTTCTATGTATTCACGCATATCTCATTCTATTTCTATGTATTCACGCATATCTCATTCTATTTTAATGTATTCACGCATATCTCATTCTATTTCTATGTATTCACGCATATCTCATTCTATTTTAAGGTATTCACGCATATCTCATTCTATTTTAATGTATTCACGCATATCTCATTCTATTTCTATGTATTCACGCATATCTCATTCTATTTCTATGTATTTACGCATATCTCATTCTATTTTAATGTATTCACGCATATCTCATTCTATTTTAATGTATTCACGCATATCCCATTCTATTTTTATGTATTCACGCATATTTCATTCTATTTTAATTTATTCACGCATATCTCATTCTATTTCTATGTATTCACGCATATCTCATTCTATTTCTATGTATTCACGCATATCTCATTCTATTTCTATGTATTCACGCATATCTCATTCTATTTTAATGTATTCACGCATATCTCATTCTATTTCTATGTATTCACGCATATCTCATTCTATTTTAATGTATTCACGCATATCTCATTCTATTTCTATGTATTCACGCATATCTCATTCTATTTCTATGTATTCACGCATATCTTATTATATTTTAATGTATTCATGCATATTTTATTCTATTTCTATTTATTCACGCATATCTCATTTTATTTTAATGTATTCACGCATATCTCATTCTATTTTCATGTATTCATGCATATCTCATTTTATTTCTATGCATTCATGCATATCTCATTCTATTTCTATGTATTCACGCATATCTCATTATATTTTAATGTATTCACGCATATCTCATTTTATTTTAATGTATTCACGCATATCTTATTCTATTTGAATGTATTCACGCATAGCTCATTCTATTTTAATGTATTCACGCATATCTCATTATATTTTAATGTATTCACGCATATCTCATTCTATTTTAATGTATTCACGCATATCTCATTCTATTTCTATGTATTCACGCATATCTCATTCTATTTCTATGTATTCACGCATATTTTATTCTATTTTAAGGTATTCACGCATATCTCATTCTATTTTAATGTATTCACGCATATCTCATTCTATTTTAAGGTATTCACGCATATCTCATTCTATTTTAATGTATTCACGCATATCTCATTCTATTTCTATGTATTCACGCATATCTCATTCTATTTTAATGTATTCACGCATATCTCAGTCTATTTTAATGTATTCACGCATATCTCATTCTATTTCTATGTATTCACGCATATCGCATTCTATTTCTATGTATTCACGCATATTTTATTCTATTTCTATGTATTCACGCATATCTCATTCTATTTCTATGTATTCACGCATATCTCATTCTATTTTCATGTATTCATGCATATTTCTTCATATTTTAATGCATTCATGCATATCTCATTCTATTTCTATGTATTCACGCATATCTCATTCTATTTTAATGTACTCACGCATATCTCATTCTATTTCTATGTATTCACGCATATTTCATTCTATTTCTATGTATTCACACATATCTCATTCTATTTTAATGTTTTCACGCATATCTCATTCTATTTCTATGTATTCACGCATATCTCATTCTATTTTAATGTACTCACGCATATCTCATTCTATTTCTATGTATTCACGCATATTTCATTCTATTTCTATGTATTCGCGCATATCTCATTCTATTTTAATGTATTCACGCATATCTTATTATATTGTAATGTATTCACGCATATCTCATTCTATTTTAATGTATTCACGCATATCTCATTCTATTTTCATATATTCATGCATATCTCATTCTATTTTCATGTATTCATGCATATCTCATTCTATTTTAATGTATTTACGCATATCCCATTATATTTATATGTATTCACGCATATCTCATTCTATTTTCATGTATTCATGCATATTTCTTTATATTTTAATGCATTCATGCATATCTCTCTACATGACAAGAAATTCACACATATGCTTTCACTGTTCAATTTAATCACACTTTACATATTTGACATATTTTTCAATATACAGAGTGGTGACATGAATATATTCTAGAACTTAAGTTTTTATTGTCTTTTGTTATTGAAGGTGAGATTACTTAAAAGAAGATGTGAACATTTTTTATCTGTAAGAAATTATAGGATTGTCAATCCCAGAGAAGCTGCTTCATTTTTGCATCCATGCCAGCTTCAACGATCCTCAAAAATCAAATATTACATGACGGTCGGGTCAGACTTGATCGATAAACATTGTTTTCAAGAAATATTTTGATACCTTATATTACAAGTTTTTTTTTCTACAAAAGAATCTTAGAGTGTTTAAGATTACAGTTAATATTTATTATTTTCACATTTTATTTTATTAAACAATATACATATTTTACACTGTACAGTGATTTCTCGAATATAATTTCATAACGTTCATAATCTTTTGCCAGTTCACCATGAAAGTAAAGATATGCATATGTGTGAACAAGTTTGCGATTCTTCCATAGTCGTTAATAAAAGACAAAGACATATATCACTTGACGGTCACGTCGCAGACCTAGTCACTTCACATTTGAAGAGGGATATTGTCGACACCTCATGTGACAAGTTACTCACTATAAACTCATTCACTGTCCACCATCATGTTTATTCTTTTTAACTTCATGTGCGTTTAGTTATCAGCATGCCTTTCCCTATTGTATTTCTAATTCGATCAAGGATTAATAGAAGTGTTTTTTCAGATAAACTATTTTACAAGAATATGGCTTTTATACAATGTGTTTGCATATTTATAACTAAAATTTGTAGTAAAAAAAGAGCCATACACTTTCAAAGTATTATTTTTAGTTGAGTTCAGTCAGTTCTCAGAAATAAAGACATCCCTTCCTGGGGTTAACATTTTATTACTTCATGACTTCCATTTATATGCGAGTTCTATTTCAACGATGTTTCTAACTTTCAAATGTTGGGTAAGTAAAGCAATGGAGAAGAGAATTTAGAAGACTTTATTTCTCACTAGTTGTTTTGCCTGATTCGCAGAATAGAATTGAATTGGTTTTGTGAAGTCTGCAGTTCAGTGCTATTACTTATAGTAGAATCATTACTTTACTCATGACCGCGTTGCTATTCATGCCGAAAAGATAATGTTGATTCCAAAATACTGTTATTTGTATTTAAATATTTTGTCAGGCTTTACTGCTAACTGGAAGTGTCCTCATGTCAGACTTAAGACACTCGAGGGTTAGACCATATAAATAAAAGGTAATATCTTACCAATAGGGTTTGACCAGGGGTGGGCAAACTACGGCCCGCGGGCCGCATGCGGCCCGGCAATGTGATTCATGCGGTCCTTCAAAATGCTAGTAAATGAAAAATGATTGCATTTTCGCTTTGCAATCCATATATTTCGGTTATTTCAGATATCATTTATATTGGAAAATATACTATGCGGCCCAGTAAAATTTGTTTTTTTTTAATGTGGCCCTTGCTCTGAAAAGTTTGCCCACCCCTGATATAGACCATATAAATAAAAGGTAATATCTTACCAATAGGGTTACACCATATAGACCATATAAATAAAAGGTAATATCTTACCAATAGGGTTACACCATATAGACCATATAAATAAAAGGTAATATCTTACCAATAGGGTTAGACCATATAAACCATATAAATATCTTACCAATAATAATGACTTAAGACACTCGAGGGTAATACCTTCAAATTCTCGTTTTTTATTTTGCTTCAGTAAGTTTTTAGAAATCCCTCATTGCATTAAGGTCAGTTAAAACTCATTATGAAAGGGAGATAGCTGATTAGTAAACAAAATAGGAAAAAGTTAAAATTAAAATCAGTTGCTAAAACGAACGTCACGCAAGATCCGCAGAAAGAGGAGTGATTAGATCCATTGTACCCTTTTCTTTAGGAATAATAGAGAAGCAACTCATAGTTAAGGAACTGGAGATCCATTAGTTTTAAATAGAATATAGCCTAACGTTAAGATCGTCGTATCCTTATTCAAGAATATACCTGCCTCCCAAGAAAAAGATATAAAAGAACATCTTTAATGTTGGTCTTGGAGATATCGTATTTAACATAGTTATAAGTAACAGATGTAACAGAGACACATGAGAGTAAAGAAAGCGAGTAAGACACAGAGAGTGTGTAGGTAATTTCTTTTATAAGATACATAGGTAGCCGAATGTTATTTGAAGGTTTTCCTTACTTCTCAAAGATTGAGTTAGTAAAGCAATTGAGAATATTTCCTTCTCCATAACTGACCACTGTAATATGTTATAGTTTATTTTTGTTAGTCCTTTTTCGGTTTGGTCGGATTCCAGGAAAAGAATTCATCTAGTCTAGTGGCGTATCCAGCTTAGTGCTGTTACATGAAGTAACATCACTAAGAGATGCAGCATTCCTTGTATAGGGTCCTATTTTTAAAAATTCATAACTTTTTTATTTATTGATTTTTAAAAAAAAATTTTTTTTAGAATAAGTAAAGGACCCCTTCCAAAGCAAGCATGAGCCGTATTATCCCTAAGGAACGTACCCTCATTTAGAAAACATTATTTTTGCTTAAAAAACTCAAAACAGTGTAAAAAACAATACTTTAGTTTTTGTAAGTTTTAAGAAGTGTTTTTCGGCTAAAATTTGTTTTGTTTATTTCAAAAAATCTCGGAAGGGTCAGTCTACACACACATAAAGTTTGGTGAGTTTAACTTTTATTTTGTGGAAGTTATTCAAATTCAAGTTATTCAAATTTAAAGATAGGACCCTTATTTTGGCCCACCCTGTATAAGCCAGTGAATAGCCATGCCGAGGTGATCTTTTGAAGGCTTTGAATACTATGCTATTTAAAATATTTGTTCAAGGATTACTTGTAAGACGAAATATCCTCATGTAATGTTATTTTTACAAAACCCTTTATCTGTACAGAGAGACCAAAGACACTCGAGGATGGTGTCTAGTAAGCATTCAAACTTTTTTCAGTGTGTTTTCGCATATGCACAATTAAATTTGATTTCTGAGAAGAAGAAAATTGACATTGTTCGCATGAATACGGCTTATCTCCAGTGTGTGTTCGAATATGTCTGATCAAGTTATGTTGCTGAGCACAAGAATATCCGCATATTTTACAATTGTAAGGCTTTTCTACAGTATGTTCTCGCTTATGGACAATTAAGCTTGATTTGTGAGAACAAGAATATTCACACATTTCACAAAAGTATGGTTTCTCTCCAGTATGCGTTCGAATATGGTTGAGCAAGTGGTGTTTCCTAGCACAAGAAAATCCACATATTTTACAATTATAAGGCTTTTCACCAGTATGTTTTCGCTGATGTACTACTAAACTTGATCTCTGAGAACAAGAATATTCACATAGTTCACAAGAATATGGCTTTTCACCTGTGTGTGTTCGCATATGTCGAATTAAATTGTAATTACTAGTAAAAGTAGACCCACATATTTTACAAGTATATGGCTTTTCTCCAGTGTGTGTCCGAATGTGGTTGACCAAGTGTTGTTTCTGAGTACAGGAATATCCACATATTTTACAATTATATGGTTTTTCTCCAGTATGTTTTCGCTTATGTACAATTAAACCTGATTTCTGAGAACAGGAATATTCACACAGTTCGCAAGAATATGACTTTTTTCTAGTATGTATTTGCATATGTAAGATTAAACTTGATTTCCGTGAACAAGAATGTCCACATATGTTACAAGTATAGGGATTTTCTTCAGTGTGATCTTGAATATGCTGTGCCAAAATTGATTTATTAGAAAAAGAAGAATCGCACATTTTGCAATAGTGTTTCCCTTCTGTGTGTTTTTCCATTGCTATGTCCTGTTTGTAGTTACTTTAAAATAATGAATCAAGTTTGTCATATGAATATCATTTGTGAAGAAACTTCTTGCACTTTCCTTTTCAGCAAAATTTTGTTTGAGTTCGTACATTAGATCCATTGTTGTTTCCTGCTTCTCGTATAGTCGCTTCTCTCTATTCCTCGAAACATTTTCTCACACCTAAGGCTGTTCTCCATCTCTAGGAATCTATCATCAAACCTTTATGGAGTACTGTTGTCATATTTGGACTGATGAATCTGTGTACGATTTGAAGGTTTTGTAATTTGCCTGGTCCAACCATTTTCTTCTCTGCACCCTCACAGACGTGACTTTGCTAGTCTCGCCTCCACGTTTTATTATGGCTTGTGTTCGTTCTTCAGAATTGTAAGATTCGTTTCCTGCTTCCTTTGTTCCAGCTTGTTTGACTCGTTGTCTAGTAGTCTTCAATTATTGGCTGTTCAGATACATCGTTACAAGACAGTTTTCTATTCATACTGCACTGTTGTCTGTTCTCCTCCTACATATAACATTGGTCTTTTCAAGACTATGCTCAATACGAATCTGTCTTCATGTTCTTTTTAGTTCCTTACATGTGCCTTTTCTGGAGCAATTTCCCTAAAAATTCATTACGGATGTTTAAGCCTCTTGTTAGAAATTTAGTGATTTATTACTTTTTTGTTTGCTCATAAATTATTATTATCTAATTAAATTATTATTATATAATTAAATTATTATTATATGATTAAAATTAAGTTATTAAAAAACGAAGAATCGCACAATTTTGTTACAAGTTCAGTGATTTATTTGATTTATTTATCGATTTATTTATTGATTTATTTGATTAATTTGATTGATTTATCGACTTATTTGATTTATTTATCGATTTATTTGATTTATTTATCGATTTATTTATTGATTCATCGATTTATTTATTGATTTATTTGATTAATTTGATTTATTTATTTATCGACTTATTTGATTTATTTATCGATTTCTTTATCGATATATTGGATTTATTTGTCGATTTATTTATTGATTTATTTGATTAATTTGATTGATTTATTTATCGATTTATTTATTGATTTATCGATTTATTTATTTATCGATTTGATTTACCTTTCGACTTATTTGATTTATTTATTGATTTATCGATTTATTTATTCATTGATTTATCGATTTTATTTACCTTTCGATTTATTTGATTTATTTATTGATCAAAGATGAATGATTCACCTACACCAATTCAAGTTCCCAAAATATTCAATGAAATAGATGAAAACAGAAAAGATTAAAATTTCTTTCTCATTTATTTTAATAAAATTAATTTCTCCCCAAGTGGTAACTTCATATATCACTTAAAACATGATTTTAATAACACGAATAGTCAACCGACATAAATTAAAGAAAATGTGCATTTAAAATTCTTATTTGTTCAAAAAATTATCCTTGTATTTGACATGTGCAGTTTTTCTCCAGTATTTCAGAATAGTTTTATAGATGTATTTCACAATAGATTACGCGTCTGTTTTTCATATAAATCACCAAAAAATGATGACGCTTTCAATCAGGAACATCTGTAAAAAAAAAGATGATTAGGATTACATTTTTATTAAACTTCAATGTATTACATTTTTATTAAACTTCAATGTATTACATTTTTATTAAACTTCAATGTATTACATTTTTATTAAACTTCAATGTATTACATTTTTATTAAACTTCAATGTATTACATTTTTATTAAACTTCAATGTATTACATTTTTATAAAACTTCAATGTATTACATTTTTATAAAACTTCAATGTATTACATTTTTATAAAACTTCAATGTATTACATTTTTATTAAACTTCAATGTATTACATTTTTATTAAACTTCAATGTATTACATTTTTATTAAACTTCAATGTATTACATTTTTATAAAACTTCAATGTATTACATTTTTATAAAACTTCAATGTATTACATTTTTATAAAACTTCAATGTATTACATTTTAATAAAACTTCAATGTATTACATTTTTATTAAACTTCAATGTATTACATTTTTATTAAACTTCAATGTATTACATTTTTATTAAACTTCAATGTATTACATTTTTATTAAACTTCAATGTATTACATTTTTATAAAACTTCAATGTATTACATTTTTATAAAACTTCAATGTATTACATTTTTATTAAACTTCAATGTATTACATTTTTATTAAACTTCAATGTATTACATTTTTATTAAACTTCAATGTATTACATTTTTATTAAACTTCAATGTATTACATTTTTATTAAACTTCAATGTATTACATTTTTATAAAACTTCAATGTATTACATTTTTATAAAACTTCAATGTATTACATTTTTATTAAACTTCAATGTATTACATTTTTATTAAACTTCAATGTATTACATTTTTATTAAACTTCAATGTATTACATTTTTATTAAACTTCAATGTATTACATTTTTATAAAACTTCAATGTATTACATTTTTATAAAACTTCAATGTATTACATTTTTATTAAACTTCAATGTATTACATTTTTATTAAACTTCAATGTATTACATTTTTATTAAACTTCAATGTATTACATTTTTATTAAACTTCAATGTATTACATTTTTATAAAACTTCAATGTATTACATTTTTATAAAACTTCAATGTATTACATTTTTATAAAACTTCAATGTATTACATTTTTATAAAACTTCAATGTATTACATTTTAATAAAACTTCAATGTATTACATTTTTATTAAACTTCAATGTATTACATTTTTATTAAACTTCAATGTATTACATTTTTATTAAACTTCAATGTATTACATTTTTATTAAACTTCAATGTATACATAAGCATTCATTGTATTCATTATTATGGATATCTATATATTAATACGATAGCGTGTGTGTTCGTGTGTCACGCTTCCGGCAAAAGCACTGCGCATGCGTGCCGCTCCTAAATTTTTAAAAACATTCAACTAGCCTGCGTTTAGGAATATTTATATGTGTATCCCTCTTGCGCAATGGTTAACGAGGTGGTGTTTTTTACTTCGGCCCGACTGGTTTATAGTTCGATCCCAACCAACCTCTAAGATTTTTATTCTACATTTCGAGGGGAAGGGGAAGAAATAATACATTGTTTATTACCTGGTTAAAAACTACTGTTTTGTGTTGCTTAAAACTTAAAACTATTTTTTGTTTTTATGTTGGCGTTTTTAATGGCATTTTCTATTTAATTACGTTGACTGCTTAAAACGTAGGATATCGGCCAGTATTATTTTGTTGTTGTTTTTTTTTTGAAAGGATGGCATATCAACCTTTTTTAGTAGATATGGCAGTGTCCATCGTACACGAGTTACTATTTCAAACAATTATTTCACTCTTATCCAGAAGGGGGGTGGCTCATAATAAAGCAAGCATAACTTACTAACAAATAGAGGGTGCTTTGTTACATTAGGACCCGTATTGAAAACATCATTTCGTGTAATTTACACGGGTTCCGCAAGTTATTATTATTATCTAAGTAAAATCCCAACTTATTGATAGAAGTCACTCTGAAATATCATATTAGAGACATAATAAAATACATTAGATGTTCTATATAATGTTTAAACAGGCATATGTAATTGCAAGGAGACAATAGAATGTCAAAACCTAACCTTTTATTTGATGTGTATGCATAACATTTCATAAATCTATGTCATATGAGTTTTACACATCTCATATAAGTGCATTCGTATTTATGTTTGTTTAGTGCATTGTAACGAGATTGAAAGTGAATGTACATCTTAAATCAAAAAATTGTACAATTTTAATGAGATTCAAATAGTTGAGAGATTAGAAACCACATACTATTCAGATTTCAATCATAATTTAGGCAATGTTTCATTATAAGTGAAATTATTCATGAAAAATCAGAAAATTGTACAATTTTAATGAGATTCAAATAGTATATATATATATACATTATATTTATGTATATATATATGTATATATATATATGTATATATGTATATATATATATGTATATATGTATGTATATATGTATGTATATATATGTATATATGTATGTATATACATATGTATGTATATACATATGTATGTATATATATGTATATACATATGTATGTATATATATATGTATGTATATATATGTATGTATATATGTATATATGTATGTATATATATGTATGTATATATATGTATATACAGGGTGGGCAAAAATAAGGGTCCTATTTTTAAAAATTCATAACTTTTTTATTTATTGATTTTTTTTTTTTTAGAATAAGTAAAGGACCCCTTCCGAAGCAAGCATGAGCCGTATTAGCCCTAAGGAACGTACCCTCATTTAGAAAACATTATTTTTGCTTAAAAAACTCAAAACAGTGTAAAAAACAATACTTTAGTTTTTGTAAGTTTTAAGAAGTGTTTTTCGGCTAAAATTTGTTTTGTTTATTTCAAAAAATCTCGGAAGGGTCAGTCTACACACACATAAAGTTTGGTGAGTTTAACTTTTATTTTGTGGAAGTTATTCAAATTCAAGTTATTCAAATTTAAAGATAGGACCCTTATTTTGGCCCACCCTGTATATATATGTATATATATATATATATGTATATTTATATATGTATATATATATGTATATATATATATATATATATATATATATATATTGCATGTTTCTTTCAGTAGTCGAACACTTTGACGACCGCTGCTTTTATATAGATTTAATCTCGCATTGATTTAGCAGGTTGTTGATAGCGGCCGTGTGGGCTAAGATGTTGGAGTTTGAGTTTGAAACATGACACTACACCCCCTCCCCAAATAAGGAAAAGGCAATCCTGGGAGGATAGTATTGTGAGAAACGAACATATGCTATACTCCCTACTCCAAAAAATGAGGACGTAATGCTTCGGAGTAATGTATCATAACAAATGAACATATTCTACACTACCACTCAAAGGAGTTAAAGCCTGGAAACCTGTCCCTTCCCCCCAAAAAAGGAAGTGGTAATGTCTGATAGTATGGTGTTATGACAACAGAACAGATACTACATTGCCCCCTCCAAAATAGAGGAGGTAATACCTGGTAGGATCCCCTATAAAAAGAGGTTATGCCTGCGAGTATGGTATCATGGCAACAGAACAGATACTACACTGCCTCCTCCTCCCCCCAAAAGTCGAATGTAGAATGTAGTTCCTGGTAACAGAACAGATATTACATTACTCCCTCCCTCAAAGGAGGATGTAATACCTGAGAGGACTATCCCAACCCACTTAAAAAGGAGGAGGTAATTCCTTATGACAGCAGAACCGATACTACACTACTCACCCACATTACAAGATAACACAATAATAGATCAAATCACTTAGATCCACTCTTACTTAAAGATTGTCTTACTTGTTTTCGGCTCTAAACAAACCGAAAAACTTAACTCTAACCGTTTTTTGGTCTTTCTTTTTCCCACTCCCCATTTTAATTAGTCATATTATTATAATTATTAATAATCATTAATGCGATTTATTTTTTTTAAATTGGGTAACGTTTTAAAAACCGTCTTTAATTATTTTCCATGTGAAATAATTTTATAATAATCAACACAACAAGAACAACAGGGTAAAAAAAAACAAATATACAACAAATAAATGTGACCATAGCCCATAAAACTTATTTTCCTACTTACCTACAACATTTGTTTGTATTTTTAAGTACTTTCAATGGATTTTTATTAAATATCAAAATTTACCTCCATTTTACCTTCATAGAAAGTTTGAAATTTGCGGACATTTTTTTGTCCCTCATCCTCGCTTTGGTTCTTTAAATCAAAGCGCCCTTTTTCCAAAACTTTGATACGTTAGTTTTTTTTTGGGGGGTAGGGGGACTTTTAATGTGATTTACAACATATTTTAGTTTCGATGACTTAATTAAAAGTACTAGGCTGAAAAAAAAATGTCGGCAGCCATCTTGTCTTGCCAAATTTCCAACTTTCTGTGAAAGTAAAATGGAGAAAAAATTTTATATGCAATAAAAAGCCACTGAAACTACGTAAAAATACAAACAAATGTCACAGGTAAGTCGGAAAATAAGTTTTATGGGCTACGGTCACATTTATTTGTTGTATATTTGTTTTTTTTGGACCCAGTTGTTCTCGTTGTGTTGATTGTAAAATATACCATATAAATTATTTCCCATGGAAAATAATTAAAGACGGTTTTTAAAACGTTACCCAATTTAAAAAAATTAAATCGCATGAATTAATATTATTAATAATTATAATATTATTAGTAATTATAATAATATCACTATTGACAATACTATTGCGTATATATTAGAAAATATACTGATACAAATTATAAATGTTAATTTATTAGAACCTCTTTATTAAATTAATATGCAAATTAGGAAAATCTACCACTGTTGTTGGTTGTTTGTAGCTTACTATATGGTATGTCAATATGGTAGAATTAAAACAAATAAGCATAACCCGTTTTGATGTTAATATATTTAGGATAGATGAAAAGAACTTTCGCATTTATTCATATATATCTATATCTTTGCAGCAGTCTTGGCAATGTCTTCTATGTATTTGTTCCAATTAATTTTGCCTGTGAATTTTAGGCCGAGGAGTTTGAATTATGAACTCTCAGATAGTGGTTTGAAAGGTTTCTTATAATTGTAAAAAGAAATGAGCTTTGGCTTACTAGCATAACGTGTTACCATCCGCTTAGATTAAGAAATTGTGTTGAGTATATGTGCATTCGTTCTGCTCACATGTCTAGAATAGAGCGTGGTGTCATCAGTAAGTATATCCATTTCGGACATAATTTTATCAGTGATCTTGTTTATGAATATCAGAAAAAATAAAGGTCTAAGGATCGACTCCTGTGCCACAGTCGTATTAATGTCACCTTGTTTTGATGTACGGCCATCCGGGGAAACCTGGACTTGTTTTTAACTAAGAATGATTTTATTATATTAAATATTTGTCCAGTAATACAGTATGATTTAATTTTCATGAGAATACCTTACTGCCATATCTTGTCGAAGTGCATGGTATATCGGTTCAGAGATAATCATCAGGATATTCACAGTAGAACAGGCTTGCCTAAATCCATACTGTCAGTCAAAAAATAATTTAGCATTTATAAGGTGGTTGGTTGATTAACGATTCAAATATATTAGCGAGGGGGGAGGGGAGACTGATGGGGTGATAATTAAGCAGGTCAGTTCTTTCACCAAATTCCTGAACACTGGAACCACAGAGGCAATTTTCCAGCTATCTGTGAAGCAAGATTCGGCAAGACATTTTTGAAGAGAGAACAGGGGCTAGCTCAGCAGAGTATTTCTTTATTAATAGAGCAGGGATAATATCAGGTCCATACACTAGGGGTTTTTACCCCGCCCAATAAACCGGTATTGTCCGTGCCCTCGGGTCTGGATTCATGCCGGTCTATCGGTTGTCCATCCTATGCAGTTCTAGGAGGTGCACCCTCGCAGGCTTTTCCTTCCCACCCTTTGAGAGGAGGTTAGCTTATTGCTAATCGCCTGAGGCACCCCTACCGGGGAATGCCTACGGGGCTGCCCAGGCAATTTTTAAATGGCCAGAGTGCTCAAATTCTCAAGCGCTGGTTTTTTCCCCACTTTCCCGACCTTATGTCACATCTTACCTTGTGGGAGGAAGATAAATAGAATCAGGTCCATACCCTACTACTACTACTACTATTACCAATAATAATAATAATAATACAATTTAATGGAGAAATGGAATCCTTACGATTGGAGGTGCAAGGGACCACGTAAATTGGTGGAAGTTAACGATACATATTACTCATGGTTTGATAACGATACAATGAGGAGTTGGAAGAACATATGTTTGCCGAATTACAATGATAAAGTGAAGATAGCAATTGAAGAGAATTGCTGGCACGACCAAAGACCAAGATGTTAGTGGACTAAAGTGGAGCTCTATTTTATCTATCTCTGGATCTTATTTTTTTACTGACTTCTTTGTTGTCTTGTTTGGTTTTTCTCATACTCACTTGATTATGTGTCATAAAGGAATAACATCATAAATGTCAGAAAATGGTGATTCTTCATCTATTCGACAGGAGTCTATACACCTGGGGGGTCTAGTATACTACTAAAACTCTGCGAATCTTGTGTGTTAACTTGTTTCTCTCCGTGCACACTGACTGACGTCATCGTTTGTGGCATCATCCAACGAAACAGATATGGAGAAAATTCATCAGCGGTGGATGACGTCACTTAAAGAGGATATCATCCATTAAAAGAGATGAGGGATAAATCTGAACGGTCAATGACGTCACAAAATTATGAGGTCATCTAGTTGACCCTTGACACGATGCATCACATATCATCTACTACTTGAATTTTAATTTTGTAAATTGATACTGTAAAAGGGTTACATGTTTTGTTAATATTGTGAAACATGTAAAAAACATTTCAAATAGGAATGTTTTTTACATGTTTTGTTAATATTGTGAAACATGTAAAAAACATTTCAAATAGGAATGTTTTTTACATGTTTTGTTAATATTGTGAAACATGTAAAAAACATTTCAAATAGGAATGTTTTTTACATGTTTTGTTAATATTGTGAAACATGTAAAAAACATTTCAAATAGGAATGTTTTTTACATGTTTTGTTAATATTGTGAAACATGTAAAAAACATTTCAAATAGGAATGTTTTTTACATGTTTTGTTAATATTGTGAAACATGTAAAAAACATTTCAAATAGGAATGTTTTTTACATGTTTTGTTAATATTGTGAAACATGTAAAAAACATTTCAAATAGGAATGTTTTTTACATGTTTTGTTAATATTGTGAAACATGTAAAAAACATTTCAAATAGGAATGTTTTTTACATGTTTTGTTAATATTGTGAAACATGTAAAAAACATTTCAAATAGGAATGTTTTTTACATGTTTTGTTAATATTGTGAAACATGTAAAAAACATTTCAAATAGGAATGTTTTTTACATGTTTTGTTAATATTGTGAAACATGTAAAAAACATTTCAAATAGGAATGTTTTTTACATGTTTTGTTAATATTGTGAAACATGTAAAAAACATTTCAAATAGGAATGTTTTTTACATGTTTTGTTAATATTGTGAAACATGTAAAAAACATTTCAAATAGGAATGTTTTTTACATGTTTTGTTAATATTGTGAAACATGTAAAAAACATTTCAAATAGGAATGTTTTTTACATGTTTTGTTAATATTGTGAAACATGTAAAAAACATTTCAAATAGGAATGTTTTTTACATGTTTTGTTAATATTGTGAAACATGTAAAAAACATTTCAAATAGGAATGTTTTTTAATAGTTTTGTAAATTTCTATCAATAAATAAATATTTTTAAATATCTAATTTATGTTCACAATCGGTTCATGTATACATTTATTTACAATAAAACAGTGAATTTATAATGACCCGATCTAGATGCATAATAATTTTTGTGATCAATATTCCACCTAATAGGTCATGATTACTAAAGTTAGATAATGAGATAAAATGTCTAAGAGATATCAAAAGAAATTACTACAAGCTCAATAAAACTGTTTATCTAATCTTGTTGGATTATAATTTGAAGAACGCTTAAGTTAGCTAGTATGAATTGTGACCTAGGTGGAATCTGCAAATTACGGGCAGGTTGAGATGACGTGTGTTTTGGAAAGGGTAAATTTGTTTCTCATTAATGATTCATGCTCAAAATCATAAACACGTTCGGCAGTGATGGGCCGACATGAAAGGGCTCGGGTTGAATAGTTAAACATAAAACGATATTGAGGCAGTTGTGTGAGTGGTTAACACGAGACGAGGGGACTGACATCACTTGTCTTTTGGTCGAGACACAAGTTTTAAGGTCAGTCGGTTATGGAAGCTGGTGCCAACCGGACAGGCAATTGTGTCTGTTACCTAAAGATGAGTTCGCTATGGAAGCTGGTGCCAACCGGACAGGCAATTGTGTCTGTTACCTAAAGATGAGTTTGCTATGGAAGCTGATGCCAACCAGACAGGCAATTATGTCTGTTACCTAAAGATGAGTTCGCTATGGAAGCTGGTGCCAACCGGACAGGCAATTATGTCTGTTACCTAAAGATGAGTTCGCTATGGAAGCTGATGCCAACCGGACAGGCAATTATGTCTGTTACCTAAAGATGAGTTCGCTATGGAAGCTGATGCCAACCGGACAGGCAATTATGTCTGTTACCTAAAGATCAGTCCACAATGGAAGAGCAAAGTGTGCAGATGGCTGTTACCTAGGCAATTCACAGATGGATTGGTAGCGATGCGGACTGTATGCGATATGATCCGAAGCATAATCGGGGTCCCCGAATGAGACCCGACTGAGTGACCTGACGTGCGTCCATCATAATCCATAATTGAGTCAGAGTGATTGAAAATAGCTGCAAGTCGAGTGTTAATGGAAAAATAGATATGTGAACCTTCTCCCAGATTTAATAGGAAAAAATAAAAGTAATTTACGTGACTCTCTCTCAAGATGTGATCGCCGAGTTTGTTTCCTTTGCATGAAAACAAAGTTTATCCGCAGAACAGGTACACCACCTTAAGAGATCACGAGCGAGAAAAGATAAAAGAACGCCAAGAAGAGATGTAATAAAACTTACGGCACAGCATCTATACGACGATCGAGGGGTAAGGAGATGAAGACGACTAGAGAAGAAATCGATGGTAACTTTTGTACTCTATTTTAGTGAAGAAACATTTAAACGTTTGTGTATCATCGCGTGCTGATGGGCTGCCATGTAGGAAGCGCACACCCGCATGAATCCCCACCACAAGGAAATGAGTGTCCCATTGGAGACGACACTGAAAGCCCCATCGTGACACACATAATGAAATGTGCCAGTAGAAGGCAAGGACGCTCTCACGGGTCCTAATCTGATACAGTGTTGAAAAAGACTAGAAATGTATAAAAGTTGTTTAAAACATGTATAATTTGGAGAAAACCTATAAAGTGTTAAAAAAACGTTGAGAAAAGTATAGAAGTTATATAGGAAAAACATTTAAAGAATATTATAAGTTAGTGGTGATCAGTTTAAAGGCTTAAGAACCATTGTTAAAAATTGAGATCAAACTTTCGTGAACAATTATGCTTTGTGTGGTAATTAAAGGAGTTCTAATTTATTTCGAGAAGCTTTGCCAACGTTTCGAACTAGCTTTCGAGTTCGAGAAATTTTTAAGAGACTTTTCGTGGCAATCATTTTGAGGGACATCGTTACATATAGACAGTGCTGTTTATTGTTGGCCAACGGTATAAAAGGAAAACAAGACCGAATGGAGAAGTTTCTAAGTAAATAAAATCGACTTGCCGAGAAAGAGAGAGAAGTGGGCAATAGTTATAATTGAAAATGCATTTCATGTACTTTTAAAACATTTATTTAACGCGACCCGAAATTAGTAAGGGAAAGGTTGGAATAGGTAAGAAAAAGGCAGGAAAAATGTGTTGATCATGGATGTAAAATGGTAGATGAAAAGTAAATTAATATAAACTAGCAGACATGTCGCCTATTCCTAGTGACAATGAAATGTTTAGTGAAGGTCACATCTCACATAAGGATGAATGTAACAACGTAACGTGTCTCGTTATGTAAATATTAAATCATGGGGTATCTTTCAGAATGATCAGTACGCTGAAAACGCTCAAAAAAACAAATATACAACAAATAAAAGTAACTGTCGTCGATAAAAGTTAATTTAAAACTGACCTGTGATATTTGTTTGTATTTTTAAACCGTTCCAACTGCTATTTAGTAGAAATCAATAGTTTTGTAACACAAACTTGCAAATACAAAATGGCGCTTGCTCGTAAGAGAGTGAGTAGAAGACGCCATCTTGTATAGAAAAAAGTACTAGTTGAAAATGAACAATAATTTTTTTTTTACATCTAATAAAAACCCATTTATAGTACGTAAAAATACAAACAAATATCATAGGTAAGTAGACAAATATCTCTTCTCGACGTAGGTTAAACTCACTTGTTGCATATTTATTTTTATAACCCCGTTCTCGTTAGTTTTTTGGACCCCGTCCGCGACTGTACTGATCATTCTGAAAGATACCCAAATCATGTTTTTAAACAAAAGCGACCGTATGAAAAAAATATTCTTTTATAAAAACAATATTATATACTTATTCAGCGTTATATTCTTACTCACTGTACAAAAAAGTAGAACAAATTATCCACTAAAACATTAGGTACTGATATCGATCCTGACTCAGTTTTCATGAGGTTCGACTCGGAAGCATTCGGCTGTCCTACGCAAACGCCCAAGAGTTGACGAGCCGATTAGTACCAGACGACAATTTTGATATGGTGCTGCGTCCTATGATAATAATGTTTTGCTTGTTTTGTTTTTGTTGTTGTTAGGGTTAGGGGTTAAGGTTTAGGGTTAAAAATATTTATTTGATAACAGTAATTTCGCTCTGTTTTGCTTGTTTTATTTGTTTTGTTGTTTAAAAAATTTTCTTGCAACTATAACTAAAAATTATAGGCCGCAGCAACGTATCAAAATAACAAAAAAATTATTTGATAACAGTAACTTCGCTATGTTTTGCTTTTTTTTTTTTGTTGTTTCTTTTAGAAAATTTCTTGAAAATATAACTTACAATCACAGGACGCAGCACTGTATCAAAATTGTCGTCTGGTACCATTCGGCTCGTCAACACTCGGGCGTTTGCGTAGGACAGCCGAACGCTTCCGAGTCGAACCTCACGAAAACTGGGTCAGGATCGATATCAGTACCAAACTTTAATTACAAGTATTATCTCCCTTGCGAATTATCTGCCCTTGAATTATTATTAAGTAAAAAGATGGACGCTAACTGAACGAATCACTGTTATGATACGAAGAATGGGAAAATACTTGTAATTAAAGTTCTAGTGGATAATTTTTTCTATTTTTTTGTACAGTGAGTAAGAATATAACGCTGAATAAGTATATGATATTGTTTTATAAAAAAATATTTTTTTCGTACGGCCACTCATCAGCATAAGCACCAGATTATAATTTCAACAAAGTCTATTGCGAACTTTTACTAGAAAGACGTATGCATACTGTTCAATATAATGGTCATATAGGCATATGATGTTACAAGGACATAGGATTATAGATGTAAGTACCAGCTGTTAATGAGATTCTGAGAATGTCTGTTAGAGTACCTTGTCGAACTCGGGAATGTTTCTGGCGAACTCGGGAATCTGGACGGAATTTCGAACGGCACACTTTATTAAATCTATAGGGGTAGCATGCTCTCGTTCCGTTCTTCAGTAATTCGCAATTCTTCGTATCGCCCGATGACTATCACCTAGAACTGAATTTTACTTAGTACTACATCCACTACGCCACGGGACCGCAAGGTCGGAGGTTACATCGGCCGAAACGTTGTTGAAAATAACACCCAAGATGAAGAACAGTAGTCTGAATATTCCAAATCATACAAATTATCAATCCTCATCTGAAAATTTCAGAAATATAATTTTTTAAAAGGGAATTATTTTACCTAAAAGAAAAGGCTACGAAAAAAATTAATACGGGATCTTTTAATTTAAACACCTTAAAACGATAAAAAATTAAAAATTAAAAAAATGACAAATTCTTCATCTTTAGTGTAATAAATAAATAAAAAGTTCATTTATAAAAAATAAATAAACAAATAAACTTATTTGGGTAGGTAGAAGAAGAATTTATCTTGCCTTTGGTAACATTTATTTGTTGTCTTTTTTAATATAACTTTCCTTAATTTCAATTACTTAAATCGAGAGCAGACTTATTAATGTGGGGAAAATCCATCAACGTTAATTCTATTGTGAAAAGTAACAAAATAAAAATAAACCGAAAAGAAAAAAAATTGTATTGATTGGGGGGGGGGGCAATAAAATGACAATTTGGTGTTTATTTTTTAAATAGAAGGTGAAATATCTATTTTAAAATGATTGCGATTGATTGGTTCATTTGAGTCTCTTCTATTGGCGTCCGTGGCGGCTCTGGCGATTAAATGATTGATCCTAATGTAGAAAATATTGTTTTCTTAGAAATCGTAGAAAGATATTTTTCTTATAGCCAACATAAATTAAACTTAAATGGACGAAGAGAATTTGCTCAAATCGAAATGTCTATGTGAAATAATTTTTTTTTTTTTTTTTGGGGGGGGGGGGAGATTTTTTGAAATCTGAGATTCATACTTTTTGGGCATCTTTTACGAGACTCAGCAGAGTAAAAACGCTAAAAAAACAAATTACAACAAATAAAAGTAACTGTAAGCTCTAAAAGTTAGTTTCAAACTTGCATGTGCTATTTGTTTGTATTTTAAACCCGTTTGAAGTGCTATTTATTAGAAATTAAAGTTCGACAGACGTCAGCGAAGAAAACAATATGGCCGCTCTACGTAATAATATAGAGCGACTCGCCGGCATTTATATTTGAGAAAGTAGATGTTTTAAAAAACAAGAAATTTTTTTTAACATCTAATAAAAAGCCATTTATACTACGTAAAAATACAAACAAATTACATAGGTAAGTAGAAAAATGTCTATTCTAGACATAAGTCAACTTTACTTGTTGCAAATTTATGTTTTTAAACTCTTTCTCGTTCTTTTTTTGGACCCCGTTCGCGCCTCTGCTGAGCGTCGTAACATATACCCTACTTTTTTTATAATCACGGAATTCAGATTTTTGTTGCATCGCAATAAAAATTAGATTATTTGACTTTAAATTTTAATTATTTAAAATAAAGTCATTCAATGCTGCAACAGCAACAAACAGAAGAAAACGTGTGAAAAATCTTACCTTTCATCCCAATTCAATACGAAATAAAAGAAACAAGAAAATGATTTCTATTTCTTTAATAATAAACAAACACACACTAAAAACAGTAGGTAATCATGAAGCGGTGTAAATCATTACTTCGTTCCTTCTGTAAAAAAGTCCGTCAGTTTGTTTTTAAAAAAATGGATGGATGGTTGTGCCGACTGATGGATGCAGCCTTAGGAGCGAAGTCGAACGAGCGCATTTATGGTCGGGTAGTTCAAAACCTATATTAGGTTCTACCAATCTACTATTCTCTTTCGAGTCAGACATCAGCTTTGGTCTTTTGGCTAAGATGAAAGTGTAGTATCTGTTCCGATGGATACTACACCCTACAGACCGGTATCGTCTTGGCCTTCGGGGCTTGATGACGCCGGTCTGTGGGTTTGTCCTGTGCAGTTCTAGGAGGTCCACCCTCCCAGGCTTTGCCTTCTCACCCTTTGAGAAGGTGTTAGTTTTTGCTAATCGCCGGGGAATGCCGACGGGGCTGATCAGGCATTTTTTGTAGGCCAGAGTGCTCACTTTCTCGAGTGCTGGCTTTCCAATCCCATATTCCGACCTTGTGTCACATCTTTCTGCTGTGGGAGGATGGTAAATACAAACAAACCAAGCGTTCTCTTTTTTTTCCATACTGGTGTTTATAATTCCTGTGGTCAGGAGGAGATAAGCCTCAATTGTGTTCCTTTTCTTTTGCCTTTTATAAAACATTTGTTTATTTTTGTTTACTTTTAACTCGTTTATTTCAAAATTGCCGTTCTTTGTTCGAATTCTTGTAAAACTGTATTTTTGTCTTCTTTTTAAGTGATTTAACTTCTCTTTATTATCTAAGGTAGAAAAATGTTTATTTTGCTTAGAATCTCTTCAATTTAGTCATTTATCTGCGTATCCCCTAATTGTTGCTCACAAAACACAAATCCTCCTTCTCTGCTTCCGAAATGCGTGTGCACAGGTTTTAATACTACTTTTCTCTGTGCATCTAATTAAACACGGGATGCATTTACAGTCTTCTGCTATCACTCCCCCTTAATATTCGTTCCATCATTTGAAGAAAGGTCCCATTTGCCGTTTTAACCTTCATTCTATTTTTCCACGGATTCAGTGCTTTATTGACTACTAGCGGTACCCGTCGCCCGGCGTTGCACGGGAGAAAGTACTACCTATTGCATAAAAAAGAAACCGCCTATTGTTCTCCCCCCCCCCCCGCTCTACCGTGTTGAAAAGGTTTTACTACCACCTATATGGAGTTGGTATTTCGGAGAGTCGTGGCGGCCGGGCCGAATGTAATATTCAGTGTTTGTTTGGAAAGAAGAATAACAGATATACTAAAACACGCTCGAGTGAATAAGTGCAATGTAATTGTGAGTTCAGTAGCCCGTGATGCATGTGGTTATTTTCCTATTCTCCGAGAAGGTACAGGGGAAAAAACGTCTCTACTTTATATATTAGATTGAGACTTCAGTCCTAGTATTAACTAAGGCCCTATAACTTTGAAGAGAGCAAAATAACAGATGCCAGTTGTTAATAGGGTTTTTATTTACTCCTCCCCAGGAGTTAGGCACGAGACCAGTTTTATCTTACTCCCACAAGTAAGATGTGACCCAAGATCGGGTCGAAAAAGTGGGGTTTGAAAAGCCAGCGCTCGAGAGGTGAGCACTCTGGCCATTTAAAAATTGCCTGGGCAGCCCCGTCGGCATTCCCCGATAAAGGGCGCCTCAGACAGTAAGCAATAAACTTACTCCTCCCCAAAGAGGGGAGGCAAAGCCTTGGAGGCTGGACCTCCTAGAACTGCACAGGACAGGCGTGCAGTATCCATCGGAACAGATACTACACTTTGAGGGTTGCTGCATAGATATCCCTTCTATTGGCCTTGTTGGATATTAAAAAATAGGGTTACCAAGTTTTAGTTAAAAGTACAAACTTCTTATTCTACAATTCAAGTAAATTTTATTCCAACAATTTTATCAACACAAAGAAAGGTCCAGAAAAAGTGTGGAAATTTCTGGATGTTTTTCTAAGTAAGTCAACGGTTACTTCCCTTTGTTGAAGGGTCGGGGGGCCCTACGTGCAGGTCGAAGGTCATATGGATATTGCGTGGGTGTTATGCCGTGAAGGCCATGGTGTGTCACGTGATTTCTATTTTTAGCAATGATGCATTGTTGTGTCTGGAGATATCGGCGCGAAATTTAGTTAGAACAGACTCGCACGCCAGATTGAAAACACCTGCGAACTGTTTCTCCGTCCACGTGGGGACGTTAAATTTGTAAAGAATTTCTACTTGAGGAAATTCAGGAGATAAAATTATCTCTGGGCAAGAATTGCTATTTTTATAAGAACAGAGTTTGACGCCGAGGTCGACACATGTTAAAACTATTTCTCCGTCCACGTGGGGACGTTAAATTTGTAAAGAATTTCTGCTTGAAGAAATTTAAGAGATATGATATCTCTTGGCTGAATTGCATGTTGTTTATGAAATATTTCCCCTCGGTCAAGAATATTATCCTTGGGAAGTTGTTTCAAGCCAGATACTTGAAATGAGAAGATGGAGAATGTGAGCGAGACAAGATGTACTCCATGCAAGAAATTGCCTATGTTGAAGAGCTTGGCTCCCGAGAACTGAAATACTTTGCAACACAGATCGATTCGAGAGATATAACTGTGCCAGTTTTATCCGTACATTCGCGCGTGATTGCCATGCAAGACAAAGATGGAGAATTGAACGAGACAAGATGTACTCCATGCAAGAAATTGCCTATGTTGAAGAGCTTAGCTCCCGAGAATTGAAATACTTTGCTGTCGAGAAGATTCTAATAAGAGATTAAGAATCATAGAGATTGATCGTCTTTGCAACACCGATCGATTTGAGATATACATTGATTGCCATTCAAGACAAACGAGGAAAATAGCGAGTATTATGTTTATTTGAAATGTGTACTGTTCTTGTGACGTATATATTACGTTGGACTTGTTAAAAGAAAATTATTGAAGAAAAAGAAGAAAAAAAAGAACTTTCTGACAGACGTTTGATAAAATAAAAAAAGAGTTATTTTTATCGTGGAAATTATGTTGGACTTCGGCACGGTTTGTTAATTTTATTTCTTTTGATTGTAACTTTGGTGTAAAGAAAAAAAGAGACTTTTGATTGATTTGTAAGAATACGGACTTTATAGTAAGTGCATGTTTTAAAAGGATTTATTCCTTAACTTAGATTGTGTCAATTTTTGTTGTATCTAACTTTAATGTCCAGAAGTACTGATGTGTATTTTTTTGAGTTTTATTTTTTTTGTATGTTATCCAGGAATAATTTATTTATTCCAGCTTTGGAAAAAAAAAGCAGTCCTGGCTACCTTTTTTTGTAAATAAAACTATATTTTAACTTTTACGAACATCTTGTATTACTCCATTCCTTATCTCTTGTTATAGTTTTTTTATGATAATTGTCCTAGATAACATAACCATCGTTTAGAGCGGTTTTTCGTTAACACCCACGAAAATTCCGACATTCTGCTTTTTTTTGTTGCCATTAAAAGCATTTTGTTTTCTTGTGGGTACCATTTTCGTTTTACAATGAACGTATTGAGAACGATATACTGGAATAATTAATTTCTTTCTATTAAAAGCATTCTACTTCTTGTTTCATATTTCGCGTGTTGGAAAAAATACTCGAAAATGTGCTACTAGTTTGGATTTGGATTAATTTTCTTCTATTGCTATTTTTTGGTACTAAGTCAATGAAGGAACTTACTTCGAGTGATAATCTCCTTTCTGCCTTTGGCGCCTAGTTGCGTGTATCAGACGTGTTGCACGGGATTCGGCGGCCCATCATTACAATTAAAACATAGTCAAATACAGGATGTTCAGGTTTTAATGCTGTTTTAAGCTGACTGCTTTTTTTTCTTTTTCTTTTTATGTAGTTTATGTGAAAATTGCATTTTTGAAAGTCTGATCGCCATTTTTGTTCGCCACGTGGAGTCATTTTTGTGAATTTCCCGCGTATTCTAAGTCGCCATTTTTGTGAACTGTTGAATGTTGGATATTGAATGATTTTGTGTAATTATTTTTCCCTTGAGAATTTTGCTTTGACTGACAAGTGGAATTGTTAGAATTACATTTGAACGACTTTGGTTAACTATGGTACAGCCTTTTTCCATTTTTTTGTAGGAATCTTACTTAGATAATTTTACGTTGTCATTTTCCCGCCATTGAGAAGACGTTTGGCGCCTATTTTAGGTTAGCCCACACCTGATCGCCATATTGTATTTTGTTCATAATGGCGTCTACCCCCACTGTTAATCTCCTTGTAGAAAGGCGAGATATTGTAAAAATCAAAATTGATACTATTATTGATGTTCTTGGGGGTGGCGAGGGGGAGAACCGGGAATTTGTTTCTTCCCAGAAGGTTAGGGTTAAAGAACTCTTTGCGTCCATTGATTCGCTCAATGAGCAGATCACAAGTGCCTATATTGAGAGTGAGTCTCGCGAAGAGATGTCTGAGAACTGTCGGAGCGAAACGTTATATCGTATCCATGTGGATCGACGTTTCAGCGAATTGGAGAGCATGTGGAAGGATGAGGGCTCCCCACATAATAGAGAAGGGGAGAAGTCTAAAGCGTCCCTTTGTGGTGTGACACCAAAACTTGTCTGTCCTGTTTTCGACCCCATGAGTTTGGAACGCGACAGATTGGCATATCTCAACTTCTCGAAGGATTTCGAAAATTGCGTGTCAAATATAACCAGTGAGTCCACGAGGTTGATTATTCTGAAAAATCACCTCAGGGGCTATGCCCACCGAATAGTGGGACATCTTTCCATTTCGGACGCCAACTTTGAGGCAGCGATGGAGATCCTAGATAGAGAATTTTTAGATAAAAAGTTTATTGTAAACTCTATTTTTAAAGATCTCCATAGTGCTAAACCTCTTGGGGATTCAGATACTAACTCGGTGAAGAGCTTTCTAACTAAGGTGAAAGCTCAAATATACGAGCTGAAAAACTCCTTTGGTATGGATTTTCTAGAGGAGGAGGCCCCCGGCAATCTGTTGCTAAGTAGCATTATTTTTGAAAAACTTCCTATTTCTGTGAGACGGGAACTGATTCATACCGTCAATGGTAATTACCCATCTCTGGGAGATATCTTTGATAATTATTCTGAGGTGTTGCGCACGTTGGACATCGTCAAACCCAGGATGGTTAAAACTGTAAAGCCCGTCGCCAAACCGCGTTCGTCTGGTTCCTTTAGATTCAGGCCCGCTAGTGCTGTTAAGAAGCCCTCCACTTTGGAGAACTTTTTTGTAAAAACTAAACCCAGTCGACATAAGTGCTTCCTTTGCAGTAGTGACGGCCATATTGCTTACTATTGCGGGAAGTATCCCTCTCTAAGGGATCGGTTACAACGATGCCAATTGGCTAAGTTGTGTACCCGTTGTACTAGCCCGTTCCATAACGCCGAGGCGTGCCCGGTAAAAGTGGTTGTCTCCGCCCCTGTTGGAAATGTAAAAGTTGCGAACATGCAGGTGCGTTATGCCCTGACTTTGACAAGTCTCGGCTGGATACTAACCCCTGTCTCCAGGTGGGAGAAGTGAATCTTCTCCTGCCTATAATTAAAATTGACGTGGTCAATGATGGAGTTGTGGAATCTTTCAATTGTCTGTTGGATTCAGGGAGCCAGCGCTCCTATTTGTCTGATGTAGTTCTGGACCTTTTGAATTGCTGCTCTATGCCTGTAAAGAGAAAAGACTTCTTTATTAAAACTTTTCTCGGAACGGCCAGAAGGAGCCTAAATGAACTCGAGTTGCGGGTCAAAGTGCCGAACTCTGAGTGTGTCATACCCTTTTTGGTGGACGATGGCTTGGACTTTCAGTTTCACGTCAGGGGTCTGTCTACTGCTATTGAGAGTATTATTGCAGGTGGGGGGAAATTGGCTGCCGACTTTTCAAATGTTGAAAATGATTGTATTACTGTACATGGTTTGGTAGGTGTTGACCTACTTATGTATTTGGGACCCATGAAGTTGTCTCCCTTCATGAATGGGTCTGTTTTTGAGTTTCCTCAAGGAATTGTGCCTTTTGGAGATATGTCCAATTTTGTGAGTCCTGTTATGAAGAAAACGGATGCCTCCGTTGTTGGCGCGAATTACAGCCAAGTTGTGTCCGAACACTCACGGTGTCTTATGACACATGTTTATTTTGTGCTTGAGCCGAAGTCTCAATATTTCGACCCTTTCGATAGTTTTGTTGATTCTTCTGTGGAAAGAGCCGTGGACAAGCTCTTTAGTTTGGAAACACTAGGAGTTACTGAGAACTCTGTAAGTGATTATGACAAGAATAAAATTGATGCCTTTCGCAATTCGATCTCGTACCGAGACAGTTGCTACTATGTTAGTTTGCCATGGGACGAGGGAAAGTTGCCTTCTGTTCCTTCCAACCATCAAGTGTCGTTGAACGTGCTTGATAAGGTTGTCACTCGTTTGACGAGGCAGGGTCTATATGAGGACTACTGCCAGGTTTTCTTAGAGCAGGAGAGGGAGGATATTATTGAGAGAATGGAAGTGAATCCAGAGGATTTCACTCATTATACTTGGATTCCTCACCGTCCGGTTATTAAGGCTAATGGTCAGAGTACCACAAAGATAAGGCCGGTGTTCAACTGTTCGTTGCGAACAGGTGGACATCCCTCTCTAAATGATTGTGTCTATCCGGGAATTAACCTTTTCACGGATATGCTAGAGTTATTGTTGAAGTTTCGTATGGACCGTTATGTCCTGTTGGCTGACGTCCGTAAGGCCTTTCTCATGATTCGGTTGGATACCGAAAGAGATAAGAATCGGTTTTGCTTTTTTGTGAAATTGAATGATAAACTGGTATGTTATCGTTACAAAACATTTATTTTTGGGTTTGTGGCCAGCCCATTTATTCTCAACTTCGTCATTAGACATCATGTTGAAAAATACCCTCATAGTTTATGTAGGGATATGCTTATGGAAAATTTTTATGTGGATAATCTTATAAAAACTCACAATTCACAAAAAACTTTGTTGGACCTATACCTGAATGCAATGAGTATCATGCAGGATGGTAATTTTTCATTAAGGTCCTGTAATTCCAATAGTGATGCTTTGACCACTCGAATGAGAGCTGACAAAAGTTTTGTCACCCATGATTCTCCTCTGGAGAGGGTGTTGGGTTATGAGTATGATCCTGTGCAGGATAATTTGCATGTGGCGGTCGGTTCCTTGGATGTGCCGGCTGATACAAAAAGAGGCATCCTATCGCAGAACTCTTCCATATTCGACCCTTTGGGGCTTGTTTTGCCTGTGACTATCAAGGGAAGGGTAATACTCAGTGAGATATGGAAAACTCAGGTGTCATGGGATCAGAAGATACCGGAGAGTTTGCAGCTCACTTGGAACAAGTTGTTTCCTGAGTTGATGAATCTGCATAGTGTGAGGATCCCCAGATGTGCTGTTGATTCCTCTGCGCCTGCCACGTTAATAATCTTTTGTAATGCTTCATAACAAGCCTTTGGATTTGCGGCTTACATTTTCCAGTATGGGGCTGCTAAATTAATATTTTCCAAGGCTAAGGTGGCTCCTTTGGCAAAGAGAACTTTGCCGTCACTTGAGTTGTTGTCCGTCTTTTTGGCGATGAAATGTATTCCTAATCTTTTGAAGGTGTTTCAAAAGGATGTGGTCAAGAAAATGGTGGTTGCGGTGGACGCACAAGTCGTGTTGTCCTGGATTCTGTCCAAGACAGTTGTGACAAAGAGTATATTTGTCCGAAATAGGTTAAAAGATATTCGAGTGGGAGTGGATAAATTGTGTGAACAGGGTTTGGAAGTGATGTTCAGGTATGTGAACACTTCTGACAACCCTGCCGACCTGATCACCAGGGGTATTTCTTTGGCGGGATTCAAATCTCTATTGCTCTTTTGGTTGTCGGGGCCACAGTGGCTGGTCAGTGAGAATTTTACCTGGCCAGTGTATGATTTGAACTGTTTGAGTTCTGACAGTCAGAGGTTAGTGCTGACTAATGCCATCTCTGTGGCTCCTGTGATTCAGGAATTGTCACCGGTAGTGGATTTTAAGAGATTTTCTTCTTTGGGAAAACTCATGAGAGTTTTGTCCTACGTGTTTAAGTTTGTATTGAAGTTGCGGAAATCCATGAAAGAACCAGGCCAAGTGGCCAAAATTTATTTGATTAAGTTGGAGCAGTCCTTGCTTCTTCCCCGGGAAAAGTCCTTTTTGTTGAACCCCTCCAACCGTGAGATTCCTCCGTTGGTGGCGAAGTTGGATCTTTACCTGGATGATAAAAGTTTGATAAGGTCTGGGGGAAGGATTGGTAAAGCCAGCCTTTACCCTCCGGAAATTTTACATCCGATTTGTTACCTCGAGGCAGTCATATAACTGATTTGATTGTTATGGACTGTCATCTCAAATGTAAGCATTTGGGTATTGCAGCTACCCTCAGCAAACTCCGTTTGTCAGGTTTCTGGATACATAAATCCAGGCAGGCAGTGAAGTCGGTTATCTCTGCCTGTGCTCTGTGTAAAAGATACAATGCCGTATCTTTCAAATACCCCAAGGTAACCAATTTACCTAAGCACAGAGTTAATTTTGTGAAGCCCTTCAACCATACCGGGATAGACTTTACTGGTCACTTGTGGGTTGAAGATGAAAGGGGACCGCAAAAAATGTATATATTGCTTTTTACGTGCTTCAATGTGAGGGCGGTTCATTTGGAGTTAGTGAGTGACATGTCTACTCGCTCAGTGATATTATCATTGGTGCGATTTTTTAACATTTATGGGGTGCCTTCCCATATATACTCAGACAATGCTAAATCATTCGTTGTTGGATGCGGTTTGATTAAGCAAGTGCTGGTGTCTGACGAGTTCGAAGAGAAGTTTAGTACCTTTGACATCAAGCACCAGACGATACCTTTATATTCTGCTTGGTTCGGCAGTGTTTGGGAGCGTCTTGTTAAGACGGTGAAGGTTTGTCTTTATAAGTTAGTGAGTCGGCAGAAGTTGGGTTATTTTGAACTTCTTTCTGTGTTGTCTGATATACAGAATGCTATTAACTCACGTCCTCTAACTTATAGATGTTCTGGAGATGATGGTTTGGATATTATATCTCCAAACGCGTTTATTCGCCCGTATTGTAATAGTACTGTTTTTATAAATTCTGAAGAATGTTTTCTTGAGAATTCTCCTCCTTCTAGGAGTGACCTTTTGGAGAAGCTGAAACAAAGGGATCTTCTCTTACAGAGATTTAAGGTTTTATGGTACGAAGAATACCTGCTCGGCTTGAGAGAACTGAGTGGTGATCTGATTTTGGTGATGTCATCGCCCATATTGGTCCTTGGGTAGAGTGATAGGTTTGACTCCAGGTGATGATTCTCATATTAGATCTGCCCTGATTAAGAAGGCAGATGGTTCCTCTCAGGAACATTCTTTGAGACACCTTTTTCCGATGGAGTTGTCGGTTACTCATTCCCATCAGGCCTCGGAGGTTCCCGAAGAGCCTTGTGGTTCCGAGGTTCCTGATGTGGTCCAGCCGGATGTTGCTGGTGGAGATCATGCCTCGACTTCCAATTCTAGACCCATTCGAACTCACAAGAAGGTGAGTGAAATGGATGATTATTTGTGGTATTGATGTGTACATGAGACATGTATAAACATTGTACATTTTTTTTCTTTGTCGGGAGAGTGTGGAAATTTCTGGATGTTTTTCTAAGTAAGTCAACGGTTACTTCCCTTTGTTGAAGGGTCGGGGGGGCCCTACGTGCAGGTCAAAGGTCATATGGATATTGCGTGGGTGTTATGCCGTGAAGGCCATGGTGTGTCACGTGATTTCTATTTTTAGCAATGATGCATTGTTGTGTCTGGAGATATCGGCGCGAAATTTAGTTAGAACAGACTCGCACGCCGGATTGAAAACACCTGCGAACTGTTTCTCCGTCCACGTGGGGACGTTAAATTTGTAAAAAATTTCTACTTGAGGAAATTCAGGAGATAAAATTATCTCTGGGCAAGAATTGCTATTTTTATAAGAACAGAGTTTGACGCCGAGGTCGACACATGTTAAAACTGTTTCTCCGTCCACGTGGGGACGTTAAATTTGTAAAGAATTTCTGCTTGAGGAAATTTAAGAGATATGATATCTCTTGGCTGAATTGCATGTTGTTTATGAAATATTTCCCCTCGGTCAAGAATATTATCCTTGGGAAGTTGTTACAAGCCAGATACTTGAAATGAGGAGATGGAGAATGTGAGCGAGACAAGATGTACTCCATGCAAGAAATTGCCTATGTTGAAGAGCTTGGCTCCCGAGAACTGAAATACTTTGCAACACAGATCGATTCGAGAGATATAACTGTGCCAGTTTTATCCGTACATTCGCGCGTGATTGCCATGCAAGACAAAGATGGAGAATTGAACGAGACAAGATGTACTCCATGCAAGAAATTGCCTATGTTGAAGAGCTTAGCTCCCGAGAATTGAAATACTTTGCTGTCGAGAAGATTCTAATCAGAGATTAAGAATCATAGAGATTGATCGTCTTTGCAACACCGATCGATTTGAGATATACAACTGTGCCAGTTGTATCCGTACATTCGCGCGTGATTGCCATTCAAGACAAACGAGGAAAATAGCGAGTATTATGTTTATTTGAAATGTGTACTGTTCTTGTGACGTATATATTACGTTGGACTTGTTAAAAGAAAATTATTGAAGAAAAAGAAGAAAAAAAAGAACTTTCTGACAGACGTTTGATAAAATAAAAAAAGAGTTATTTTTATCGTGGAAATTATGTTGGACTTCGGCACGGTTTGTTAATTTTATTTCTTTTGATTGTAACTTTGGTGTAAAGAAAAAAAGAGACTTTTGATTGATTTGTAAGAATACGGACTTTATAGTAAGTGCATGTTTTAAAAGGATTTATTCCTTAACTTAGATTGTGTCAATTTTTGTTGTATCTAACTTTAATGTCCAGAAGTACTGATGTGTATTTTTTTGAGTTTTATTTTTTTTGTATGTTATCCAGGAATAATTTATTTATTCCAGCTTTGGAAAAAAAAAGCAGTCCTGGCTACCTTTTTTTGTAAATAAAACTATGGTTTAACTTTTACGAACATCTTGTATTACTCCATTCCTTATCTCTTGTTATAGTTTTTTTATGATAATTGTCCTAGATAACATAACCATCGTTTAGAGCGGTTTTTCGTTAACACCCACGAAAATTCCGACAAAAGTTATGAAAACAGGAATTAAACAATAGGTCCTCTACAAATATGATTGAGTCTGAAAGAGAAGAAATATAACGTATGTTCACACTTACATTTACAAAACGGTGATAGTTTATAAATTACGGGAAAAAATTAGGGCGGAAGCAGAGCTAACTTCCTATACAAACAATGTTCTTATCAAACCAGTTATATATCACTCCGCGAATAAGAACATGTGTGTTCTTCACTGAACGACATACTTATCACTCCGCGAGTGAGGACATGTGCGTTCTTCACTGAACCACATGCTAATCACTCCGCGAGTAAGAACACGCACGTTCTTTACTGAACCACATGTTAATCACTCCGCGAATGAGAACACGCGCGTTCTTTACTGAACCACATGCTAATCACTCCGCGAGTGAGAACACGCGCGTTCTTTACCGAACCACATACAAATCACTCCGCGAGTGAGAACACGCAAGTTCTTTACTGAACCACATGTTAATCACTCCGCGAGTGAGAACACGCGCGTTCTTTACCGAACCACATACTAATCACTCCGCTAGTGAGAACACGCACGTTCTTTACCGAACCACATGCTAATCACTCAGCGAGTGAGAACAAGCACGTTCTTTACTGAACCACATGTTAATCACTCCGCGAATGAGAACTCGCGCGTTCTTTACTGAACCACATGCTAATCACTCCGCGAGTGAGAACACGCGCATTCTTTACTGAACCACATGTTAATCACTCCGCTAATGAGAACACGCGCGTTCTTAACTGAACCACATACTAATCACTCCGCGAGTGAGAACACGCGCGTTCTTTACTGAACCACATGTTAATCACTCCGCGAATGAGAACACGCGCGTTCTTTACTGAACCACATGCTAATCACTCCGCGAGTGAGAACACGCACGTTCTTTACTGAACCACATGTTAATCACTCCGCGAGTTAGAACACGCACGTTCTTTACTGAACCACATGATAATCACTCCGCGAATGAGAACACGCGCGTTCTTTACTGAACCACATGATAATCACTCCGCGAGTGAGAACACGCATGTTCTTTACTGAACCACATGATAATCACACCGCGAATGAGAACACGCACGTTCTTTACTGAACCACATGATAATCACTCCGCGAATGAGAACACGCGCGTTCTTTACTGAACCACATGATAATCACTCCGCGAATGAGAACACACATGTTCTTTACTGAACCACATGTTAATCACACCGCGAGTGAGAACACACACGTTCTTTACTGAACCACATGATAATCACTCCGCGAATGAGAACACACATGTTCTTTACTGAACCACATGTTAATCACACCGCGAGTGAGAACACACACGTTCTTTACTGAACCACATGATAATCACTCCGCGAATGAGAACACGCACGTTCTTTACTGAACCACATGATAATCACTCCGCGAGTGAGAACACGCATGTTCTTTACTGAACCACATGATAATCACTCCGCGAGTGAGAACACGCACGTTCTTTACTGAACCACATGATAATCACTCCGCGAATGAGAACACGCGCGTTCTTTACTGAACCACATGATAATCACTCCGCGAGTGAGAACACGCATGTTCTTTACTGAACCACATGATAATCACTCCGCGAATGAGAACACGCACGTTCTTTACTGAACCACATGATAATCACTCCGCGAGTGAGAACACGCGCGTTCTTTACTGAACCACATGTTAATCACTCCGCGAATGAGAACACGCGCGTTCTTTACTGAACCACATGCTAATCACTCCGCGAGTGAGAACACGCACGTTCTTTACTGAACCACATGATAATCACTCCGCGAATGAGAACACGCGCGTTCTTTACTGAACCACATGATAATCACTCCGCGAGTGAGAACACGCATGTTCTTTACTGAACCACATGATAATCACTCCGCGAGTGAGAACACGCACGTTCTTTACTGAACCACATGATAATCACTCCGCGAGTGAGAACACGCACGTTCTTTACTGAACCACATGATAATCACTCCGCGAATGAGAACACGCACGTTCTTTACTGAACCACATGATAATCACTCCGCGAGTGAGAACACGCACGTTCTTTACTGAACCACATGATAATCACTCCGCGAATGAGAACACGCACGTTCTTTACTGAACCACATGATAATCACTCCGCGAATGAGAACACGCACGTTCTTTACTGAACCACATGATAATCACTCCGCGAGTGAGAACACGCACGTTCTTTACTGAACCACATGATAATCACTCCGCGAATGAGAACACGCGCGTTCTTTACTGAACCACATGTTAATCACTCCGCGAGTGAGAACACGCATGTTCTTTACTGAACCACATGAAAATCACTCCGCGAGTGAGAACACGCACGTTCTTTACTGAACCACATGATAATCACTCCGCGAATGAGAACACGCGCGTTCTTTACTGAACCACATGATAATCACTCCGCGAGTGAGAACACGCATGTTCTTTACTGAACCACATGATAATCACTCCGCGAGTGAGAACACGCACGTTCTTTACTGAACCACATGATAATCACTCCGCGAATGAGAACACGCGCGTTCTTTACTGAACCACATGTTAATCACTCCGCGAATGAGAACACGCACGTTCTTTACTGAACCACATGATAATCACTCCGCGAATGAGAACACGCACGTTCTTTACTGAACCACATGATAATCACTCCGCGAATGAGAACACGCACGTTCTTTACTGAACCACATGATAATCACACCGCGAATGAGAACACGCACGTTCTTTACTGAACCACATGATAATCACTCCGCGAGTGAGAACACGCACGTTCTTTACTGAACCACATGATAATCACTCCGCGAATGAGAACACGCACGTTCTTTACTGAACCACATGATAATCACTCCGCGAATGAGAACACGCACGTTCTTTACTGAACCACATGATAATCACTCCGCGAGTGAGAACACGCACGTTCTTTACTGAACCACATGATAATCACTCCGCGAATGAGAACACGCGCGTTCTTTACTGAACCACATGTTAATCACTCCGCGAGTGAGAACACGCATGTTCTTTACTGAACCACATGATAATCACTCCGCGAGTGAGAACACGCACGTTCTTTACTGAACCACATGATAATCACTCCGCGAATGAGAACACGCGCGTTCTTTACTGAACCACATGATAATCACTCCGCGAGTGAGAACACGCATGTTCTTTACTGAACCACATGATAATCACTCCGCGAATGAGAACACGCACGTTCTTTACTGAACCACATGATAATCACTCCGCGAGTGAGAACACGCATGTTCTTTACTGAACCACATGATAATCACTCCGCGAATGAGAACACGCGCGTTCTTTACTGAACCACATGATAATCACTCCGCGAATGAGAACACGCGCGTTCTTTACTGAACCACATGATAATCACTCCGCGAATGAGAACACGCGCGTTCTTTACTGAACCACATGATAATCACACCGCGAATGAGAACACGCACGTTCTTTACTGAACCACATGATAATCACTCCGCGAATGAGAACACGCACGTTCTTTACTGAACCACATGATAATCACTCCGCGAGTGAGAACACGCACGTTCTTTACTGAACCACATGATAATCACTCCGCGAATGAGAACACGCGCGTTCTTTACTGAACCACATGATAATCACTCCGCGAATGAGAACACGCACGTTCTTTACTGAACCACATGATAATCACTCCGCGAATGAGAACACGCATGTTCTTTACTGAACCACATGATAATCACTCCGCGAGTGAGAACACGCACGTTCTTTACTGAACCACATGATAATCACTCCGCGAGTGAGAACACGCACGTTCTTTACTGAACCACATGATAATCACTCCGCGAATGAGAACACGCATGTTCTTTACTGAACCACATGATAATCACTCCGCGAGTGAGAACACGCACGTTCTTTACTGAACCACATGATAATCACTCCGCGAGTGAGAACACGCACGTTCTTTACTGAACCACATGATAATCACTCCGCGAATGAGAACACGCATGTTCTTTACTGAACCACATGATAATCACTCCGCGAATGAGAACACGCATGTTCTTTACTGAACCACATGATAATCACTCCGCGAGTGAGAACACGCACGTTCTTTACTGAACCACATGATAATCACTCCGCGAGTGAGAACACGCACGTTCTTTACTGAACCACATGATAATCACTCCGCGAATGAGAACACGCATGTTCTTTACTGAACCACATGATAATCACTCCGCGAATGAGAACACGCATGTTCTTTACTGAACCACATGATAATCACTCCGCGAGTGAGAACACGCACGTTCTTTACTGAACCACATGATAATCACTCCGCGAGTGAGAACACGCACGTTCTTTACTGAACCACATGATAATCACTCCGCGAATGAGAACACGCATGTTCTTTACTGAACCACATGATAATCACTCCGCGAATGAGAACACGCACGTTCTTTACTGAACCACATGATAATCACTCCGCGAATGAGAACACGCACGTTCTTTACTGAACCACATGATAATCACTCCGCGAGTGAGAACACGCACGTTCTTTACTGAACCACATGATAATCACTCCGCGAATGAGAACACGCGCGTTCTTTACTGAACCACATGATAATCACTCCGCGAATGAGAACACGCACGTTCTTTACTGAACCACATGATAATCACTCCGCGAATGAGAACACGCATGTTCTTTACTGAACCACATGATAATCACTCCGCGAGTGAGAACACGCACGTTCTTTACTGAACCACATGATAATCACTCCGCGAGTGAGAACACGCACGTTCTTTACTGAACCACATGATAATCACTCCGCGAATGAGAACACGCATGTTCTTTACTGAACCACATGATAATCACTCCGCGAATGAGAACACGCATGTTCTTTACTGAACCACATGATAATCACTCCGCGAATGAGAACACGCACGTTCTTTACTGAACCACATGATAATCACTCCGCGAATGAGAACACGCACGTTCTTTACTGAACCACATGATAATCACTCCGCGAGTGAGAACACGCACGTTCTTTACTGAACCACATGATAATCACTCCGCGAGTGAGAACACGCGCGTTCTTTACTGAACCACATGATAATCACTCCGCGAATGAGAACACGCATGTTCTTTACTGAATCACATGATAATCACTCCGCGAGTGAGAACACGCGCGTTCTTTACTGAACCACATGATAATCACTCCGCGAATGAGAACACGCACGTTCTTTACTGAACCACATGATAATCACTCCGCGAATGAGAACACGCATGTTCTTTACTGAACCACATGATAATCACACCGCGAATGAGAACACGCATGTTCTTTACTGAATCACATGATAATCACTCCGCGAATGAGAACACGCGCGTTCTTTACTGAACCACATGATAATCACTCCGCGAATGAGAACACGCATGTTCTTTACTGAACCACATGATAATCACTCCGCGAATGAGAACACGCATGTTCTTTACTGAATCACATGATAATCACTCCGCGAATGAGAACACGCGCGTTCTTTACTGAACCACATGATAATCACTCCGCGAGTGAGAACACGCATGTTCTTTACTGAACCACATGATAATCACTCCGCGAATGAGAACACGCATGTTCTTTACTGAACCACATGATAATCACTCCGCGAATGAGAACACGCATGTTCTTTACTGAACCACATGATAATCACTCCGCGAGTGAGAACACGCATGTTCTTTACTGAACCACATGATAATCACTCCGCGAGTGAGAACACGCGCGTTCTTTACTGAACCACATGATAATCACTCCGCGAATGAGAACACGCATGTTCTTTACTGAACCACATGCTAATCACTCCGCGAATGAGAACACGCACGTTCTTTACTGAACCACATGATAATCACTCCGCGAATGAGAACACGCACGTTCTTTACTGAACCACATGATAATCACTCCGCGAGTGAGAACACGCACGTTCTTTACTGAACCACATGATAATCACTCCGCGAGTGAGAACACGCACGTTCTTTACTGAACCACATGATAATCACTCCGCGAATGAGAACACGCATGTTCTTTACTGAACCACATGATAATCACTCCGCGAATGAGAACACGCATGTTCTTTACTGAACCACATGATAATCACTCCGCGAATGAGAACACGCATGTTCTTTACTGAATCACATGATAATCACTCCGCGAGTGAGAACACGCATGTTCTTTACTGAACCACATGATAATCACTCCGCGAATGAGAACACGCATGTTCTTTACTGAACCACATGCTAATCACTCCGCGAATGAGAACACGCATGTTCTTTACTGAACCACATGATAATCACTCCGCGAATGAGAACACGCATGTTCTTTACTGAATCACATGATAATCACTCCGCGAATGAGAACACGCGCGTTCTTTACTGAACCACATGATAATCACTCCGCGAGTGAGAACACGCATGTTCTTTACTGAACCACATGATAATCACTCCGCGAATGAGAACACGCATGTTCTTTACTGAACCACATGATAATCACTCCGCGAATGAGAACACGCATGTTCTTTACTGAATCACATGATAATCACTCCGCGAATGAGAACACGCGCGTTCTTTACTGAACCACATGATAATCACTCCGCGAGTGAGAACACGCATGTTCTTTACTGAACCACATGATAATCACTCCGCGAATGAGAACACGCATGTTCTTTACTGAACCACATGATAATCACTCCGCGAATGAGAACACGCATGTTCTTTACTGAACCACATGATAATCACTCCGCGAGTGAGAACACGCATGTTCTTTACTGAACCACATGATAATCACTCCGCGAGTGAGAACACGCGCGTTCTTTACTGAACCACATGATAATCACTCCGCGAATGAGAACACGCATGTTCTTTACTGAACCACATGCTAATCACTCCGCGAATGAGAACACGCACGTTCTTTACTGAACCACATGATAATCACTCCGCGAGTGAGAACACGCACGTTCTTTACTGAACCACATGATAATCACTCCGCGAGTGAGAACACGCACGTTCTTTACTGAACCACATGATAATCACTCCGCGAATGAGAACACGCATGTTCTTTACTGAACCACATGATAATCACTCCGCGAATGAGAACACGCATGTTCTTTACTGAACCACATGATAATCACTCCGCGAATGAGAACACGCATGTTCTTTACTGAACCACATGATAATCACTCCGCGAGTGAGAACACGCATGTTCTTTACTGAACCACATGATAATCACTCCGCGAATGAGAACACGCATGTTCTTTACTGAACCACATGCTAATCACTCCGCGAATGAGAACACGCACGTTCTTTACTGAACCACATGATAATCACTCCGCGAGTGAGAACACGCACGTTCTTTACTGAACCACATGATAATCACTCCGCGAATGAGAACACGCACGTTCTTTACTGAACCACATGATAATCACTCCGCGAGTGAGAACACGCACGTTCTTTACTGAACCACATGATAATCACTCCGCGAATGAGAACACGCACGTTCTTTACTGAACCACATGATAATCACTCCGCGAGTGAGAACACGCACGTTCTTTACTGAACCACATGATAATCACTCCGCGAGTGAGAACACGCGCGTTCTTTACTGAACCACATGATAATCACTCCGCGAATGAGAACACGCATGTTCTTTACTGAATCACATGATAATCACTCCGCGAGTGAGAACACGCGCGTTCTTTACTGAACCACATGATAATCACTCCGCGAATGAGAACACGCATGTTCTTTACTGAATCACATGATAATCACTCCGCGAATGAGAACACGCGCGTTCTTTACTGAACCACATGATAATCACTCCGCGAGTGAGAACACGCATGTTCTTTACTGAACCACATGATAATCACTCCGCGAGTGAGAACACGCACGTTCTTTACTGAACCACATGATAATCACTCCGCGAATGAGAACACGCACGTTCTTTACTGAACCACATGATAATCACTCCGCGAGTGAGAACACGCGCGTTCTTTACTGAACCACATGTTAATCACTCCGCGAATGAGAACACGCGCGTTCTTTACTGAACCACATGCTAATCACTCCGCGAGTGAGAACACGCACGTTCTTTACTGAACCACATGATAATCACTCCGCGAATGAGAACACGCGCGTTCTTTACTGAACCACATGATAATCACTCCGCGAGTGAGAACACGCATGTTCTTTACTGAACCACATGATAATCACTCCGCGAGTGAGAACACGCACGTTCTTTACTGAACCACATGATAATCACTCCGCGAGTGAGAACACGCACGTTCTTTACTGAACCACATGATAATCACTCCGCGAATGAGAACACGCACGTTCTTTACTGAACCACATGATAATCACTCCGCGAGTGAGAACACGCACGTTCTTTACTGAACCACATGATAATCACTCCGCGAATGAGAACACGCACGTTCTTTACTGAACCACATGATAATCACTCCGCGAATGAGAACACGCACGTTCTTTACTGAACCACATGATAATCACTCCGCGAGTGAGAACACGCACGTTCTTTACTGAACCACATGATAATCACTCCGCGAATGAGAACACGCGCGTTCTTTACTGAACCACATGTTAATCACTCCGCGAGTGAGAACACGCACGTTCTTTACTGAACCACATGATAATCACTCCGCGAGTGAGAACACGCACGTTCTTTACTGAACCACATGATAATCACTCCGCGAATGAGAACACGCGCGTTCTTTACTGAACCACATGATAATCACTCCGCGAGTGAGAACACGCGCGTTCTTTACTGAACCACATGATAATCACTCCGCGAATGAGAACACGCACGTTCTTTACTGAACCACATGATAATCACTCCGCGAATGAGAACACGCACGTTCTTTACTGAACCACATGATAATCACTCCGCGAGTGAGAACACGCACGTTCTTTACTGAACCACATGATAATCACTCCGCGAGTGAGAACACGCACGTTCTTTACTGAACCACATGATAATCACTCCGCGAATGAGAACACGCACGTTCTTTACTGAACCACATGAAAATCACTCCGCGAGTGAGAACACGCACGTTCTTTACTGAACCACATGATAATCACTCCGCGAATGAGAACACGCATGTTCTTTACTGAACCACATGATAATCACTCCGCGAATGAGAACACGCGCGTTCTTTACTGAACCACATGATAATCACTCCGCGAGTGAGAACACGCATGTTCTTTACTGAACCACATGATAATCACTCCGCGAATGAGAACACGCGCGTTCTTTACTGAACCACATGATAATCACTCCGCGAGTGAGAACACGCACGTTCTTTACTGAACCACATGATAATCACTCCGCGAATGAGAACACGCACGTTCTTTACTGAACCACATGAAAATCACTCCGCGAGTGAGAACACGCACGTTCTTTACTGAACCACATGATAATCACTCCGCGAATGAGAACACGCATGTTCTTTACTGAACCACATGATAATCACTCCGCGAATGAGAACACGCGCGTTCTTTACTGAACCACATGATAATCACTCCGCGAGTGAGAACACGCATGTTCTTTACTGAACCACATGATAATCACTCCGCGAATGAGAACACGCGCGTTCTTTACTGAACCACATGATAATCACTCCGCGAGTGAGAACACGCACGTTCTTTACTGAACCACATGATAATCACACCGCGAATGAGAACACGCACGTTCTTTACTGAACCACATGATAATCACTCCGCGAATGAGAACACGCGCGTTCTTTACTGAACCACATGATAATCACACCGCGAATGAGAACACGCACGTTCTTTACTGAACCACATGATAATCACTCCGCGAGTGAGAACACGCACGTTCTTTACTGAACCACATGATAATCACTCCGCGAGTGAGAACACGCACGTTCTTTACTGAACCACATGATAATCACTCCGCGAGTGAGAACACGCGCGTTCTTTACTGAACCACATGATAATCACACCGCGAATGAGAACACGCACGTTCTTTACTGAACCACATGATAATCACTCCGCGAGTGAGAACACGCACGTTCTTTACTGAACCACATGATAATCACTCCGCGAATGAGAACACGCACGTTCTTTACTGAACCACATGATAATCACTCCGCGAATGAGAACACGCACGTTCTTTACTGAACCACATGATAATCACTCCGCGAGTGAGAACACGCACGTTCTTTACTGAACCACATGATAATCACTCCGCGAATGAGAACACGCGCGTTCTTTACTGAACCACATGTTAATCACTCCGCGAGTGAGAACACGCATGTTCTTTACTGAACCACATGAAAATCACTCCGCGAGTGAGAACACGCACGTTCTTTACTGAACCACATGATAATCACTCCGCGAATGAGAACACGCGCGTTCTTTACTGAACCACATGATAATCACTCCGCGAGTGAGAACACGCATGTTCTTTACTGAACCACATGATAATCACTCCGCGAATGAGAACACGCGCGTTCTTTACTGAACCACATGATAATCACTCCGCGAGTGAGAACACGCACGTTCTTTACTGAACCACATGATAATCACACCGCGAATGAGAACACGCACGTTCTTTACTGAACCACATGATAATCACTCCGCGAATGAGAACACGCATGTTCTTTACTGAACCACATGATAATCACTCCGCGAATGAGAACACGCGCGTTCTTTACTGAACCACATGATAATCACTCCGCGAGTGAGAACACGCACGTTCTTTACTGAACCACATGATAATCACTCCGCGAATGAGAACACGCGCGTTCTTGACTAGACCACATGATAATCACTCCGCGAGTGAGAACACGCACGTTCTTCACTGAACCACATGATAATCACTCCGCGAATGAGAACACGCACGTTCTTTACTGAACCACATGATAATCACTCCGCGAATGAGAACACGCACGTTCTGTACTGAACCACATGATAATCACTCCGCGAATGAGAACACGCACGTTCTTTACTGAACCACATGATAATCACTCCGCGAGTGAGAACACGCATGTTCTTTACTGAACCACATGATAATCACTCCGCGAATGAGAACACGCGCGTTCTTGACTAGACCACATGATAATCACTCCGCGAGTGAGAACACGCACGTTCTTCACTGAACCACATGATAATCACTCCGCGAATGAGAACACGCACGTTCTTTACTGAACCACATGATAATCACTCCGCGAATGAGAACACGCACGTTCTTTACTGAACCACATGATAATCACTCCGCGAATGAGAACACGCATGTTCTTTACTGAACCACATGATAATCACTCCGCGAATGAGAACACGCACGTTCTTTACTGAACCACATGATAATCACTCCGCGAATGAGAACACGCACGTTCTTTACTGAACCACATGATAATCACTCCGCGAATGAGAACACGCACGTTCTTTACTGAACCACATGCTAATCACTCCGCGAGTGAGAACACGCACGTTCTTTACTGAACCACATGATAATCACTCCGCGAATGAGAACACGCGCGTTCTTTACTGAACCACATGATAATCACTCCGCGAATGAGAACACGCACGTTCTTTACTGAACCACATGATAATCACTCCGCGAATGAGAACACGCATGTTCTTTACTGAACCACATGATAATCACTCCGCGAATGAGAACACGCACGTTCTTTACTGAACCACATGATAATCACTCCGCGAATGAGAACACGCACGTTCTTTACTGAACCACATGCTAATCACTCCGCGAATGAGAACACGCACGTTCTTTACTGAACCACATGATAATCACTCCGCGAGTGAGAACACGCATGTTCTTTACTGAACCACATGATAATCACTCCACGAATGAGAACACGCACGTTCTTTACTGAACCACATGATAATCACTCCGCGAGTGAGAACACGCACGTTCTTTACTGAACCACATGCTAATCACTCCGCGAATGAGAACACGCACGTTCTTTACTGAACCACATGATAATCACTCCGCGAGTGAGAACACGCATGTTCTTTACTGAACCACATGATAATCACTCCACGAATGAGAACACGCACGTTCTTTACTGAACCACATGATAATCACTCCGCGAGTGAGAACACGCATGTTCTTTACTGAACCACATGCTAATCACTCCACGAATGAGAACACGCACGTTCTTTACTGAACCACATGATAATCACTCCGCGAGTGAGAACACGCACGTTCTTTACTGAACCACATGATAATCACTCCGCGAATGAGAACACGCACGTTCTTTACTGAACCACATGCTAATCACTCCACGAATGAGAACACGCACGTTCTTTACTGAACCACATGATAATCACTCCGCGAGTGAGAACACGCACGTTCTTTACTGAACCACATGATAATCACTCCGCGAATGAGAACACGCACGTTCTTTACTGAACCACATGATAATCACTCCGCGAATGAGAACACGCACGTTCTTTACTGAACCACATGATAATCACTCCGCGAATGAGAACACGCACGTTCTTTACTGAACCACATGCTAATCACTCCGCGAATGAGAACACGCACGTTCTTTACTGAACCACATGATAATCACACCGCGAATGAGAACACGCATGTTCTTTACTGAACCACATGATAATCACTCCGCGAATGAGAACACGCGCGTTCTTTACTGAACCACATGATAATCACTCCGCGAATGAGAACACGCACGTTCTTTACTGAACCACATGATAATCACTCCGCGAATGAGAACACGCACGTTCTTTACTGAACCACATGATAATCACACCGCGAATGAGAACACGCATGTTCTTTACTGAACCACATGATAATCACTCCGCGAATGAGAACACGCATGTTCTTTACTGAACCACATGCTAATCACTCCGCGAATGAGAACACGCGCGTTCTTTACTGAACCACATGATAATCACTCCGCGAATGAGAACACGCATGTTCTTTACTGAACCACATGCTAATCACTCCGCGAATGAGAACACGCGCGTTCTTTACTGGACCACATGATAATCACTCCGCGAATGAGAACACGCACGTTCTTTACTGAACCACATGATAATCACTCCGCGAATGAGAACACGCACGTTCTTTACTGAACCACATGATAATCACTCCGCGAATGAGAACACGCACGTTCTTTACTGAACCACATGATAATCACTCCGCGAATGAGAACACGCACGTTCTTTACTGAACCACATGCTAATCACTCCGCGAATGAGAACACGCACGTTCTTTACTGAACCACATGATAATCACACCGCGAATGAGAACACGCACGTTCTTTACTGAACCACATGATAATCACTCCGCGAATGAGAACACGCACGTTCTTTACTGAACCACATGATAATCACTCCGCGAATGAGAACACGCACGTTCTTTACTGAACCACATGATAATCACACCGCGAATGAGAACACGCATGTTCTTTACTGAACCACATGATAATCACTCCGCGAATGAGAACACGCATGTTCTTTACTGAACCACATGCTAATCACTCCGCGAATGAGAACACGCGCGTTCTTTACTGAACCACATGATAATCACTCCGCGAATGAGAACACGCATGTTCTTTACTGAACCACATGCTAATCACTCCGCGAATGAGAACACGCGCGTTCTTTACTGGACCACATGATAATCACTCCGCGAATGAGAACACGCACGTTCTTTACTGAACCACATGATAATCACTCCGCGAATGAGAACACGCACGTTCTTTACTGAACCACATGATAATCACTCCGCGAATGAGAACACGCACGTTCTTTACTGAACCACATGATAATCACTCCGCGAATGAGAACACGCACGTTCTTTACTGAACCACATGCTAATCACTCCGCGAATGAGAACACGCACGTTCTTTACTGAACCACATGATAATCACTCCGCGAATGAGAACACGCACGTTCCTTACTGAACCCCATGATAATCACTCCGCGAATGAGAACACGCACGTTCTTTACTGAACCACATGATAATCACTCCGCGAATGAGAACACGCATGTTCTTTACTGAACCACATGATAATCACTCCGCGAATGAGAACACGCATGTTCTTTACTGAACCACATGATAATCACTCCGCGAATGAGAACACGCACGTTCTTTACTGAACCACATGATAATCACTCCGCGAATGAGAACACGCACGTTCTTTACTGAACCACATGATAATCACTCCGCGAATGAGAACACGCACGTTCTTTACTGAACCACATGCTAATCACTCCGCGAATGAGAACACGCACGTTCTTTACTGAACCACATGATAATCACTCCGCGAATGAGAACACGCACGTTCTTTACTGAACCACATGATAATCACTCCGCGAATGAGAACACGCACGTTCTTTACTGAACCACATGATAATCACACCGCGAATGAGAACACGCATGTTCTTTACTGAACCACATGCTAATCACTCCGCGAATGAGAACACGCGCGTTCTTTACTGGACCACATGATAATCACTCCGCGAATGAGAACACGCACGTTCTTTACTGAACCACATGATAATCACTCCGCGAATGAGAACACGCACGTTCTTTACTGAACCACATGATAATCACACCGCGAATGAGAACACGCATGTTCTTTACTGAACCACATGCTAATCACTCCGCGAGTGAGAACACGCACGTTCTTTACTGAACCACATGATAATCACTCCGCGAATGAGAACACGCATGTTCTTTACTGAACCACATGATAATCACTCCGCGAGTGAGAACACGCACGTTCTTTACTGAACCACATGATAATCACTCCGCGAATGAGAACACGCATGTTCTTTACTGAACCACATGATAATCACTCCGCGAATGAGAACACGCACGTTCTTTACTGAACCACATGATAATCACTCCGCGAATGAGAACACGCACGTTCTTTACTGAACCACATGATAATCACTCCGCGAATGAGAACACGCATGTTCTTTACTGAACCACATGATAATCACTCCGCGAATGAGAACACGCATGTTCTTTACTGAACCACATGATAATCACTCCGCGAATGAGAACACGCATGTTCTTTACTGAACCACATGATAATCACTCCGCGAATGAGAACACGCATGTTCTTTACTGAACCACATGCTAATCACTCCGCGAGTGAGAACACGCACGTTCTTTACTGAACCACATGATAATCACTCCGCGAATGAGAACACGCATGTTCTTTACTGAACCACATGATAATCACTCCGCGAATGAGAACACGCACGTTCTTTACTGAACCACATGATAATCACTCCGCGAATGAGAACACGCACGTTCTTTACTGAACCACATGATAATCACTCCGCGAATGAGAACACGCACGTTCTTTACTGAACCACATGCTAATCACTCCGCGAATGAGAACACGCACGTTCTTTACTGAACCACATGCTAATCACTCCGCGAATGAGAACACGCATGTTCTTTACTGAACCACATGATAATCACTCCGCGAATGAGAACACGCACGTTCTTTACTGAACCACATGATAATCACTCCGCGAATGAGAACACGCACGTTCTTTACTGAACCACATGATAATCACTCCGCGAATGAGAACACGCACGTTCTTTACTGAACCACATGATAATCACTCCGCGAATGAGAACACGCACGTTCTTTACTGAACCACATGCTAATCACTCCGCGAATGAGAACACGCACGTTCTTTACTGAACCACATGATAATCACTCCGCGAATGAGAACACGCGCGTTCTTTACTGAACCACATGATAATCACTCCGCGAATGAGAACACGCGCGTTCTTTACTGAACCACATGATAATCACTCCGCGAATGAGAACACGCGCGTTCTTTACTGAACCACATGATAATCACTCCGCGAATGAGAACACGCGCGTTCTTTACTGAACCACATGATAATCACACCGCGAATGAGAACACGCATGTTCTTTACTGAACCACATGATAATCACTCCGCGAATGAGAACACGCACGTTCTTTACTGAACCACATGATAATCACACCGCGAATGAGAACACGCATGTTCTTTACTGAACCCCATGATAATCACTCCGCGAATGAGAACACGCACGTTCTTTACTGAACCACATGATAATCACTCCGCGAATGAGAACACGCACGTTCTTTACTGAACCACATGATAATCACTCCGCGAATGAGAACACGCACGTTCTTTACTGAACCACATGATAATCACTCCGCGAATGAGAACACGCACGTTCTTTACTGAACCACATGATAATCACTCCGCGAATGAGAACACGCACGTTCTTTACTGAACCACATGATAATCACTCCGCGAATGAGAACACGCACGTTCTTTACTGAACCACATGCTAATCACTCCGCGAATGAGAACACGCACGTTCTTTACTGAACCACATGATAATCACTCCGCGAATGAGAACACGCACGTTCCTTACTGAACCCCATGATAATCACTCCGCGAATGAGAACACGCACGTTCCTTACTGAACCACATGCTAATCACTCCGCGAATGAGAACACGCACGTTCTTTACTGAACCACATGATAATCACTCCGCGAATGAGAACACGCACGTTCTTTACTGAACCACATGATAATCACTCCGCGAATGAGAACACGCACGTTCTTTACTGAACCACATGATAATCACTCCGCGAATGAGAACACGCATGTTCTTTACTGAACCACATGATAATCACTCCGCGAATGAGAACACGCGCGTTCTTTACTGAACCACATGATAATCACTCCGCGAATGAGAACACGCACGTTCCTTACTGAACCACATGATAATCACTCCGCGAATGAGAACACGCACGTTCTTTACTGAACCACATGATAATCACTCCGCGAATGAGAACACGCACGTTCTTTACTGAACCACATGATAATCACTCCGCGAATGAGAACACGCGCGTTCTTTACTGAACCACATGATAATCACTCCGCGAATGAGAACACGCACGTTCTTTACTGAACCACATGATAATCACTCCGCGAGTGAGAACACGCGCGTTCTTTACTGAACCACATGATAATCACTCCGCGAATGAGAACACGCACGTTCTTTACTGAACCACATGATAATCACACCGCGAATGAGAACACGCATGTTCTTTACTGAACCCCATGATAATCACTCCGCGAATGAGAACACGCACGTTCTTTACTGAACCACATGATAATCACTCCGCGAATGAGAACACGCATGTTCTTTACTGAACCACATGATAATCACTCCGCGAATGAGAACACGCGCGTTCTTTACTGAACCACATGATAATCACTCCGCGAATGAGAACACGCACGTTCCTTACTGAACCACATGATAATCACTCCGCGAATGAGAACACGCACGTTCTTTACTGAACCACATGATAATCACTCCGCGAATGAGAACACGCACGTTCTTTACTGAACCACATGATAATCACTCCGCGAATGAGAACACGCACGTTCTTTACTGAACCACATGATAATCACTCCGCGAATGAGAACACGCGCGTTCTTTACTGAACCACATGATAATCACTCCGCGAATGAGAACACGCATGTTCTTTACTGAACCACATGATAATCACTCCGCGAATGAGAACACGCACGTTCTTTACTGAACCACATGATAATCACTCCGCGAATGAGAACACGCGCGTTCTTTACTGAACCACATGATAATCACTCCGCGAATGAGAACACGCATGTTCTTTACTGAACCACATGATAATCACTCCGCGAATGAGAACACGCATGTTCTTTACTGAACCACATGATAATCACTCCGCGAATGAGAACACGCGCGTTCTTTACTGAACCACATGATAATCACTCCGCGAATGAGAACACGCACGTTCCTTACTGAACCACATGATAATCACTCCGCGAATGAGAACACGCATGTTCTTTACTGAACCACATGATAATCACTCCGCGAATGAGAACACGCACGTTCCTTACTGAACCACATGATAATCACTCCGCGAATGAGAACACGCACGTTCCTTACTGAACCACATGATAATCACTCCGCGAATGAGAACACGCATGTTCTTTACTGAACCACATGATAATCACTCCGCGAATGAGAACACGCACGTTCCTTACTGAACCACATGATAATCACTCCGCGAATGAGAACACGCACGTTCCTTACTGAACCACATGATAATCACTCCGCGAATGAGAACACGCACGTTCCTTACTGAACCACATGATAATCACTCCGCGAATGAGAACACGCACGTTCCTTACTGAACCACATGATAATCACTCCGCGAATGAGAACACGCATGTTCTTTACTGAACCACATGATAATCACTCCGCGAATGAGAACACGCACGTTCCTTACTGAACCACATGATAATCACTCCGCGAATGAGAACACGCACGTTCCTTACTGAACCACATGATAATCACTCCGCGAATGAGAACACGCATGTTCTTTACTGAACCACATGATAATCACTCCGCGAATGAGAACACGCACGTTCCTTACTGAACCACATGATAATCACTCCGCGAATGAGAACACGCACGTTCCTTACTGAACCACATGATAATCACTCCGCGAATGAGAACACGCACGTTCCTTACTGAACCACATGATAATCACTCCGCGAATGAGAACACGCACGTTCCTTACTGAACCACATGATAATCACTCCGCGAATGAGAACACGCATGTTCTTTACTGAACCACATGATAATCACTCCGCGAATGAGAACACGCACGTTCCTTACTGAACCACATGATAATCACTCCGCGAATGAGAACACGCACGTTCCTTACTGAACCACATGATAATCACTCCGCGAATGAGAACACGCATGTTCTTTACTGAACCACATGATAATCACTCCGCGAATGAGAACACGCACGTTCCTTACTGAACCACATGATAATCACTCCGCGAATGAGAACACGCACGTTCCTTACTGAACCACATGATAATCACTCCGCGTATGAGAACACGCACGTTCTTTACTGAACCACATGATAATCACTCCGCGAATGAGAACACGCATGTTCTTTACTGAACCACATGATAATCACTCCGCGAATGAGAACACGCGCGTTCTTTACTGAACCACATGATAATCACTCCGCGAATGAGAACACGCATGTTCTTTACTGAACCACATGATAATCACTCCGCGAATGAGAACACGCGCGTTCTTTACTGAACCACATGATAATCACTCCGCGAATGAGAACACGCATGTTCTTTACTGAACCACATGATAATCACTCCGCGAATGAGAACACGCATGTTCTTTACTGAACCACATGATAATCACTCCGCGAATGAGAACACGCATGTTCTTTACTGAACCACATGATAATCACTCCGCGAATGAGAACACGCACGTTCTTTACTGAACCACATGATAATCACTCCGCGAATGAGAACACGCATGTTCTTTACTGAACCACATGATAATCACTCCGCGAATGAGAACACGCACGTTCTTTACTGAACCACATGATAATCACTCCGCGAATGAGAACACGCGCGTTCTTTACTGAACCACATGATAATCACTCCGCGAATGAGAACACGCATGTTCTTTACTGAACCACATGATAATCACTCCGCGAATGAGAACACGCATGTTCTTTACTGAACCACATGATAATCACTCCGCGAATGAGAACACGCACGTTCTTTACTGAACCACATGATAATCACTCCGCGAATGAGAACACGCGCGTTCTTTACTGAACCACATGATAATCACTCCGCGAATGAGAACACGCATGTTCTTTACTGAACCACATGATAATCACTCCGCGAATGAGAACACGCATGTTCTTTACTGAACCACATGATAATCACTCCGCGAATGAGAACACGCACGTTCTTTACTGAACCACATGATAATCACTCCGCGAATGAGAACACGCGCGTTCTTTACTGAACCACATGATAATCACTCCGCGAATGAGAACACGCATGTTCTTTACTGAACCACATGATAATCACTCCGCGAATGAGAACACGCATGTTCTTTACTGAACCACATGATAATCACTCCGCGAATGAGAACACGCACGTTCTTTACTGAACCACATGATAATCACTCCGCGAATGAGAACACGCACGTTCTTTACTGAACCACATGATAATCACTCCGCGAATGAGAACACGCACGTTCTTTACTGAACCACATGATAATCACTCCGCGAATGAGAACACGCACGTTCTTTACTGAACCACATGATAATCACTCCGCGAATGAGAACACGCACGTTCTTTACTGAACCACATGATAATCACTCCGCGAATGAGAACACGCGCGTTCTTTACTGAACCACATGATAATCACTCCGCGAATGAGAACACGCACGTTCTTTACTGAACCACATGATAATCACTCCGCGAATGAGAACACGCACGTTCTTTACTGAACCACATGATAATCACTCCGCGAATGAGAACACGCACGTTCTTTACTGAACCACATGATAATCACTCCGCGAATGAGAACACGCACGTTCTTTACTGAACCACATGATAATCACTCCGCGAATGAGAACACGCGCGTTCTTTACTGAACCACATGATAATCACTCCGCGAATGAGAACACGCACGTTCTTTACTGAACCACATGATAATCACTCCGCGAATGAGAACACGCACGTTCTTTACTGAACCACATGATAATCACTCCGCGAATGAGAACACGCACGTTCTTTACTGAACCACATGATAATCACTCCGCGAATGAGAACACGCGCGTTCTTTACTGAACCACATGATAATCACTCCGCGAATGAGAACACGCACGTTCTTTACTGAACCACATGATAATCACTCCGCGAATGAGAACACGCATGTTCTTTACTGAACCACATGATAATCACTCCGCGAATGAGAACACGCACGTTCTTTACTGAACCACATGATAATCACTCCGCGAATGAGAACACGCACGTTCTTTACTGAACCACATGATAATCACTCCGCGAATGAGAACACGCACGTTCTTTACTGAACCACATGATAATCACTCCGCGAATGAGAACACGCACGTTCTTTACTGAACCACATGATAATCACTCCGCGAATGAGAACACGCACGTTCTTTACTGAACCACATGATAATCACTCCGCGAATGAGAACACGCACGTTCTTTACTGAACCACATGATAATCACTCCGCGAATGAGAACACGCACGTTCTTTACTGAACCACATGATAATCACTCCGCGAATGAGAACACGCACGTTCTTTACTGAACCACATGATAATCACTCCGCGAATGAGAACACGCACGTTCTTTACTGAACCACATGATAATCACTCCGCGAATGAGAACACGCACGTTCTTTACTGAACCACATGATAATCACTCCGCGAATGAGAACACGCACGTTCTTTACTGAACCACATGATAATCACTCCGCGAATGAGAACACGCACGTTCTTTACTGAACCACATGATAATCACTCCGCGAATGAGAACACGCACGTTCTTTACTGAACCACATGATAATCACTCCGCGAATGAGAACACGCACGTTCTTTACTGAACCACATGATAATCACTCCGCGAATGAGAACACGCACGTTCCTTACTGAACCACATGATAATCACTCCGGCGAATGAGAACACGCACGTTCTTTACTGAACC